>JASVEL010003279.1:0-451021 GCA_032618575.1 Nicotiana noctiflora
TCTGTGTATCCCCAAACCCTTTGACCCCTGTGTGAGTACTAAATTTATTAAGATTATGCGTGTGATCATATCCTAAAGTGATTTACTTTGTTTACCACTCCTACCTCTTTTCAAACAACCTCTGTTGCTTTACTTCCAAAACAGTCTCTAATACAACTTTTCAACTTGTGTCCTTTACTTTCCCTTTACTCTTAGTCAATAAGTTCTGCCACCTCTAGTATGTGTTCTGTCATGGGATCCTCTTAAGAGCCCTCTGAACTCTGGCATACTGAGGCTAACCTTTCCACACTGCAGCGATTCTCTTCTTGGTTACTAATCTAGGTGTAAGCATTGCCTGGGGTCCTTGAGACCCTTAGGGACCTTTGATGCACCTAGACTATGATTTGTCTGTGGAATTGAGGTTTATGAGACCATTGGAGCTTTGGGAAACTTGGGCCTAATTGCACGCTCCCTATAGAATAGATTCTTGATTTTCCATTTCATTTATGTAATTCATTCATTGGCCTGTTATAACTTGAAAACAAATATTTGGGGTATTTAGTAAAAGAGGGTGGGTAGATGTATATGTTATAGGGAAAAATGGGTAGTGATCCTGCTATTAGGACCTTATTTTTGAAGTCTACTGCTTGAGTAAGTAGAAAACATGCTCATAGGTTTTCTCTTTTGAATCTGATTGCCTTTGCCTAATAGAAATCATGCCTTTAAGGTTTCACTTCTAATGTCATTTGCATCGAGTAGAAATTATATTCCTATGGTTCTGCATTTTGCCAGGTTAGAAACCATGTTTATAGGTTACAAACAATTATGTCTTAAATCAATTCAAGTATAAATGTCATGTCTATAGGATTCGACTCCGATTTAATTCTAGTAAGTCTTTCTGTATGTTGCTATAAATCCTCTGAAATTAGTAGTATGCCTAGATATCATTCCTATAGGGATCTATCCTCGCAATTCCGTCTAGTAATTTGATTTAGCCTAATAAGTCAATTTCATCACGCCTAGTTCATTTCTAAAGTTGGTCTTATTAAACGATAACCTTTACTGATACAAGTTCTTTCAAAATTGCATTAATCTTATTAGATACCATGTTTATAGGTTTTAAAGGATTCTATTTCGGAAACCTGTTTGCTTCTGCATTAATATAAATACAGTATACTGCATATAGGCAAGCCTCAGGGTATTCTCAAAAACTGCATTTCCTGAAGCTGTCTCTGTCGTTTAACGTTTCTAATTCTAATAACTTTTAAAGAGTCCTTAGGCAACTGCTAGGTTATAACTTCTGGGTTATAAAGTTTGGTCTATTTTAACATAGTCACTTAGAGATCCTGCTTTAGGACTTTGATTACCTTAATTGTGTTTGAGTCGTGCTGCTTTATGTTTACTTGAGGAGGAAACTTGAGCCTTTTATCTTCTCCCATTATATGAAAGTCCTACATGTTTTGATTGTTGCCTTAGAGTTTTAGCCTTTCTAAACCTTAGGGGTACGTCTATAACTTCCTATAGGTAGGGGTCCTAACTCCCTCCGGGGCTAATAAGAAGGGACGGGTAGCAGCACACAATAGGAATCGGTGACCAAACACTCACTTTGCATGACTAATAAAGGGATAGGAACGGTAGATGGGATATGATGACTACGTGTTAATGTCATGTGTATCTCCTCATTGAGGAGTGTCTACTAGGCATTGCATGGGGTGATCCTATATGGAAAATAATCTAGGACCCCTCTTTACCCAAATCCTCTATTTGTTTAAACTCTCGTCTTTTACAACTTGTTCAATCTTTGTTTCACTACTTGAATTATTCAATGTACTTTACAAACAACTTATTTGATTCAACTATTTGTATGGACTAATTTGAGAATATAAGCTTGACCTGAACCCATATTTGTGGACCAAGAAGGGTGCCTAACCCCTTCCCCTCGAGGTTAATTCGAGCCCTTACCCTAATCTCTGGTGATGCAAACCAACTCAAGAGTTAATCACTCTAGATGACCTAACGTACCATAATCCGTTAGGTAACAACTGTTCAAATGCCCAATTCCCAAAAAGGAAAAGAGTCATTACACCCCGTGAATGTCGAAACTCGAACCTCTCCCCATCAAAAAGGGAGGGAAAATGGGGCACGACACAACTCACAGAGCTCCTAGACTTGGTCTTTTTGCACATTCTCCGATCTTAAACTCTTAGCCTAGCTTTGTGGCTGCATAATTCATTACAGTCCACAATTGATGTAAATGTATTCCAAATGTTCCTTCTTTGTTTGCGGTCGTATATAGAAATCTACGGTCCGTAATTTCTTCTTTGCCACAGAAGGAATTTTGCAGACCGCACAATTGTGCTCATATGCCCTTTATTGACTTGTGCCTCAGACTACTCTTTTTGAGTTGAATTTCATCTCGGAAGATCAACGTCCTTCATTTATATAATTTTGTACAATTTCATTAGTTTTTGGAACACAATTCAATGCTTTGAGACTAAACTTAAGCTAAAATTCGCTAATAAGCAATCAAAATCCCCTTATCAGTTTGCATTTGTGATATTAGAGGTCCTATGTCAGGTTTGCATTTGCGAAGAGGGGGCTAGGATAGCAAAGATCGCAATAGTGATCTAGTGGTTGCAATTGTGGAACTCTATAGTTCGCATTGCGAACAAATCATCGCAAATGCAATGATAGCATAGATGTGAGCTTCTT
Organism: Nicotiana noctiflora; assembly: GCA_032618575.1. Taxonomy (NCBI): domain Eukaryota; kingdom Viridiplantae; phylum Streptophyta; class Magnoliopsida; order Solanales; family Solanaceae; genus Nicotiana; species Nicotiana noctiflora. Next base: position 2,692 of record JASVEL010003279.1, read on the forward strand.
CACATTTATGAAGCAATTCTCGTATATGTGGGGTTCGCAATTGCGAAATCCAGGTCGTAATTGTGACATTTGCACCTGGACAAAAGCTGAGTGAAACAGAATTAGCTCATTTCTTACAAACTCTCAACCCTTAACACCCTAGAGGCAATTTCCCCAAGAGATGTTCTTCCTAAATTCATTGGTAAGTCACTTTATCTATTCCGTTTCATTTACCCATTATATTTCATAAGTTTCCAACATCAAATCTAGGATTATTATGGTAGAAATTAGGGATTTGGGTAGAATTAGCTATTTTTGTAAATATGAGATTTAGACTTTGAATTGAGATCAGATTACAAAGATAATCACATATATAAACTTGAAGGGTCATGGGTAGAAACAATCTACCATTGGACCCGGGGTTTGACTAGGCAGGCCTCGAGTTAACTTACTTTTTAGGAAATGTGTAACAATCTTAACTTAATCTATTGAAATTGAATCCCCTATCATTTTTTATGTTATTGAGTCAATTTTGGTTATATTTGAGCCATTTGGAGATGGGCTTTAAAGGAAAAGTTATTTTCGAGTTGTGAATTGTCCTATTTCAGGTAAATGTTTTGCGTAACTTTGTGCGGAGGAACTACCACTTAGGATTGATATTGTTTGGTTCAATTATGCTGGGTGAAATCCGTGTATGCTAGGTGACGAGTGGGTGCATGGGTTGTACGTAATATTTGACCGGTTGTGCCACTCAAACTATTTCCATGCTTTAATTGAAATATCAAGTTATGTTGTAGATTCTCGTAGATAATTCATCCTTAATTGTGTTAGAATATCCGTAAATGCTTAGTTGAATTTTATAGTAATTGTCCTACATCTTACTTGCTAAATTGCTCCCACGTTATAGTTGAATTTGTTGCTCCTTTATTGACACATGATATCTCCTTATTTTGATTATCTGTAACGACCTGGCCGGTTGTTTTAAGAGTTAGCCCCGATACCCTATTAGCTACTTCCTCCGTATCTATTTCTACTATTATGAATTCTCAGAAGGTGTCGTTTTAGTTTTTGGAGTGTTTTGGGACACTTAGTCTCTAAATAGAGGCTTAAGTCTTGGAATTTTGACTGTAGTTAAAACTATTTGAAGACGACTCTGGAATGGAGTTTCATCGATTCTGTTAGCTCCGTTGGGTGATTTTGATCTTAGGGACGTGTTCATATTGTATTTCGGGGGTTTGTAGCTTATATAGGCTCCAAATGATGAAAGTTGATTTTTTGGGGATTTGAAACGATAGGTGGAATTTCTCATATCGGGGTCAGATTCTGATTCCGATAGTTTGAGTAGGCCCGTAGGTTGATTATGACTTGTGTGAATAATATTGGGGAGATGTGGTTTGATAGGTTTTGACATCGGTTGTAGAATTTTGATACTTCAAGGTCTTTATGTTTGAATTGGAGGGTGATTCATTATTTTAGAGGTGTTTGATGTTATTTGAGGGCTCTAATAAGTTTGTATGGTATTTGAGGATTGGTTGGTATGTTCGTTGAGGTACCGAGGGCCTCGGGTGAGTTTTGGGTGCTTAAGGATCATTTTTGGACTTTAGGAGTTTGTAGATTTTCTAGGGTTTTGTTGCATACAATTTCTTCACTGCGTATGCAATAAAGGTCTTGTGTTATATCATCTGATATACCTATTGGTTTTTATCGGAGGCCTATATTTTCGAAAGAACATTCCCCGTTCCTACTGAGGGCACTTTGAAAAGAGAGGAGCACGTGGTGCCTTCTTCTTTTCCTAACAAAGGCACTTCAGCGGGATACTAAGCCATCAGAGATTGGCTAGGCCTTTGGTGAGGCTCAGCGGCTCGGCTTGACGGTAAGATTTGGTAGCAGTCATAGGCTTATTTTGGTTTCACACTCTTCCTTTGTTATTGAATTTTCTTTTGCAGGCTTAAGTCCAAGCTACTTCGCTATCAGGTCCGGTTGCGTAAAGCTTTGGATAGGGAGAAATCCCTTAAGCTTCTTTGTGCGAGAAAGGAGAGCGAGTCGGTATCCCTGTAGTGTAAGGAAGATCAAAGATGGAATTGCGAGAGCTCTCTCGAATGACAGGTAGCCTGTACTTCGTGTTGACATATGCTCCCCCTTTTATTTTCGGAGATTAGTGTTTTAATTTTTCAATTGGAGAGCAAAATGGAGGATATGGAACAACTTTTGGGCGAAGTTGGCAGGTCAAACGCGAGTTTAACGAGTTACTGGCTCAGGTAGATGCCCAAGTTATGGACAAGGAGAGTGCTTTGGCTAAGGCTTCTACCCTCGATATGCAAGTTTGGGATGCTCGTGCGAATGATTATGCACGAGCGAATATGATCACGTGGTTCGATTCTGAGCTTTCAAAGTCGAAGGCTGAGGTGGTGAATGCCCGGGCTGAGGCTATAATGAGCAGCACTAGCTCAGACCAAAAAGTGGTAGCCTATTTGAAAGGCGCTGCCGCTGCTAGAGTTGAGTTGAGGAGAACTCTTGGTCATGCGAGCAATAGTAAAGAATACGTGAAGTTCAATTCTAGAAGGGAAGCTCTCGAGGAAGTTTATGCTAGGGGCTTCGATCTTTCGGGAAATATCCAGTAAGCCAAGGCGGAGGAATACGATGCCAAGTTCCTTATATCTAATGCTGAAAATAGCGAGGATGTGGCCGCCGGGCCATAGTCCCAAACGGGGATGTTTATTTCCTTCTTTATTTCTCTGTATAATACTTTCACAGTATGTTGTAAATGGAGCTTGTATTCTATTACATGTGTGTAAAAGGGGGAAACCTTGTGATTTTGTATCTTCTAGGTTTCTGTTTGCCTAGATTTCAGCCAAATCAACTGGTCTTTAGTTGGTAGGAATCCTTAGATTCATGATATGACCATGGGGCTTATTAGGCTGGACTAGTGGTGGCAATTTGAGCCCAAACCCATCTAACCCGCCCAACTAGCCCAAAGATTAATGGGTTGGGCTACAACCATTTTAGCTCATGGGTCAATTTGGGTTGAGCCCAAGTTAACCCATTATTTTTTATAGCCCATTCTGACCCATTTAACAGCCCAAATACAACCCATGAAACTCACCCCAAACAAAGTACCTCAACCGAACTTATCTAAAAAATTATTTAGTTGCGCAAACCCCCTAAAATAAATTTTAGTTTTTATTTTTATTTTTAAATTTCTATTTTTTATTTTCCAGTTTTTCTGCTACCCCACCGCACCCCACCGCACCCTACCAATATCCACGACACACACCTTACCCCCGGTGCCAAACCCCTAAAAAAATTTACTTTTTATTTTTATTTAAATTTCTATTTTTTATTTTTTAATTTTTCTACCACCCTACCATACTCCATATCCCCTAGCCCCTACCTCTACCCCTCCCCTGCCACGCAAAATCCCTAAAAAATTAATTTTTTTGTTTATTTTTTCTACACCTCCTACCTCTACCCCTCACATGCCCCCCTCCTCCCCCACCCCCACCTCGGGCGCAAACCCCCTAAAAATGTTTTATGCAAGATGAGCATAATTCTAAAATATGGGTCATATTGGGCGGGTTGGGTTATGACCCATTGTTTAGCCCATCTTGACCCAACCCATCTTAACCCAAATTCACTTTGGGCTGGGTTGGGCATTGACCCATTTATTGACTAACCCATCTTGACCCGCCCAAATTCAGCCCAACCCGCCCATTTGCCACCCCTAGGCTGGACCATAGGCTTTTATTCCTCGGATCCAAGTGACCTCTTATGTAGGCTGTCGACAATGGCTCTTATGCATTAACCTTAGGCATATCTAGTTAACTATTTTGGGTTCAGTCTCTGAGTCGAGTTGACTCGGGCTCATTTGACACTTAAGTTTTCAAATTTGTGTGGGCTGGTAACAATGGCTCTTACGCCTTGTGTCGAAGTGACCTTTTATGCGGGCTGGCGATCATGGCTCTTACGCCTTGGGTGGAAGCGACCTTTTATTGGATTTATTTTTTCCTCGTTAAGGACTTTTTTGAAACAAATTTTCCTTGACTCTTTGATGGTCCGATAAAAACTTTGATTACGAGTCATTATGTGATGATGATTGAGCACCTCGGGAGGTTTGGCTCGGAGGTTGAGTATCTCGAAGCCTATGATTTGGAACTCACATGGTCAAAGCTCTTTTGCCTATGATGAGGATAGCCTGTTTAATCTATTCTTTTTGAAGTAGATTCAAAGTAATTGAAGGCCTGTTATTTTGTAATGACTGTCAGGCATCCCCGAGTCGTGTTAGTTTAGCTAGTACAACCTTATGGCCGTAGTCATTATGCTTGGCCGGAGCCATTATTGATCTCGAGCGAAGTAGTTTCAACATCTATATCGAGGGTATGCCTTTTAGGGGTCTTACAAGTTCGATATATAGCCTTAACTTTGAGATTGGGTTTATGGCTTTAGTACGGTCTTACCAAAATTTCATGCTTTTGAGGTCTTACAGTTTTTAGATACTTGGTACAAGTATGATTCATGCCTTGCTTAAGGTCTTATAGATACTATTGCTGCCTTTTGTAGGTATTATGAGACCTAGTCTGCCCGCTTGGATCTTGTGGCCTCGGATTTTATAATGAATGGTGATTGGAAACAATCCCCCAGTCATCAAGGATATTTTGGCTCGGGAGCCGTCACTTGTAAACTTGGTGTTGCCTCATTGAGGGCATACAATTTTAGAGATTCTAACCCTGAGGTCGTGGGTTTTTGAGGTTTTGACACCAGTGTCCGAGTGCTCGGGACACTTTCCGCTTGGAGATGTTTCATGATTTGGCCTCGTTTAAGGCTTGTGAGTTTGGAGTTCCGATACGGGGATCACTCAGGTGTTAAATTATTGACGCCGGTCCCTGAGTGCTCGAGACATTTTTGTCAGATGAGTCATTTTTGCAAAGATGCCGAGTTTTTTTTGGAGCGTAAGATTCTTTGATAAAAGATATTCTCCGATTTCTTGGTATAAGTATACATGTTTTCGCCGTCGGGGGCCCAGCTATAAGGACACGATTCGTTCGACCTTTTGGTCCAGTACATTATTTTCCTATTGGGACCCCATGTGGCATTTCATGGCTTTTCCGAGTGGATGGCCTTCCGGGGGATGGCCCTCCAGAGTTCAAGGTTTATTACAAAAGAAGCCTTGAATACCTGTTGAGTCTTACTTAGGTAGTATGTGGATGTTGCCTCATATAAACCTTGCTGGTAAAACCCTTTTCGAAATAAAAACTCGTCCGAAGGAAAATAGTGCAATGTATTCTTTAAAACCTTAAGGTCTTTGGGTTGGGTTAGCACATTGACTAGTTCGGTCGGGCGCGTGTATAAGGGTTAATGTGAAATATAAAATGGAAAGGGGGATGGTTATACCTCCGTGGCGATGGCGCTTTTGAACCTTAGTATTCGCTCGGTGGATGCGGTACAGTCCTCTATTTGGATATAACCGAAAGCGTGTCTCGTGGTTGTTATCTACCATTGGTTTATTTCTCAGTCCCTTAACTGGTGGAGACATTGGTGTTTCGGCTAGTGGCAGTTGTCTCATAAAATTGTGTGGATGACATGTTGCGTCTCGTCCTCTTTGTTCTTTTTGGTTATCTCGCTTTCTTGAAGCTGATTTTTTATTGGGTCACTAAGGAATTCTTGGAGGTGACCATTGTCGAGTAATCGGGTCACTTCTTCCCAGAGTTGCCGGCAATCTTCGGTCCTGTGTCCGTGTGTGTTGTTAAATTCGCACACTAGGTTATGGTTCCTTTGTGAAGGATTCGATTGTATAGGGTTGGGCCATCTTGCATCTCTGATTTTGCCGCTGGCAAACATGATGTCTGACACATCGACATTGAAGTTGTATTCTAATAAGGGAGATGTCTCCGTTTTCCCCATGTTCTTATCGAACCTGGCTCTGTTGATGAGTCCCCGAGGATTCTATCCTTTATCTATCTTTTGATAATTACGAGGTGGGTTAGGACTCGGGGCATTCCTTCTATCTTCAGTGTATGGCTGATATCTTTCTTTGTTTGTCTTTGGCTCCTTCATTATGAGCCCGCTTGGGTGTACAGAGCCAGAAGGGGCTCCTAGATGGTTATCTTCGACCATAATTTTTGACTGGTATCGGTTGTGGACATCCGACTAGGTCACGACGGGATATTTGACCAGATTCTCTTTCACATGCTTCGGAGCCATCGAGCTTTGCTCATTCTGACATTTAGTGAAGGCTGTATCTCCTAGTCATCAGAGATCAGCGGTAGTTCCATTTGGAAATGAGATAAAAATTCTCGCAGCATCTCGTTCTCCCTTTGCTTGATTTTAATGATGTTAGATTTCCTTGTGGCCACCTTGATGGCCCCACCATGCGCCTTTATGATAGAATCTTCCAGCATTGCAAATGAGTCTATAGAGTTTGGGGCCAAGTTATGATACTACATCATTGCCCCTTTGGAAAGTGTTTCTCCAAACTTTTTCAGCAGGACAAACTCGATCTTATCGTCCTTCAGGTCGTTGCCCTTTACTGAACAGGTGTAAGAGGTAACGTGCTCATTAGGGTCTGAGGTGCCATTATATTTCGGAAGATCTGGAATTTTGAACTTCTTTGGAATGGGTTTTGGGGCCGCTTCTTGTGGGAATGTTTTTAATATGAACTTTTTTGAGTCCATGCCTTTCAAGATTGGGGGTGATATTTGAATTTGGTCGAACCTGGAGTTGTAAGTATTGACCTTCTTATCATTGGCTTCTATCATTTTTTCACCAGATTCGATCCTTCTGGTGAGGTCCTCGAGCAACTTATGATGACGATATCGACCCATTATTGCTCGATCTCTCCTATACCTATTCAGCCGGTGGAGCTATCCTCGGTGCTATTGTGCTAGGATTGTTTTGGTGACTTTGCAGCTTAGCAATAGCCAGTTGTTGTGTTTGTAACATTTCAAAAATAACATGAAGGCTAACCTCATATTCTTCTCTTGTTGGGATTTTCTGAGCTTCTTGTGGTTCGCCTTGGTGCACACTCCTATTGGTATATGAGCTTATATCGACTAGTTGGGCGTCGCGTGAAACTGCGACCGCTGGGATTGGTCCTATGACATTTTCAAGGTTTCCCGGTGGTACACCAACACCTGGAGCAGCCACACCGTTCACTCTGTGATTCTCAAGATTGTCGTTTTCACCTCCATTTACTGAGCTAGGCATTTTGACCTGAATTTGAAGATCTTGAACATGAAAAAGGTGTGAAAGATAACTTGCATTGTGTAATAAAACCATCAAGAAAATAATCACTATTATTTTTAGTCACACAGTGGGTGCCAAACTGTTTACCGTGAAAATGGTTATAACAATTGAATTTGACTATGGGACTCTAAAAATACGTGATCTATTTTTAGGCTAGTTGTTAAGCAGTTGATGCTATGGGTGAGCCTTAGAAATGAGATACGAGTTAGGAATAAGGTGATAATCAAACCAATAGGTCAGTAATCGGGGCCTCAAGCTTGTCGATTCGGGGACCTCAAGGCCGATTCTGGAGCTAAGCTAGGAGCTATCGGAGGCAGTTGAAGGGCAACTAATAGTTATAATAAAATCAACAAAGGTTATTTATGGCCAATGATAAGCAATAAAATGATGAAGAATAATGAAGTTAATAAATGGAAGCAATAATATCAAGAGCATTTGTTAGAGAGTAGAGAGAATGTTCTTGTCTATTTGGTTTGGAGCAACAAACGTTTACAAAATAACAAAGATCCCCTTTATATATGAGGGTATCCCAACATAGTATAAAATGCATTAATTACAAAGATATGGAGATGGAACAACAAGATGACACCTTGATTCCGGTTTAGAGTAGTCCACTAGGCTATATCAATCCTAGCTGTATGACTTGGGAACTCCCTATTTCTACCATTACCATGATCATTACTGCTCCGATCATAACTGCCTTGAGGTCAAGTGTCGACAACCCTCGAGGGAAGAGACTCGGCCATGGCCTCGAGCCTTCGAGATGATCTTTCGAATGCCTTAATGATGAGAAATCGGACCCCCTGATTTCATCGTATACATATATTTTTACCATTTGATGTATATATTCATTTCCATTTATGTATATATTCTCTTTACCTCAAGTTTGTATATATTCATTTTAAATTCCACAATTTACATCATAACTTATTTCGTTTGTTTCCCTTAGTAGCATATCTTCTTATTTACTTTAGTAGCTTTTTTTATTTGTTAGTTTTTTTAAAGTTTTGTGTTGACAATAAGCCTTTGGGTTTCCTAACGCGATGGTTCTTTCCAAAAGTGGATGTTGTGTGAACCGGGTGGCTCTTCCCAACGATTGATGGTGATAATAGGCCAAACCTAGGTGATTTATCTATTGTTTATGCTTTCGTTTGATTATATTCCAACGTCATAATATGGTTAATTAATGAAAAATAGGCTCTAATTGTGAAATATATACATTGCAGGATGATGAGCTTATGATGCTTTCAAGAGGCTATTGGAATGATTTATGAGCAAGAACGACCCCTCAGAGCTGAGTGCGCGCAAGGATGAGACAAAGAAATGGAAGAAATATTGGTCCAGGTGCACGAGCAGACGTGCGAACTCATGCGCAAGCTCGCACATGTTAGGGTGCTAAGACAGAATGTTAGAGAAAATGCATGAAATAATGCGCGAGCTCGCGCGTTTCCTAGTCCAGAAAAGAGTTTTTCAGGGGAAAAATTAGAATTCTGGAGATAAACCCACTTAATCTATATAAAGTCAAGCTCGCCCAAGGTTAATTTATCAAGTTTTCATAGGCTAGAGCAAGGTATCAAGAGGCAAGAGGAAAGGAGGAGATTTGACCATCAAGTTCTTCTTTTCTAAGCTTTGTTTTTGCTATTTTTTATGAAATTGAACCCTATTGTGTTGAATATTAGTATGAGTAGGTAAAACCTATTATTCTGGGATCATGGGTAAAACATGAAAGTTGTTGTTTGACATTTAATTCGACGAATTTGGTTTGTCATATTGGATTGTTTATTCAATTCTGATTTAATTATTTTGCTGAGTAGTTAACAGTTGAATACTATCTATGGATCTAGATTTTAACTCGAAAGTGGGAAATTTAGATTTCATATAGAATTAAATAGAGAAGGTTCTTGAACCGGGGCCTCAGGGAACAAAGTTGCAATTGGGATAGACATATACCCAATTGCCCTGATTGGTTGGTATACAAGAACTGTGAATGTGTCCTTGTTAATCTTAATTCCATAGACATATATGCATTGAGTTAGCTTGAATAGGCGAGTAAGAACTTGACAGATTCTTATGAGTAATATAAACCCTGTCAATCAATAATACAGATAAATTAATTAGTCGTTTTAAGCCAAGAACACAACCCGATTGTTAACTAACCCGCGACTCTGGAATATCTTCTCCTACTCTTTGTTACTTGAACTTGCTATTCGTTTGTTAATTGGCCTAGTTATTTTATTTCTTTATAGTTAGGTAGTAAAATAATTACATCTCGATTTTGTGAAAAATATCTTGGATAAATAAAGTAATTTAGTTGAATAAGTCAACAATTAATCATAAGTCTTTGTGGGAATGATACTCTACTCACTACTCTATTACTTGATGATCACGTGCACTTACGTGAGTGTTTTGGTCGCAACAAATTTTTAGCGCCATTGCCGTGGAATTAGAAATTAGCTACTTGACTTGATTGAGATTTTTTATTTATTTATTCGAGTTTTAACTTTATGTTAACTTTGTTTGTGATAATACATGATTTTCTATTGAATGCAAAGAAGTAGAAGAGCAAACAATCTCCTCATCCCGATCCCAAAATTGAACAAACACTTCACAGATTGAGGAGGGAGGTGGATGCCATAACCAAAATTGAAAGAGAGTTGGACATCATAGTTCAACCATAGTGAATTGAGATGGTAGGTAATGAGGAACGCGTAGTGATTGTAGCCGTAAGGCTCAGTCTGGCTAATATGACTTAGGCTATTGTGAAGCCTGATATCACTGGGCACTTTGAGCTGAAACAATACATGGTGCATCTGATCTAGTCCACAGGGTAATTTGTGGGTCTACCTCATGAAGACCCACAGAGGCAAATTCAAATTTTTTGGAAATTACTGATACTTACAACTATCAGAACGTTTCCAAGGACTATGTCAGGCTAAGACTTTTCCCCTTTTCTCCGATCGGGGAAGCTAAGGAGTGGTTGAATAAAGAGATATCTAATTCAATCCGTACTTGGGATGATCTGGCGAGGAAGTTCTTTATCACATTTTTCCCACCAAGAAAACAAAGGTGTTGAGGAGTCAAATTCTTGGGTTCGAACAACGAGCTGGCAAGACACTTCATCAAACATGGGAAAGGTACAAGAAGTTGCTCAGAGACTGTCCCCAACATTGCTAGACGGATGAGGTATTGGGTCACACTTTTGTAGATGGACTAGATGATGCTTCAAAAATGAATCTCGATTCAGCTTGTGGGGATAGTTGCATGGCCAAAGCATACAGTGAAATCCAACTCATGCTGAATAACTTCACTGCTAATGATAATAACTGGAAAGGTGATGGTGCTTCACGAAAGGCATTTAAGCAAAAATCAGCTTGATTACTTGAGCTTAACTAGGTGTCAGCAATGAGAGCCGAAATAACAAAGCTGGCCAATCAAATGACAATGATGACAATGCAGCAGCCACATCCAATGCAATAGGTACAATAGATGACTATTTTCTGCGAACTATGTGGTGACAGTCATATGAGTGATATGTGCCCCACAAATCTAGAATCCATCTATTATGTGGGGAAAAAAATAGGGGTCCACCGAACCATCATGCAGAATATGGGAATTCTTACAATCCAAGTTTGAGGAATCATCCCAATTTCTCATGGGATAGAATTCAACAGAATCAGAATTAGTATAGACCCCAAGACCCCAAGACCCCAAGACCCCAAGACCCCAAGAGGGTTTCATTCAGCCTCAGAGACCACCCCAACAAATGGAAGAGAGCACCAATGATTTGCTAAAGAAGTTGTTGATTGACAATCAGTGGCTCAAGACTGACTTCAGAAATCTTGAGAGGAAGATGGGTCAGTTAGCAACAAATAAAAACACTAGACCTGCATACGCTCTCCCTAGTGATACAGAGAAGAATCCGCAAGTGAATGAAGTTACACTTAGAAATGGGAGGTAGCTTGAGGAAGTGCCAAAGAAAAGGAAATATAAGCCCGTTCCTGAGGGGGAGTTGATCCCTAAAGTGACAAACGAGACAGAGAAGACTACTAAAATTCCAGAGCCAGTGGAGGTCCTAAGGCCACCACCATCTTTTCCCCAGAGATTGCAGAAAAAGAATGATTATCGCATGTTCCACAAATTTCTCTCCATGTTAAGCCAGGCTCAATTGAATATCCTACATTTTGATGTGCTTTGTGAAATTCCAAAGTATGCTAAGTACATAAAAGATATAGTGTATCACAAGAGAAGATTAACTGAGTTTGAGACAGTTTCACTTATTGAGGAGTCCACTTCTAGGGTCCAATATAAGCTCCCTCAAAAGCTTAAGGATCCTGGCAGCTTTACGATTCATGTGCGCATCGGTAATATTGATGTGGGTCGTGCTCTTTGTGATTTGGGGGCAAGCATAAATTTGATTCCCCTATAATTGTTCAGGAAATTGGGTTTGGGAGCTCCAAGGCCAACTACTATGATGTTATAGCTAGCTGACAGGTCGATAGCACACCCTGAGGGGGTGATTGAAGATGTGTTGCTGCAAATTGGGAAATTTATATTCCTTGCTGATTTCATTATACTTGATTTATGAGGGTAATGCACTGGTCCAAATCATATTGGGGCGACCTCTCTTGGCTACTGGTGACGCAATTATCAAAGTGAGAGAGGGAAATATGATCTTGAGGGTAGATGATGAGGAAGCAGTCTTCAACGTCTACAAAGTAATCCAGTTTACCCGACACTATGAGGAGCTCTCCATAAAATTGGCTGTTAAGGCTGATGAGCAACTTCGTGATCCAAGTGTATATCTAGACGATTCTCTAGAGAAAGCACTTATGTTTTTTGATAGCCTGGGGAAGGATGAGGAGGTCGAGGATATGAAGCACATCTTTGATACATCTTGTGCATACATGCATGGGATACACCCCTTTGAACCTTTGAACATGCTAGAGGGACCTCCCCCAAAGCCGTCAATTGAGGAAGCCCCGAAATTGGAGCTTAAACCTTTCCATTTCACATGCAATATGCTTATTTGGGTGACTCTAACACACTACCTATTATTGTTTCCACTGACTTGTGTAGATTGTAGGAAGAAAGCTGTTGAGAGTGCTATGTGAGCACAAGCGAGAAATTAGGTGGATTATGTCTGACATAAAGGGAATTAGTCAAGCCTTTTGCATGCACAAAATCCTCATAGAGGACGGACACTGATAATAGGTGAATTTGACTATAATTATACCCTAAATAATCACACTTTATTATAAGAATAATGTTGTTAAGAGGACAAAATGCTTTGATTAGTGTTTGATTGTGTTTTACAGGTACATGTGATGCTTTGGATGCCTTAAAAAGCCATTTTGAAGCCATAAGTTGATGAAAAGGCCAAGAGAAGAGCTAAAGTGAAGAGGGTTGGACGAAGCAGTGAAGAAACAGAAGCACTGTTCATCCGCGGTCCACTCGCGGTCGCGGATGAACCGCGAAAAACGAAGCCCTCTGAATCTTGACTGTTCGCGGTCCGCTCGCGGCCGCGAACGAACCGCGGAAGTCGCCGCAGCAGCAGTCCTAATTGTACTCAAACTTAGTTTTTTTAGCCCTAAAACCTCTATATAAACTCCTAGTTTGCCCCATATAGGCATGTACTTTATTTCTTCAATACTTTTGCAAGGTTTTAGTAGGAGAGATTCCTCTCAAACTCTTTCTATTATTTTATATCAAGCAATTATTTATGATTTCAATTATTATTCTTTTTGTTTCTTCAAGCATGAGTAGCTAAATTCTTTTCTAAGGTTTTGATGGAACCTATTGATTGATGAACTTATCGTTTATGTGAGTACAAATTGTGACTTAGATTTATATTTGTTCAACTTCATTCTTATTGTAGTTAATTGGTAGACGTCCCAATTAGCGGTGCCTATTTAGTGTGCATAACTTGGAAAAGAGTGCATATTTAGGTTTATTGTTGAACAACACCACACCTAGGTTATTAGAGGAATCTATAATTTTAGGCGTAAAGACGGGGTTAGGAATAACGAAGTCTTGGGTGCAATCTAAAGTGAACTATTCAAATTAAAGCTAGCTAGGGTAGCTCGGGAGAGTGCACTAGTAAATTATTGTAATTGCTCTGGAGAGGGTTACGATACACATAGCGTTCATGATTGATAGAATATATTAACAATTTGTATGAGCATAACGATAAGGGATTCCGTCAATAAGGGAAATCAATACCTTAGTCTTTCTCTATATTATTTCATTCAACATTCAAGTCTTTCTTTTAAAGCATTCTTTAATTCTTGCAAACTAGATATTCGAAAATCATACACAAAGATATTCTAAATTTTGGGAACTTGATTCGTAAGTACTCTTGGGTTGTGAAAGTTGTGATTGATAGGTTAATTCTCTGTGGGATCGATCTTGGACTTATTAAACCAAGTTATATTGACTACGACCGTTGCTTGGGCGTGAATCAATTTTAGCGCCGTTGCCGGGGAATTAACGGAATTATCAATTGCCATTGCCAGAACTTCAAGACTCTTGTGTATTCAGGTTCTTTCTACACTCTACATTGAATATTTTGACGTTTGTTGATTTGGGTATTCAGGTGCATGCCTAGAAAATCTGCAAGGATTGGAGAACTAATTGAAGGACTCTCAGACCCCGAGCAAACCTTCCGGGTGCGCAACAAAGCCATCAAACAAATTCAACAATCTCAACAACCAATCAAACTAGACTTCGACATGGGTGACATGAACGCTCAAAACCAGCAAGCCGGGCTAAACATGCAAGAGGCACAGGAGGCACAAGAAGGTGCATTGTTCGACTGGGCACAACCCACAGCGGATAATTTGGCAACTGCCATCGTTGTGCCAACAATTCAAGCTGAGTCCTTCCAGATTACCAACAACATGCTTCACTTATTGCAAAACAAGGGATTATTCTCTGGGTCTCAGGTTGAAGATCCACAGCAGCACCTCAAAAACTTTCTATCAATATGCAAAACACAAAGGCAACCGAATGTAACTCCGAAAGCTATCAGATTACTACTTTTTCCATTCTCAGTTACAGGAGCAGCACAGATATGGCTAAACTCACTCCCAATAAACTCCATTGCAACTTGGGATGAGTTAGTCAAACAATTCCACAACAAGTTTCATCCACCCAACAAAACAGCTCAACAAATTGATGAGATTGTGAGCTTCAAACAAAAACCATTGGAAACACTACATGAAACTTGGGGGAGATTCAAAGGCATGCTTGTTATGTGTCCTCACCATGGGATTCCCGAACAGATGTTGGGTCAAAGGTTCTACATGGGACTTTCAGACAGTATGAAGAATATTGTAGATGCTTCAGCAGGTGGGGCTTTTCTGAGCAAGACTTGGAGAGAAGGCCAAAATTTGCTAGACAAGATGGCTCAAAATTCCGGGTGGACGTCCAGGAATGCTCCTATCACACCAGTAGTACACTCTGTACCTCTGGATCCATCCAACACTCTGGAGGAAAACATGGCAACTTTATTGACACAAATGAGCATCCTGACAAAGAAGGTGGAAGAATCAGGGGTTAAGCAGCAAGTTCACATTGTAGATACTACCAATGGTGGTTTATGCACATCTTGCATTAGCCAACCCATAGGTAATCCATGGGTTGCAGACCAAGAACATCATCATCAGCATGAAGATATGAACTATGTGGCTAACTATGGAGGACAGCGACAAGGTAATCAAAACTGGGGCCAACAGGCTCCAATGCAATACAGACCTCCCCAAGCCACAATTCAATGCAGCAGGTATGAGGCCACCACACAACATGGCTCCATATCCTAGACCTCAGAATTTCGGCAATCAGCAACAGGGATATCATCCACCCCCACCACCACATGGGGGCAGGCATGACGATGGGTTTGCAAGGTTGGAAGCTATGATGCAGCAGGTAATTGGGTCAAACGCTAAGACCAATGAAAGAATAGATGCACATGATGCAGCGATCAAAAATATGGAAGTGCGGATGGGGCAGATTGCTATGTCTCTCAACAACCGTCCTCAAGAGACATTACCTGCAGATACACAAACGAACCCAAAGGACCAAATCCCAAAGCAAATAATGGCAGTAACTCTGAGAAGCGGTAGAGATCTTGATGCTGAGAATGAAAGTGAAAATATTGACAGACAGGCTGAGACACCTGCGCCATTGCACATTGAACTGGATGAATCCACAGGATTGACAAAAGCCACAGTCCAGCCAATTGCCGATAATAAAGAAGCACAACAGGGAGCGGAAAAAGTAGCCGAACAGGTAGAGCAGCAGGTTGAAGAAAAAGTGATAGAAAAAGAAAAATCCCAAGTCACTGGGAAGAAGAGGCCTCCACCACCATTTCCCCAAAGGTTGGCCAAACACCAAAAAGAGGAACAATACAAAAAGTTCTTCGAGATGCTCAAGCAAATTCAGGTAAACATCCCATTAATTGAAGCTTTAAAAGAAATGCCTGGTTATGCTAAGATGATGAAGGATTTGATGTCGCGGAAATTTGATTTCCAAGACTTGGCCACAGTTACACTCACCCAGACTTGTAGTGCAGTAGTCTCTAGACCCATTGCTGAGAAGCTATCTGATCCAGGTAGCTTCACCATCCCATGCACTATAGGGAATTATGCCTTCACTAAGGCTTTATGTGATTTGGGGGCAAGCATTAATCTCATGCCCTTAGTTATCTATAAGAGGTTAGGTATTGGGAGAGCCAGACCCACCTCTATGCTTTTACAGCTTGCTGACAGGACGGTTAAGCGTCCATTTGGTATTATAGATGATGTGCTAATCCAGGTTGGGAAGTTCGTGTTTCCCACCGATTTTGTTATTCTTGATTGCAGGGTCGACGAAGAAATTCCCCTAATCCTGGGAAGACCATTCCTAGCTACTGGAAGAGCTATAATTGACTGTGAAACCGGGGAACTCAAGATGAGGTTGAACGATGAGGAGATCATCTTCAATGTGCAAAAATCCATGAGGCGCCCCTAGCGAGTTCGCAAATTGCTCTCTAGTTGATGCGGTTGATGTAATAGTGGAAACCGACGATGCAGAATTGACTATCGAAGACCCACTGCAAGCATGCCTGATGAACATGGAAGAAGTAAATGGTGAATGTCTGGCCGAGTGGGTATTATCCTTGGAAGGCAAGGGATTTTGGAAGCGAGAGATCGAATTCGAACCCCTACACCTAGAAAAAAGAGAAAACCCACCAGCAAAGCCATCCATAGAAGAGCCACCGAAGCTTGAACTTAAACCACTACCATCACATCTCGGATATGAGTATTTAGGCCCTAACTCCACATTACCTGTTATTATCTCATCTAGTTTGTTAGATGTGCAGGCTCAAAAGCTTATACAGGTACTCAAGGAATGCAAGACTGCCATCGGGTGGACCATGGCAGACATAAAGGGGATCAGCCCAGCCTATTGCATGCATAAAATCCTCCTGGAAGATGGACATAAACCTTCCAGGGAACATCAAAGAAGGCTGAACCCCAACATGAAGGAAGTGGTGAAGAAGGAGGTAATAAAGTGGCTAGATGCAGGAATAATCTTCCCAATCTCAGACAGCAACTGGGTGAGTCCGGTCCAATGTGTACCCAAGAAAGGAGGCATGACGGTGGTGAAAAACGACAACAATGAACTGATCTCAACAAGAACCGTCACCGGATGGAGAATATGCATGGACTACAGGAAACTGAATCTAGACACTCGCAAAGATCACTTCCCACTTCCCTTCATTGATCAGATGCTTGACAGGTTGGCAGGGAGGTCCCACTTTTGTTTTCTGGATGGATACTCGGGGTACAATCAAATCTCCATAGCCCCGAAGATAGAGAGAAGACCTCCTTCACATGCCCTTATGGCATTTTTGCCTTCAGGAGGATGCCATTCGGACTATGCAATGCACCTGCCACTTTTCAAAGGTGCATGATGGCTATTTTCACCGACATGGTGGAAGACATTATGGAAGTGTTCATGGATGATTTCTCGGTGGTTGGAAATTCATTCGACGAATGCCTGGCCAATCTGAATAGAGTATTACAAAGATGCATGGAAACAAACTTAGTACTAAACTGGGAGAAGTGCCACTTTATGGTTCAAGAAGGTATAGTACTTGGGCACAGGGTTTCAAGCAAAGGCATTGAGGTGGACCGTGCTAAAGTTGACATCATTGCAAAGTTGCCTCCACCAACATCCGTCGGGGCCATAAGAAGCTTTCTTGGACACGCCGGTTTTTACCGGAGGTTCATTAAAGACTTCTCCAAAATATCAAACCCTCTCTGTAAGTTACTGGAGAAAGACCATTCTTTTGTTTTTACTGACGAATGCAGGATTGCTTTTGAGGAATTGAAAAAGAGGCTGGTCACAGCACCCATCATCATTGCCCCAGACTGGGATCAACCGTTTGAGTTAATGTGCGATGCAAGTGATTATGCAGTAGGGGCAGTACTGGGCCAGAGGAAAGATAAGCTGATGCATCCAATATACTATGCAAGCAAAACTCTGAGTGGAGCACAGCTAAACTACACAGTGACGGAAAAGGAGATGCTAGTGGTTGTGTTTGCATTCGACAAATTTCGGTCCTATCTCATAGGATCAAAGGTAATCGTCTACACAGACCATGCAACTTTAAGATATCTAATTGATAAAAAGGACTCTAAGCCACGCCTAATTCGTTGGGTGTTGCTTCTCCAAGAGTTCGACCTCGAAATCAGAGATAGAAAAGGCACTGAGAATCAAGTAGCCGACCATTTGTCAAGACTTGAAGGAGCTGAACTTGTCAAAGAGAGTGGGGAAATTCTGGAAACTTTTCCAGACGAGCAA
Source organism: Nicotiana noctiflora (assembly GCA_032618575.1). NCBI lineage: Eukaryota > Viridiplantae > Streptophyta > Magnoliopsida > Solanales > Solanaceae > Nicotiana > Nicotiana noctiflora. The sequence continues at coordinate 20,755 of JASVEL010003279.1, forward strand.
TTGCTCACAACTACTCTCCTGGAAGCTCTATGGTATGCTGACTACGCTAATTATCTGGCCAGTGGCATTGTTCCTTATGACCTATCATCGGTCCAGAGGAAAAGATTTTTTCGTGAAAGTCGGCATTATTATTGGGATGAACCATACTTGTTTAGGATATGTCTTGATAACATGATCCGAAGATGCGTCCCCGAGATAGAACAATCTTCTGTTTTGCAGGCATGTCACGCTTCAGCATACGGCGGGCACTTTGGAGGAATTCGTACAGCTGCCAAAATACTCGAGGCCGGTTTCTATTGGCCGACAGTATTTAAGGATGCACACTTGTGGGTGAAAGGTTGCGACGAATGTCAACGCACCGGAAACATCTCTCGGCGTCATGAGATGCCAATGAATCCAATCCAGCAGGTGGAAGTATTCGATGTCTGGGGAATAGATTTCATGGGGCCCTTCATTAGCTCATACGGAAATAAGTACATACTTGTTGCTGTTGATTACGTGTCCAAATGGGTGGAAGCTGCAGCACTACCTACCAATGATGCTAAGGTGGTAGTGGGATTTTTGAAGAAGAATATTTTCACCCGATTTGGGACTCCAAGGGCCATCATTAGTGACGGGGGCACACACTTTTGCAACCGAGCCTTTGAGAAATTATTGGCCAAATATGATGTTAAACACAAGGTGGCCACTCCATATCACCCGCAAACTAGCGGACAAGTTGAGGTCTCCAACAGGGAGATTAAAAGTGTATTGACCAAAACAGTGAACGCTACAAGAACCGACTGGTCCAGGAAGCTCGATGATGCACTATGGGCATATAGAACAGCATTCAAAACACCCATTGGCATGTCTCCTTATAAATTGGTGTTCGGAAAAGCTTGTCACTTACCGGTTGAATTAGAACATAAAGCGTGGTGGGCACTGAAACAATTGAATCTCAACTTGGAGGAAGCAGGTAAAGCAAGGTTGACCGGATTACATGAGTTGGAAGAATTTCGGTATCTAGCATTTGAAAATACAAGATTGTATAAAGAGAGGATGAAGCGGATCCATGATCAAAATATAGTTGAGCGTACCTTCAAAAATGGGGACAAGGTACTACTATACAATTCAAGATTACGATTGTTCCCAGGTAAATTGAAATCAAGGTGGTCAGGACCCTTCAAGGTAATTGAGGCATTTGAGTCCGGAGCTGTGGAAATTCAAACTATGGATGGATCACGTACCTTTAAGGTAAACGGACAGCGGTTGAAACAAAACATAGGCCTGGATGACATGGAGGACAAGATAGAATTGTAGTTGAATGAACCTCAAAGGTCCAGCGAGCCGTAAAATGCGCTAAGCTGAGTCGTGCCGCGACGTTAACTCAGGCGCTACGTGGGAGGCAACCCACGAACATGTTGTAAGTAATTTAATATTAGTAGTAAGTAATAAGGATTAAAAGAAAAAAACAAATAAAAATCTTTTGCTGAAGGAGTCGAATTTGTTTCATAACGGAGCACTGTCCGCGGTCCACTCGCGGACCGCGGCTGAACCGCGGAAAAATACCCTCTCTGAACTTCTCTGTTTGCGGTCCATCCGCGGTCGCGAACCAACCGCGAAAACATGCCTCCTCTGAATCTCGACTGTTCGCGGTCCATCCGCGGCCGCGAACGAACCGCGAACAGTCGCGGTCAGTTCCGCGGTCGGCAAAATTTCAAGTTTTTATTTTTATTTTTTCCCTCCCCCCTTTTCTAAACCCTAAAATAACTTAACCCCCCTTCCCCATAACCCAAAACAGCCGCCCCTCCCCTCTCAAATCTTTCTCTCTCTAAATTCAAAACCTCTCCCTTCTCTCTAAAAATCCCCATCCCTCTCTTCTACAAATCATCCCTTTCTTCCACCCCACTTCTCCATTACTATAACTTGTAAGTTTCTCTACTTCTATCTTTTATTTTGCTCCATCTTTTTAGCTTTTGATTGTTTAGTTTGTATAAATATTTAGTTAGTATTAGTTAGGGTCTATTCATGAATATTACTTGATTTATCATTGTGCTTTTGATCTTGCCATGAAATTGCTCTAAGGAACATTGTTCTACGATTGATGTTTGGTGAAGAATGGGTGTTGGGTTGTTAATTGTGTTGATTTTATGATTTGGAAACCCAACTAGTAGTTCTACCATATATATGTGTTGGTTGGTTAAGTTAGGGCACATTACATTGAGCGTAATAGACTAATGATAATTATGAGACATAATGCCAACTCTTAAAATGGTTATTGAATACTTTTTGGGGATGGACTAAGTAAATAGGATGTGTGCCAAGAACTAAGTGTGGGGTTCGCAATTGGGCATGTAGGGAATAGTTAGATAAAGAGTTTGCGGGAATTACACATAATTGATGGTCAATTGTGAATTATTAAGGATGGCGAAGTCTGAGTAGCCTTCCACTAACTAACAGTTTATACACTTTTTGGCTATCTTAATTGTACAGGATCATGGCTCCAAAGAGACCACGACATGGTGCTAGCTCATCCAGGCAACCAACTTATGATGAATCTCGCTTTGCCGATGAAGGGGCGGAAAATGCATTTAACATCAAAGTGAACAAAAAGTGGCTTCAAGAGGTTGAAGTGGACAGAATAGCCATCCGCTCAGAAAAGCCGGAAATGTATGATGAGATCCGACGACGAGAGATGGAGTTCCTTTTTGAAACACCCACTACAGTAAACAAGATGCTGGTCAGAGAATTCTATGCCAACGCCCCGTACTCCTTGTTGAGACGAGTTTTCGTCAGAGGTAAGCATGTAGATGCTCATATTCCCACCATTAGGCAAGTACTTCGCCTACCACTACACACGAGTGATATTGATTATTACCATGATAGGCCCGGTGTCACATGGGACATGTTAATTGAGGCCTTATGTGTAGATGGTGTTCCCGTATGGATTCAAAACCAAACTCTGCATTCTAACTGTTTCACTCACATTGCCAAATGTTGGTTTTCTATAATTTGCAACCGCATTCTACCCTCAAGTAACACTACAGATGTTACCTTTAATAGGGCTGCGTTGACTTGGTGTTTGGTAACACACCGGGATGTTGATATTGCCCGGGTTATTAGTGACGAGATGGTATTGAGGGGATCCCTCACTGCCAAGGGTTTCTATTACCCATCTCTTGTCACTACCTTGTGTCTCCTCAACCACACCCCAGTTACTGAGACTGACGGTGAGCTAATACCAAAAGCTCCATTTAGAGCTGCTACTATTCGGGTTGGACGAGACACCACACCCATTGACTTAGATGATGATGATGATCCTGTACCGGAGGCCCGGGCCAGCCACTCCATGGATTCAGCTGGACCCTCCAGGCCTGCTCCTCGCGGAGCAAGCATGTCTAGATCCGACTCCACACGACCTATGCTGAAGTCAATGGAGGAGGAAGTGGCTGCTCTACGAACTTCAGTTGACGGTCTACACACACGACTAGATGCCATGTCAACTAGGCAAGCCCGGTCAGAGAACAGATTTATGGCATGGTTCAGAGCACTTGGGAGAGCATGCCATGTCGACCCATCCACTGTTTCCGACTCCGAGTGAGTCACAGGTAAGTTTTCTTAAACCCCATTGTGCTTTCATATTGTTTATACCATGAGGACATGGCATATTTTTAAGTGTGGGGTGGGAAACTTATCTTGTACATGATGTATATATTAGTGTAGTAAGTAATATAAAATAATAAAAATACAAAAAAATCAGAAAATTTTAAAAATCCAAAAATATGAGTAGAGGACTCTTCCTGATGACGGACTATTTAGGACAAGTACTCTTGAGGGAAGTAGTCCACGTAGGAATTTTTCTTTCCTTTATTTTTTTTTTAGGTAGTGTATCATCTCACCCTTGGTTTTTCTTTTGACCACGGTTCTTTTCCAAGGGTTTTTATTTTGAACCGGGTTAGGTAGATTTTTTTCTTAGGATTAGAGGTAAAAGGGCAACATGTAACTCCAAATATGCACATTAGCAAAAGCGTAAATTGAACTTGAGAATGTATCATCTAAACTTGATTGTAGAATCTCAATATGCCTTAAATTGCACAATAATGCTTGCTTGAACATTGATAGGATTTTGTAGATAAACCGGATTCCAAATGAGTTGCATGCCATGTGTGTGTGAGGTTTTTACTTACATTGTATGTTGTACATGATTCCTAGAACTTGCCCTGTGTGTTTGCAAAGCGAAATAGAAGTTGTTTGGTTGTAGAGAGGATAGAGGCATTTCTTTGTGTAACCCCATATATCAATAGACATGAATTCACCCGTACATTATATCTTAGTTAACCCCTTTGAGCTTTAAGCCTATTTCTTTGATAACCCTTGAATGTTCTTCAAATTATTATATTTGTTCTACTTTACCTCCTAGAAGCACTTGTATTGTAATGAATATGCAAAAGTTTAAGTGTGGGGTGAAGGGAAATTGAAAAGGGAAAATCAAGAATGAATGATAAAAAATAGTAAGCTGGCCAAAATAATATAAATGTGTTGCAAAGCAATGAGAAAAAGAGCTATATCAATGTATATATGAAAATTACAAAGGCCAGTTACACCAACAAAAGAAAAATGGGGATTAAAAGCCAATAAAGGTGAATAAATGTTTTCGGGAGACATAAGGGAGAAAACTAAAAGGGAAAGTGGTGAAAGAGAAAAGAAAAGTGCGTAGGGAGGTTAGTCACTACACCCAAAAGTATCCTACCCGTCCCATAGCCTACATTACAACCCTTAAAGACCTCTTGATCTATGATTGGATAACTCGATTAGTGGAGTATTACACTAGGGGCAAGCTTATGGTGTGTCTGTATTCATATAAATGTTCTTTGTTGAGAGTGAGTGAATTTTTCCGATATCTATAAGTTCCATGTATTTGAATTGTTAATGTGTGGGAACTTCTCTCAATAACTTTTGTGAGGGCATGTAATTCAAGAGGAAGAAGGTAAATTTGCAAGATTTTGGTAATAAGTAGAGTAAGTAATAACGTGCGGGCATGAGAATTTACAGTTAAGTAAAGATTATGCATATCTTAGGTTGTTCATGTATAATAGCTTTTGTGACATATTTTGGGGGAGACAAAAATTTTTAACTGGCCTAAGGTGTGATTAAAGGTTGCTCGAGGACGAGCAAAGGTTTAAGTGTGGGGTATTGATAATAGGTGAATTTGACTATAATTATACCCTAAATAATCACACTTTATTATAAGAATAATGTTGTTAAGAGGACAAAATGCTTTGATTAGTGTTTTATTGTGTTTTACAGGTACATGTTATGCTTTGGATGCCTTAAAAAGCCATTTTGAAGCCATAAGTTGATGAAAAGGCCAAGAGAAGAGCTAAAGTGAAGAGGGTTGGACGAAGCAGTGAAGAAACAGAAGCACTGTTCATCCGCGGTCCACTCGCGGTCGCGGATGAACCGCGAAAAACGAAGCCCTCTGAATCTCGACTGTTCGCGGTCCGCTCGCGGCCGCGAACGAACCGCGGAGGTCCCAGCGGCGGTTATCCTAATTGGACTCTAATTTGTTTTCTTAGCCCTAAAACCTCTATATAAACCCCTAGTTTGCCCCATAGAGGCATGTACTTTATTTCTTCAATACTTTTGCAAGGTTTTAGTAGGAGAGATTCCTCTCAAACTCTTTCTATTATTTTATATCAAGCAATTATTTATGATTTCAATTATTATTCTTTTTGTTTCTTCAAGCATGAGTAGCTAAATTCTTTTCTAAGGTTTTGATGGAACCTATTGATTGATGAACTTATCGTTTATGTGAGTACAAATTGTGACTTAGATTTATATTTGTTCAACTTCATTCTTATTGTAGTTAATTGGTAGACGTCCCAATTAGCGGTGCCTATTTAGTGTGCATAACTTGGAAAAGAGTGCATATTTAGGTTTATTGTTGAACAACACCACACCTAGGTTATTAGAGGAATCTATAATTTTAGGCGTAAAGACGGGGTTAGGAATAACGAAGTCTTGGGTGCAATCTAAAGTGAACTATTCAAATTAAAGCTAGCTAGGGTAGCTCGGGAGAGTGCACTAGTAAATTATTGTAATTGCTCGGGAGAGGGTTACGATACACATAGCGTTCATGATTGATAGAATATATTAACAATTTGTATGAGCATAACGATAAGGGATTCCGTCAATAGGGGAAATCAATACCTTAGTCTTTCTCTATATTATTTCATTCAACATTCAAGTCTTTCTTTTAAAGCATTCTTTAATTCTTGCAAACTAGATATTCGAAAATCATACACAAAGATATTCTAAATTTTGGGAACTTGATTCGTAAGTACTCTTGGGTTGTGAAAGTTGTGATTGATAGGTTAATTCTCTGTGGGATCGATCTTGGACTTATTAAACCAAGTTATATTGACTACGACCGTTGCTTGGACGTGAATCAGACACAAGCCCAGTATATAGCAACAACGACGACTCAATCCAATCATGAAAGAGGTGGTGAGAAACGATGTGATAAAGTGGCTTGATGCAGGTATTGTATTTCCTATCTCAGACAACAATGGGTAAGCCCCGTCCAATGTGTACCCAAGAAAGGGGGAATGACTGTATTAGTTAATGAGAATAATGGTTTAATACATACAAGAACTGTTACTGGGTGGAGAATTTGCATTGACTATAGAAAATTGAACAATGCCACCCATAAGGAACATTTTTCCCTCCCCTTTATTGACAAAATGCTTGATAGATTAGCTGGCCAAGAGTACTACTGCCTCTTGGATGGCTATTATTGGTATAATCATATTTCTATAGCCTCGAAAGACCACAGGAAGACCACTTTTACGTGTCCTTATGGTACGTATGTGTTCAAGACAATGCCATTTGGTCTTTGTAATGCACCTACGACTTTTCAAAGGTGTATGATGGCCATTTTTACTGACATGGTCGATAGGTTTGTGGAAGTATTCATGGATGATTTTTCTGTGTTTGGATGTTCTTTTGATAACTGCTTGATGAATCTTGATAAAATGCTTGCTAGGTGTGAAGAGACTAACTTGGTGCTAAACTAGGAAAAGTGCCATTACATGGTACGCGAAGGTATAGTTTTGGGGCACAAGGTGTCCAAATATGGTTTGCATGCGGACAAGGCAAAGGTGGAAGCAATTGAAAAATTTTCCCCACCGATATCTGTAAAAGGCATCCGTAGTGTCTTGGGCCATGCGGGTTTTTATTGTTGTTTGATTAAAGATTTCTCAAAAATTTCCTGTCCCTTGTGCAGGTTGCTTGAGAAGGATGTCACCTTTAAATTTGATGATGCCTATCTGAAGGCATTCGAAGAGCTGAAGGGAAGGTTGGTGACTGCACCAATCATAATTTCTCTAGATTGGGAGCAACCATTTGAATTGATGTGCGATGCATGCGACTTGGCTGTTGGAGCTGTCTTGGGGCAACATAGAAATAAAATCTTTCACTCCATCTATTATGCGAGCAAAACTATGTATACAACTCAGATGAACTATACAGTCACTAAAAAAGAGTTGCTCGCAGTGGTGTGGTTGTTTGACAAGTTCAGGTTATATCTTGTAGGGACCAAAGTCATCATCTATATAGATAATTTAGCTATTAGATACATGTTTGAAAAGAAGGATGGCAAGCCGAGACTGATACGGTGGGTCCTATTCTTTCAAGAGTTTGATTTAAAAATACGAGATCGCAAAGGAACATAGAATTAAGTGGTTGATCACTTGTCCAGATTATAAACTTGAAATCATGTAGCTGAAGGGGGTGTAATCAAAGAAACATTCCCGGATAAGCAGTTATTAGTGATTGCTTCAAGCACAACCCCGGGGTATGCAGATTATATGAATTTTATTACAAGTGGGATGACACTACCAAAATAGAAACCAGACAATAGAAGAAGGTTCTTGCATGACGTGAGAATCTACATGTAGAATGAGCCATTCTTATACAGGCTCTATGTAGATCAGTTGGTGCCGAGATGTGTTCTTGAGGAGGAAATGAGTTCCATACTTCATAGCTATCACGCTCGCGATACGGGGGTCATCATGGTGGGAATAGGACCGCTCAGAAATTTCTACAATCAGGTTTCTATTGGCCAAAATTGTTTAGGGATGCACACGTCTTTGTTAAAATGTGTTATAGGTGCCAAAGAACCAAAATGATCATAAAGAGGCATAAGATGACGCTACAAAACATTCTGGTAATGGAGCTCTTTGATGTATGGGGGATAGACGTCATGGGATTATTTCCATAATCAAATGGTCATAGGTATATCTTGGTGGCCGTCGACTATACTTCCAAGTGGGTGGAGGCCATTGCACTTCCCACTAAAGATGCAAAGATGGTGGTGAGCTTTGTCAAGAAGCACATGTTTACACCCTTTGGAATTCCTAGAGTATTGATCAGCGATAGAGGAACGCATTTCTGCAACAAATTACTGAATAATGTCCTTGCAAAGTATGGCGTCAAGCACAAGGTGTCCACTGCCTATCACCCCCAGACAAGTGGTCAAGTAGAGGTGTCAAAGAGAGAGGTAACGCAGATTTTTGAGAAAATAGTGAGTGCAAATAGAAAAGACTAGGCCAGGAAATTAGATGATGCATTTTGGGCATATCGAACGGCATACAAAACACCCATAGGTGCTTTTCCGTATAAATTTGTTTATGGGAAGGCGTGTCACTTGCTCTTCGATCTTGAACATAAAGCCTATTAGGCTATTAAAAAGCTGAATATGGATGGGGACTTAGCTGGAGAGAAGAGGTTGCTGCAACTCGAGGAGCTTGATGAGTTTCGAATGCACGCGTGTGAGAATGCCTAAATGTATAAAGAGAATACTAAGAGGTGGCATGACAAGCACATTCAACATCGAGATTTCGATCCAGGGTAAGAAGTTCTTTTGTTCAATTCGAGGTTAAAGCTTTTCCTTGGAAAGCTAAAATCTTGTTAGTCAGGACCTTTTGTTGTGGTAAGTGTGAAGCCTCATGGAGCGGTGGAATTGCGAGATATGAGTTCAACTGGCACCTTTTTGGTGAATTATCAAAGGATAAACATTACTGACGTGGAGACTTTGCATGTCACAAGACCTCGGTGGAGTTGACGGATGCTTGAGAACGTATTGAGTCGTGCCGCAATGTTAAATCAGGCGCTGGATGGGAGGCAACACATTGAATTGTTGTAACCGTCGTGCCACGACGTTAAATAAGGCGCTAGCGGGGAGGCAACCCAAGATAGTATTAGTGTTTGATTTTATGTTTTAGCACACTAATTAATGCAGGTAACAAAGGGCGGGTGAAAAGACCATCGACCGAGAGCAATACATGTGAAAAAGTACAAAAACCGAATGCCCAGACGCACGAGTTCACGCATTATTCACGCATTTGTTATCACATTTGGATAAACATTCTCCCTGTGATGCATGAAGTATGAACGAGTTCGCGCATTTCGGCAAACATTCTGCCTGGGACACGCGGAGTATGCGCGAGTTCACGCATTTCTTCGCGCGAGCCCGTTGAAATTTCGGCGTTTTTGTGTGTTTTGTTTCTTTTAGTTTTTATATCTTATTTTTGTATTTTATTTGGTCAACCTATAGACTAAAACCACTCCACCCCTTCTCATAACCCACGATCCCCCCCCCCCCCATCTCCTTCTCCCATTCACACAAAATACAATCAAACCAAAAAATCCCTAATATCTCCCATCCCTCATCCAATGTACCACCCTTCCTCCAAACGAACCCAACCCTTCAAGTTCACTAGCATCTTCCCCATTCTCTTTCATCACAGGTATGAGCCAAGGTTCTTTCTTTTTTTTTTCTTTCTTTATTTTTTTGATTTGTTGTTGTATTCTTATGCTATATTTTAGGTGTTGTACTTAGATGTTGTGTAGAAATTGATGCAAGGTATTGTGGGGTTGGTTTGTGGTAAGTGTGGGGTAGGGGGGAGGTACTTCGTTGGTGCTATTGTATGAGAGTTTATGGAGGATTCTTGTTCTAAATAACTTCAAAGGTATTGTGAGGGCCTAATTCCCACAAGGTTTTTGTGGAAATGTCCCAATGAGAAGGATTATGTTGTTGTGACCAATGTTGCGTGTGAAGTGTAGGTAACCATATTAAGTCATAATATTTTTGTTGGGCTGCGGTGATGTGTTCCCGTTTTGCAGATATAATGGCACCATCGCGAAAGCGCCAAGCCGATGGAAAATCGTCAAACCACCTAGCTGGCATATCTAAGGACACATGGGGCAGCACTTGCATGCCTCTATGACAACATAAAATTTGTTTCACCTAAGGCACATACCCTCTTTACAGAAAAAGCCGCTAGAATGTCAATTTCGGAAAGGGGCATTAACATCCATTCTGTCCAGGAGCGCTGCCCCCACATGTACTTAGAGTTGATAGCGTGGGGTTCTTAGGCCTTCATTGATGAGCCATGGGAGGCTAATGTAATAGGTGAATAAATTGTTGTCTTGTTCTTTCTAGTGAGTTATAAACTAAACTATTGCTTAAAGAAAGAGGGAGAAATTCTAGGGTGATATTGTTTGTGAAATTGAAGTAAAGATTGAAGAATTTGCGCTCAAAGTGATTATGTGATGTGTTAAAGTACTTAGGAGTATGAACCACTATTTCTAAATATATCTTACCCGTCCCTTAGCCCACATTACAACCATGAAAAAGTCCTAATTGATTTTAGATCGAGTGAGCCTACATTAGTAGAGATTTACATTAAGGGCAAGCTTATGGTACCAATTGCATGCATGTGACTTCTTTTGTGTGTGTGAGTGATTTTGCTTTGACATATATAAGCATGAAATTCGATTGTGTGGATTGACCTATATAATTCTGCTTCAAATGTGAGGGCATGTTGTTTCTGAAGGAAAGGTAAGTCTTGATCTATGTGTAGAGTAGTTTGAGGAAGTAGGAATATTTCCTGTCACGTGATAGTCGACTTATAAGGCTAGGATTGTTCACTGCTAGGTGTAATGTATGTTAAATTGTTCCGGGTGTAATGCATTAAGGGAAATGGTTGAGTGAAGGAATCTCTAGAGAGTATAGTTTGATTGCTCGAGGACTATCAATGAATTAAGTGTGGGTCGTTGATAATAGGCCAAATCTAGGTGATTTAGCTATTGTTTATGCTTTCAGTTGATTATATTCCAATGTCATAATATGGTTAATTGATGAAAAATAGGCTCTAATTGTGAATTGTATACATTGCAGGATGAGGAGTTTATGTGATGCTTTCAAGAGGCCATTGGAATGAAATTATGATCAAGAATGACCCCTTGGAGCTGAGTGCACACAAGGATGAGACAAAGAAATGGAATAAATAATGGTCCAGGTGCGCGAGCAGACGTGCAAACTCATGTGCGACCTCACGCATGTTATGTTAGGGGGTTGAGTCAGAATGTTAGAGAATATACACGAAGTAATGCGCGAGCTCGCGCGTTTTTCAATCCAGAAAAGAGTTGTTCGTGGGCAAAATTGGAATTCTGGAGAGAACCCCACTTAACCTATATAAAGTCAAGCTCGCCCAAGATTAATTTATCAAGTTTTTCATAGGCTAGAGCAAGGTATCAAGAGGTGGCAAGGAGGAGATTTGATCATCAAGTTCTTATTTTCTTTCTTTTTTTGTTGCTATTTTTGATGAAATTGAACCCTATTGTGTTGATTATTAGTATAGGTAAAACCCATTATTCTGGGGTCATGGGTAAAATATGAAAGTTGTTGTTTGACGTTTAATTCGACGAATTTGGTTTGTCATATTGGATTGTTTATTCAATTCTAATTTAAGTATTTTGCTGAGTAGCTAACAATTGAATACTATCGACGGATCAAGATTTGAACTCGAAAGTCGGAACTTTAGATTGCATATAGAATTAAATAGAAAAGGTTCTTGAACCGGGGCCTCGGGGAACGGATTCGCAATTGGGATAGACATATACCCAATTGTCCTGATTGGTTGGTATATAGGAACTGTGAATGTGTTCTTGTTAATCTTAATTCCATAGACATATATGTATTGAGTTAGCTTGAATAGGCGAGTAAGAACTTGACAGATTCTTATGAGTAATATAAACCATGTCAATCAATAATCTAGATAAATCAATTAGTCGTTTTAAGCCAAGAACACAACCTGATTGTTAACTAACCCGTGACCCTGGAATATCTTCTCTTACTGTTTGTTACTTAACTTTCTATTCGTTTGGTTAATTTCCCTAGTTAGATTATTTCTTTATAGTTAGGTAGTAAAATAATTACATCTCGATTTTGTGAAAAATACCTTGGATAAATAAAGTAATTGAGTTGAATCAGTCAACACTTAATCATAAGTCTTCGTGGGAATGATACTCTACTCATTACTCTGTTACTTGACGATCACGTGCACTTGCGTGTGTGTTTTGGTCGCAACAGATGGCGTGACAACCATCTTAAGGGATTGAGCCTGTTTTGTTTATGTTTTAGTATATATAATAGTAATGAATAAAAGTGTCTCAAGCAGGCTTCTCTTGGTACTAACACATTTACCTTCGACCTTATGGTTAGGAACAAGTTGATTGGCAAAGAATAGCTCTAGTTGTGACCTTTAGACTCTTGTGTTGACTAAAACAATCATCAAGTGGTTTCTTTAATCCATCTGTGATGTTAAATCATAGCTAGGGTTGTTTTCGGCTCTCGACTCTGTTCTGTTTATGTCACGACCCTAGTTCACCAATTGTGAACATGTCGTGATGGCACCCAGTCCCCACGACTAGGTAAGCCTAACACGTTGTGGAATCTATAAGTTATAAATACTTAAATAAGAAACAGCGGAAAATAACATAAAAGATATGTAATCCGTGCCGCTTGGCACATACATCCGTCACATAATGAACAAAACACTACCAAGATCCGGAACCCCACGGTAACACAGACTAAAAGGGAAATACAACTGTGGCTCTATGTGTAAAGAGTATCTAACAACGAAATGAAGAAAAATGTCAACTAGTAATACTAGAATAGAAGGGAAGCCTCCGGATCCGCGGACGTAGCGGATCATACCTCGAAGTCTCCCAGAAAGCTGCAGAATCACCTAGTACGAGCCTGCTCTGATGTACCTGGATCTGCACAACAAAAGTGTGCAGAAGAGTAGCATGAGTACACCACGGCGGTACTCGGTAAGTGCCAAGCCTAACCTCGATGGAGTAGTGACGAGGTAGGTCAGGGCCCTACTGAGAAAACAATAATATAATGATGATAACAAAATAAACAGTTTAAATGATAATAATTTCCGAAATAACAACATTATGATGATTACTGCAACTGTCTACAATTAAGCTAACAACAAATAACCAACTCGGATAAACAAATCCAGGATCTGTGGGAATTGAACCCACAGTCCCATTCTCAGTACCTCTGGGTCTCCGGGAATCGAACCCGCAGCCCATGTCTCAATAATATCTCAATAACTCAGGATCTCCGGGAATTGAACCTGCAATCCCCACCAATACTTCAGGATCTCGGGAATCGAACCAGTAGTCCACATTTCAATAATCTCGGGATCTCGAGAATCGAACCCGTAGTCCACATTTCAATAATCTCAGGATCTCGGGAATCGAACCCGTAGTCCACATTTCAATAATCTCAGGATCTCGGGAATCGAACCCGTAGTCCACATTTCAATAATCTCGGGATCTCGGGAATCGAACCCGTAGTCCACATTTCAATAATCTCAGGATCTCGGGAATCGAACCCGTAGTCCACATTTCAATAATCTCGGGATCTCGGGAATCGAACCCGTAGTCCATATTTCAATAATCTCGGGATCTCGGGAATCGAACCCGTAGTCCATAACCACAGCAAGTAAAGGAATACACTGAGAGAAGTATAATATGCTTAACGATAACTTCGCCGATGAACAGCGCCAGCGATTACTAGATGTAACGACCCGGCCCGTCGTTACGGGAATTACCACCCCGTTACCTTACATTTTTCATATGTTATGCTTTTAAAACAGTATTAGAATATATCGGGTGAGTTAGGAGTGATTTGAATTGAAAATGAAACAAATAGCATGTTTGAAGAAAGCTTGAATATGAAAAGTCAACCAAGAGTTGACTATTGAGTTAGAGTGCTCGGAATCGGATTCTAATGATTCGACTAGTTCCGGGGATCATTTATGACTTAGGAGAACAATCGGAATTGAATTCGGAGGTCCGGTGTAGTTTTAAGCTTGAATTGGCGAATGTTGAATTTTGGCGAAAACCGGATGGTAGGTGATATTTTGATCCGGGGTCGGAATGGAATTCCGACAATTTCTGTAGCTTCGTTATGTGATTTTGGATATGTCTGCAAATTTTCAGGTCATTCGGACATCGTTTGATCGGGTTTTGGGTTGAATGTTAGTTTTGAAAGTTTTGAAGAAACTTAGGCTTGAATCCGTGGATAATTGGTGATTTTGATGTTTAGGATGGTGTTTTTATGATTGGAACAAGTTCGAATAAGGAATTAGGATGTGTTGGTGTGTTTGAATGAGGTCCCGGGGGCCTCGGGGTGATTTCGGATGGTTAATCGGGAGAAAATATGGAAAATTGCAGAAACTGGTGCACTGCTTCTGTTGTTTCCGCTCCTGCGGAATTTTGGGCGCAGGAGCGGGCGCGCTGAAGCGGACCAGGAGCCGCAGAAGCGGTGACCGCAGAAGCGGATCATTCTCCGCTGAAGCGGAAACGCGGGGGCGGACTGGGAGTCGCAGAAGCGACCATCGCAGAAGCGGAAAGGGAGCCGCTTAGGCGAGTCCGCAGAAGCGGACTTCTAGCCGCAGAAGCGGAAATATCCGCAGGAGCGGTCCAATCTCCGCAGAAGCGGACGCGTAGGAGTGGAAATACTTCCGCAGAAGCGGAAATCGCTGTAAGTTAAGTGTATCAGAAGTTAGAAAATTTCAGAAACATTTTAACATTTGGGGGTCTCGGCTTAAGGGCGACTTTGGGCGATTTTGAGGGAGAAATCAAGGGAAATCATCAGGTAATCAACTATGAACTCATATTATGATTAGTATTGATAATATCATGCAATTATATCATGAAAATGGAAGAATTGGGGTGATTCATGGAAGATTTAACCCTAGGTTTGAACTTTAGAAAATCAAGGTTTTGAATGAGCAAATGGAGTCCGATTTTGGTAAAATTGATATGCTTAGACTCGTATTGAGATGAGGGTTCCGAATATGTGACTTTCGTAATTTTTCGAGAATCGTACCGAAAGTCGGGTTTTACCAACTTAGTGTAATTTTGCGAATTTCATATAAATTGAAGTGGGTTATGATTCTTTGACCCGTAATTGATATAATTATTGTTATTTGACTAGATTCTACACACGAGGCATCGAAATTCAAAGGAAAAGGCATCGCGGACGATTCGACGACCGGCTAGAGGTGAGTAGTTTGTGTATATTGTAGCCCTGAGGGTTCGAAACCCCGGCTTAGCACATTGTGACGCTAATAGGGCGTGGCTCGCACACCGTGGCAGGTGCGGGATTGATTGTGATTGGGGATTTAGACTTGGTCCATCCCAGGAATGAATAATATGTTGTTAGTGTTGGAAATACACTGTATTTGCTATGTTTGTGGGCTGTAAGCCTTGTTTGGGGCCTTGTGCCGATCTGTAGCGTCCTTAGAGGACAACATTTATGTGATAGCTATAATTGCTTAAATCACTGATCTCAGTCCTGGAAATTGTAATCACACTTTTGAAATGCTAAGTCACGGACTTTTACAAACTTAATAAAGTTAAAGTATTTTTCATAAATTATGAATTGAGAACTGGAAATAAGGAAAATGAATTGTATTTGTGACTTAATTGCTTATTGTGGACTGAGTGTGGGATCGGGCTGCACGCCGCAGTGGTTGATGTGAGGATCGGGCTGCACGCCGCAGCAGTATTGCGCTTGGGCTGTAGGAGCCCCTCCGGAGTCTGTACACACCCCCAGTGAGCGCCGTCGACGTTAAATGGGATCGGGCTACACGCCGTAGCAGTTATGTGCATTGCATTGCATCTGTATTTGTTGGATTACTCTGTGGTAGTTGTATTGTATTATTGTTGCTAGTTCGTAGGAGATTCGGACTGTAGTGTAGCTTCATATTGTGGTATTTTGTGGATTTCTTACTGTCAGCTACATGTATATATTTGTTACTCACTGAGTACTTAGTACTCACCCCTACTCCCTGCACCTTTTGTGTGCAGACCCAGGTACACAGGAGCAGTAGACGGACATCTCCGGCGTTTACATTGTCACATCGAGTTGCTGAGGTAGCTGCCTACGTTCGCAGAGCCTAGCTTCTCCTCTCATTCCAGTTGTTATTGTATATTTTGTATTCGGACTTGAGTACTTCTATATCGTACTCTCTATTTCCTGTTGGGTTTTGTTAGAGGCTCTAGACTTGTGACTCCGGATCTTTGGGAGTGTCAGTATTTTGTTCAGTATTATTATTATTGGAGTTCTTAAACTCATATATTTCTTCTGGGTTGTCCATTTGGGACTGATATCGTTGTGTTAATTAAATGGTTGGTCTGGCTGGCCTAGCTTGATTGTTGGGCGCCATCACGACCGGATTTGGGTCGTGACAAGTTGGTATCAGAGCTCTAGGTTATTAGGACTCGCGAGTCATGAGCCGGTTTAGTAGGCTTTCGCGGATCGGTACGTAGACGTCCGTATCTATCTTCGATGGGCTACAGAAACTTTAGGAAAAACCTCATTTTCTTGAATTCATATCGTGCGATTTGTGTTATCATGAAATTAAATCTTTCCATATTCTATTCTCTCGCGGATGGCGAGAACACGAGCTAACGGACGTGGCGGACGACCACCATTGGCACCCAGAGGCCGTGGTCGTGGTAGAGGTAGGGCAGCAGCACCAGCACCTGCTGACCCACCGGTTGACCAGACTCAGGACCAGATTCCGGCGGCGAACGCTCCGGCGGCTCAGGTTCAGGCACCGGCGGTGCCTGATTGTGATACTGGGTCTTCGAGAGACCTTGGCTCGGATATTATCGGTGTGCACGAGCTTGGCACAGGTAGTTGCTTCCTACTGCTGCGGTATCTTCTTCACGGGCGGGGGAGGAAATCGGACCCCGTGGCTCGCACGCCGAGCCGGTTCGGCCCGGTTGCGCCGGTTGCACCGGCTCCTGCATATGTGGTTCCGGTTATGCCCGACGATGAGCCAGCGTCGTTTGGAGAGATTTGAGAGGCTACGGCCTCCGACATTCAGTGGAGCTGAGGGCGAGGATGCCCAGGGTTTTCTTGACAGATGTCAGCGCATGCTTCGCACCGCGGGTATTCTAGAGTCCGGCGGTGTTTCATTCACCACTTTCCAGTTCACAGGTGCAGCTTTCCGGTGGTGGGAGGATTTTGAGAGGCGTAGGCCCGCTGGGGCGGTGCCCCTCACTTGGCAGCAGTTCTCCACGGTATTTTTGGAGAAGTACGTGCCTCAGTCTCAGAGAGAGGAGCTGCGACGTCAGTTCGAGTGGTTGAAGCAGGGAGAGATGACAGTTAATCAGTACGAGATGAGATTCACACAGCTGGCCCGTCATGCCATGTGGATGGTTCCTACCGACAAGGAGAGGATCCGGAGATTTATTGATGGTCTTATTTATCCCATCCGCATATTGATGACCCGGGAGAGAGTTTCTACGGTTACCTTTGAGGAGGTGGTTGATGCTGCCCGTCACATTGAGACGGATCGCCGCAGAGAGCGAGAGGAGAGAGAGGCTAAGAGGCCTCGTGGTGCTGGCTACAGTGGTGCTCCGTCTAGGGGCCAATTTCGGCATAGCAGAGGTCGCTCTTTCGGGTCTCATCAGTCTGGACGTGCGGAGTCCGGTGGGGTTTCATCCGATCGTGGTCGTCGAGGCCGGCGGGGTTATCGGGGTCGGCGAGGCCGTCGGCGAGTCGGCCGCACGCGAGTGCTCTTCCGGCTCGAGCTGCGCTCCTGTTTCCTCGGCGCGGGATTCGTCGGTAGCGAGGGTCCTCGGCGGCCCCTTCTTCCATCTTCGGGCCGTTGTTTTGAGTGCGGTGATTTGGGCCATATCGGGGAGAGAGTGTCCTCGGTGGCTTCGTAAGAGGTCACGGCGGAGGGATCAGAGGCTTCGTCTTCTACTCCTGTTTCTTCGGCGCCGGCACGGTCGGCTAGGGCTGGTGGCCGGGTATCTAGAGGTCGCCCCGGGGGCGAGGATCGTCTTGGTGGAGGCCGAGGCTCGTTTCTATGCTTTTCCGGACGGGAAGGATGCTAGCGCTTCGGATGCGGTTATTTCGGGTATTATTTCAGTCTGCCACGGGATGCTTCCGTCTTATTTGATCCTGGATCCACCTATTCTTATGTCTCTACTTACTTTGCACATCGTTTGGGTATGACCCATGGTATACTTGCTTTGCCCGTACATGTGTCTACCCCAGTGGGGGATACTGTTGTTGTGGATCGGGTATATCGATCCTGTATTATTACTATTGGGGGTCCTGGAGACCCGAGTTGATTTATTACTACTGGGCATGGTAGATTTCGATGTTATTCTAGGCATGGATTGGCTATCTCCTTACCATGCGATTATGGACTGTCATGCCAAGACAGTCACACTAGCTATTCCAGGTAATCCGAGGATCGAGTGGCGTGGCTTGACTGATTATGTGTCCGACAGGGTGATTTCTTATATAAAGGCTCAACGAATGATTGGCAAGGGTTGTTTAGCTTATTTGGCCTTCATTAGAAATGTTGAAGCTGAGACACCTAGTCTTGATTCGGTCCCCATTGTGAGGGAGTTTCCGGATGTATTTCCAGCAGACCTACCAGGCATGCCGCCTGACAGAGATATTGATTTTGGTATTGACTTGGTGCCGGGCACTCAGCCCATTTCTATTCCTCCTTATCGCATGGCACCGGCGGAGTTAAAAGAATTGAAAGAACAGCTTCAGGAACTCTTAGATAAGGGTTTCATTCGTCCAAGTGTGTCACCTTGGGGTGCACCGGTGTTGTTCGTAAAGAAGAAAGATGGCACAATGAGAATGTGCATTGATTACAGGCAGCTGAACAAGGTAACAGTGAAGAATAAATACCCATTGCCTCGTATTGAGGACCTATTTGATCAGCTCCGGGGAGCTAGTGTATTTTCTAAGATTGATCTTCGATCGGGTTATCATCAGTTGAAGATCAGGGACTCAGATATTATGAAGACAGCGTTCAGGACGCGATATGGGCACTACGAGTTCCCGGTGATGTCTTTCGGGTTGACTAATGCCCCAGCAGCATTCATGCACTTGATGAATAGTGTATTTCGGCCGTACCTTGATTCTTTTGTGATTGTATTTATTGATGATATCCTTGTATATTCACGCAGCCAGGAGGAGCATGCACAGCATTTGAGAGTGGCATTGCAGAGGTTGAGAGAAGAGAAGCTTTATGCAAAATTCTCTAAGTGTGAGTTATGGCTAGATACTGTGGGTTTTCTGGGACATATAGTGTCCAGTGATGGTATTAGGGTTGATCCACAGAAGGTTGAGGCAGTGCAGAATTGGCCCAGACCTTCCTCAGCTACAGAGATTCGGAGTTTTCTCGGCTTGGCAGGCTATTATCGTCGGTTTGTTCGGGATTTCTCATCTATTGCTTCACCGTTGACTAAGTTGACACAGAAGAATGCTCCATTTGTGTGGTCTGATGTATGTGAAGAGAGCTTTCAGAAGCTCAAGAAGGCTTTGACCACAGCTCCAGTACTTGTGTTACCATCGGCCTCAGGGTCATATACGGTGTATTGTGATGCTTCCAGAGTTGGACTCGGTTGTGTGTTGATGCGGGAGGGTAGAGTTATTGCATATGCTTCTCGTCAGCTAAAGCCCCACGAGAAAAACTACCCTGTTCACGATTTGGAGTTAGTTGCTATTGTTCATGCCTTGAAGATTTGGAGGCATTATCTATATGGTGTATCTTGTGATGTATATACAGACCACCGTAGCCTTCAGCATTTGTTTAAGCAAAAAGATCTAAATTTGAGGCAGCGGAGATGGCTTGAATTGCTTAAAGACTATGATATTACTATCTTGTATCATCCCGGGAAAGCCAATGTAGTGGGCTGATGCATTGAGCCGGAAGGCTATTAGTATGGGCAGTTTGGCGTATATTCCAGTTGGGGAGAGACCCCTAGCAGTTGATGTTCAGGCGTTAGCTAATCGGATGGTAAGGCTGGATATTTCTGAGCCCAGTCGGGTGATGGCTTGTGTAGTAGCTCGTTCTTCTTTATATGATCGTATTCGAGAGCGCCAGTATGATGATCCACACTTACTTGTCCTTAAGGACAGAGTTCAGCATGATGATGCTAGAGATGTCACTATTGATAGTGAGGGTGTATTGCGGATGCAGGGCCGGATATGCGTGCCCAATGTTGACGGCCTTCGTGAATTGATATTGGAGGAAGCCCATAGCTCGCGGTATTCTATTCATCCGGGAGCCGCGAAGATGTATCAGGATTTGAAGCAGCATTACTGGTGGAGAAAGATGAAGAAAGATATTGTGAGCCATGTGGCTCGGTGTCTAAACCGTCAGCAGGTCAAGTATGAGCATCAGAGACCTGGTGGTGTATTCCAGCGTATTGATATTCCGGAGTGGAAGTGGGAAAGAATTAACTATGGATTTTGTTAGCGGACTCCCTCGGACAGCGAGGAAGTTTGATTCGGTTTGGGTGGTGGTGGATAGGTTGACTAAGTCAGCTCACTTCATCCCAGTGTGTACTACCTATACCTCAGAGCGGTTGGCAGAGATATTCATCCGTGAGATAGTGAGATTGCATGGAGTTCCTATTTCCATTATATCGGACAGAGGTACCCAGTTCACATCTCAATTCTGGAGGACATTTCAGCGAGAGTTGGGTTCACAGGTAGAGTTGAGCACAGCATTTCATCCACAGACGGATGGGCAGTCTGAGCGTACTATTCAGATATTGGAGGACATGTTGCGTGCTTGCATCATTGATTTTGGTGGTTCATGGGCTGATTATTTGCCTTTGGCGGAGTTTGCTTACAATAATAGCTATCAGTCCAGCATTCAGATGGCACCGTATGAAGCTTTATATGGGAGGCGGTGTAGGTCTCCGGTTGGTTGGTTCGAGCCCGGCGAGGCTAGGTTGTTAGGGACAGAGTTAGTCCAAGATGCCTTAGATAAGGTGAAGGTGATTCAGGAGAGACTTCGCACAGCTCAGTCGCGTCAGAAGAGTTATGCGGACCGGAAGGTCCGAGATGTGTCTTATTCAGTAGGTGAGAAGGTGTTGCTGAAAGTTTCGCCTATGAAAGGTGTTATGAGGTTTGGAAAGAAAGGGAAGTTGAGCCCAAGGTTCATTGGACCTTTTGAGGTGCTTAGGAAAGTTGGGGAGGTGGCTTATATGCTTGCTTTGCCACCCAGTTTGTCGGGAGTTCACCCGGTGTTCCATGTATCTATGCTCCGGAAGTATGTCGGAGACCCGTCTCATGTGTTGGACTTCGGCACGATACAGCTAGATGAGGATTTGACTTATGATGTGGAACCAGTAGCTATTTTGGGTCGACAGGTTCGTAAGCTGAGATCTAAGGATATAGCTTCAGTGAAAGTGCAGTGGAGAGGTCGTCCCGTGGAGGAAGCAACTTGGGAGACCGAGCAGGAGATGCGAAGCAGATATCCACACTTGTTTAATACTCCAGGTATGTTTCTTAACCCGCTCGCGGACGAGCGTTTGTTTAAGTTGGGGAGAATGTAACGACCCGGCCCGTCGTTACGGGAATTACCACCCCGTTACCTTACATTTTTCATATGTTATGCTTTTAAAACAGTATTAGAATATATCGGGTGAGTTAGGAGTGATTTGAATTGAAAATGAAACAAATAGCATGTTTGAAGAAAGCTTGAATATGAAAAGTCAACCAAGAGTTGACTATTGAGTTAGAGTGCTCGGAATCGGATTCTAATGATTCGACTAGTTCCGGGGGATCATTTATGACTTAGGAGAACAATCGGAATTGAATTCGGAGGTCCGGTGTAGTTTTAAGCTTGAATTGGCGAATGTTGAATTTTGGCGAAAACCGGATGGTAGGTGATATTTTGATCCGGGGGTCGGAATGGAATTCCGACAATTTCTGTAGCTTCGTTATGTGATTTTGGATATGTCCGCAAATTTTCAGGTCATTCGGACATCGTTTGATCGGGTTTTGGGTTGAATGTTAGTTTTGAAAGTTTTGAAGAAACTTAGGCTTGAATCCGTGGATAATTGGTGATTTTGATGTTTAGGATGGTGTTTTTATGATTGGAACAAGTTCGAATAAGGAATTAGGATGTGTTGGTGTGTTTGAATGAGGTCCGGGGGCCTCGGGGTGTTTTCGGATGGTTAATCGGGAGAAATATGGAAAATTGCAGAAAATTTGTGCACTGCCTCTGTTGTTTCCGCTCCTGCGGAATTTTGGGCGCAGGAGCGGGCGCGCTGAAGCGGAAAGGAGCCGCAGAAGCGGCGACCGCAGAAGCGGAAAGGGAGCCGCTGAAGCGGAAGCGCGGAAGCGGACTGGGAGCCGCAGGAGCGGCCTTCGCAGAAGCGGAAGTGGAGCCGCTTGGGCGAGTCCGCAGAAGCGGACGTCTAGCCGCAGAAGCGGTCCAATCTCCGCAGAAGCGGACGCGTAGGAGCGGAAATACTTCCGCAGAAGCGGAAATCGCTGTAAGTTAAGTGTATCAGAAGTTAGAAAATTTCAGAAACATTTTAACATTTGGGGGTCTCGGCTTAAGGGCGACTTTGGGCGATTTTGAGGGAGAAATCAAGGGAAATCATCAGGTAATCAACTATGAACTCATATTATGATTAGTATTGATAATATCATGCAATTATATCATGAAAATGGAAGAATTGGGGTGATTCATGGAAGATTTAACCCTAGGTTTGAACTTTAGAAAATCAAGGTTTTGAATGAGCAAATGGAGTCCGATTTTGGTAAAATTGATATGCTTAGACTCGTATTGAGATGAGGGTTCCGAATATGTGACTTTCGTAATTTTTCGAGAATTGTACCGAAAGTCGGGTTTTACCAACTTAGTGTAATTTTGCGAATTTCATATAAATTGAAGTGGGTTATGATTCTTTGACCCGTAATTGATATAATTATTGTTATTTGACTAGATTCTACACACGAGGCATCGAAATTCAAAGGAAAAGGCATCACGGACGATTCGACGACCGGCTAGAGGTGAGTAGTTTGTGTATATTGTAGCCTGACGGTTCGAAACCCCGGCTTAGCACATTGTGACGCTAATAGGGCGTGGCTCGCACACCGTGGCAGGTGCGGGATTGATTGTGATTGGGGATTTAGACTTGGTCCATCCCAGGAATGAATAATATGTTGTTAGTGTTGGAAATACACTGTATTTGATATATTTGTGGGCCGTAAGCCTTGTTTGGGGCCTTGTGCCGATCTGTAGCGTCCTTAGAGGACAACATTTATGTGATAGCTATAATTGCTTGAATCACTGATCTCAGTCCTGGAAATTGTAATCACTCTTTTGAAATGCTAAGTCACGGACTTTTACAAACTTAATAAAGTTAAAGTATTTTTCATAAATTATGAATTGAGAACTGGAAATAAGGAAAATGAATTGTATTTGTGACTTAATTGCTTATTGTGGACTGAGTGTGGGATCGGGCTGCACGCCGCAGTGGTTGATGTGAGGATCGGGCTGCACGCCGCAGCAGTATTGCGCTTGGGCTGTAGGAGCCCCTCCGGAGTCTGTACACACCCCCAGTGAGCGCCGTCGACGTTAAATGGGATCGGGCTACACGCCGTAGCAGTTATGTGCATTGCATTGCATCCGTATTTGTTGGATTACTCTGTGGTAGCTGTATTGTATTATTGTTGCTAGTTCGTAGGAGATTCGGACTGTAGTGTAGCTTCATATTGTGGTATTTTGTGGATTTCTTACTGTCAACTACATGTATATATTTGTTACTCACTGAGTACTTAGTACTCACCCCTACTCCCTGCACCTTTTGTGTGCAGACTCAGGTACACAGGAACAGTAGACGGACATCTCCAGCGTTTACATTGTCACATCGAGTTGCTGAGGTAGCTGCCTACGTCCGCAGAGCCTAGATTCTCCTCTCATTCCAGTTGTTATTGTATATTTTATATTCAGACTTGAGTACTTCTATATCGTACTCTCTATTTCCTGTTGGGTTTTGTTAGAGGCTCTAGACTTGTGACTCCGGATCTTTGGGAGTGTCAGTATTTTGTTCAGTATTATTATTATTGGAGTTCTTAAACTCATATATTTCTTCTGGGTTGTCCATTTGGGACTGATATCGTTGTGTTAATTAAATGGTTGGTCTGGCTGGCCTAGCTTGATTGTTGGGCGCCATCACGACCGGATTTGGGTCGTGACACTAGAAAACTCAAGTAAGTCAATTAAGCAACTAGACAGTTAGATTATATCTAATCATGCTTTTCTAACTACTACCGGGTAGAAATGTTGAATTTAACAGCTAAAAACAGGAATATTACTCATTAAACATTTTAAGTAAAGTATGTATTCAACAACCAGCGCATGTACACGCCCGTCACCTCGCGTACAAGGCATTTAAAATATCACATAATATCCTAGGGGTGAAAGTCCCCCACACGAGGTTAGACAAGCCACTTACCTCAATTCCGTTACAAAACCGCTAAGAAATAACCCTCTTGCCGCGAATGTCGGCCTCCACAAGTGTAGTATCTGATAAAAACCAATAGAATCACATCAAAATAGGCCAATTGGGCGTTACCCAATCAAAATAACTTAAAATATACCAAAACCCACAAGTTGCCAAAACCCGACTTTCGGTACGCTTATCGAAAAAATCCCAAAAATTATATATTCGGGTTCCTTATCTCAATACAAGTCTAGGCATATAATATTTACCAAAATCGGACTCCATTTGCCCACTCAAATCGGAGATTTTCTAACATTTAGGCCTAGGGCTCAAACCCACCTTTAATCCCCCATTTTCAGTGAAACAATCACGGATTTCATGATAAACCAACGAATTAAGGTCAAGAAACTTACCCCCGATGATTTCCCGATGATATCCCAGCGTTTCCCCTTCAAAATCCTCTCTTGGAGCTCAACAATGGCGGTTTTGGTGTGTTAGGCCGTGACTGAAATGTTCTGGACTTAAAGTCACTGCCAGGCCATTTTACTCTACGCGATCGCAGCACTGGGCTTGCGATCGCGATGCACAAAATATGGGCGGCCTAATTTTCCTCTACGCGATCACGTGACCCTGGACGCGATCGCAATGAACAACTCAGCAACCCTACGCGACCGCAAACATTCCCAATGCGATCACGAAGAACAACTCGTCCGGCTCCCCAAACTACCCTACGCGATCGCATACTCCTCACGCGATCGCACTGCTTCCGACCAATACCCTACGCGATCGCATGAAATCTCACGCGATCGCACTGGTTCAACCTCCAGACTTATGCGATCGCAGGCTTTACTTCGCGATCGCAGAGCTCAGGATTTCTCCCTTACGCGATCGCATGGCCATCTCCGCGATCGCGGAGAGCAAAATTGCTCTGCAATTATTGCAGCAGAACAGCAGTGCCTTTTGGCACAAATTGGTCCGTTTGGACCCCCGAATTCATCCCGAGGCTCCCGGGACCCCAATGAAAACCACCAACATACTCCAAAACACGATATGAACTCGTTCAAATCATAAAAACACGTCTAACAACATCAAAACCCATAATTCACATCGAATTCAAGCCTAAATTTCTTAAAACTTTCCGAATTGCACATTCAATCTAAAACCCGACCAAACGACGTCCGAATGACCTGAAACTTTGCGGACATATCCAAATTCACATAACGAAGCTACAGAAATTGTCGGAATTCCATTCTGACCGCCGGATCAAAATCTCACCTATCGTTCGGATTCGCCAAAATTTCAACCTTCGGCATTTCAAGCTTAATTGAGCTAAGGACCTCCAAAATACATTCCGAACACGCTCCCAACTCCGAAATCACCCTACGGAGCTAATGGAACCATCGGATTTCCGTTTCGAGATTGTCTTAACACTGTTCCGGCTACGGACCATTTTCTAGCTTTAAAGCTCTCATTTAGGGACTAAGTGTCCCAAAATACTTCAAATTTCAGGGCCGACTCTCCCGGCAAACCACAATAGCAGAAATGTACTTAGGGGAACAGTTAAATTGGGGATTGGGGCGTAATTTTCTAAAACGACCGGTCGGGTCGTTACATCTTCCCACACTTAAAGATTCGTTCGTCCTCGAACGAGCATAGAAAACATACCCGGAGTAGTGAAAAGATGAGGGTACTGGCTGCGCATATCCTGCTCGGTCTCCCAAGTCGCCTCCTCGACCGGCTGGCCCCGCCACCGAACCTTTACCGAAGCGATGTTCTTTGACCTTAGCTTTCTGACCTGCCTGTCTAGAATGGCTACTGGCTCCTCAACATAAGACAGATCCTTGTCTAGCTGAACAGATGTGAAATCCAACACATGCGATGGGACACCATGGTATCTCCGGAGCATGGAGACATGAAATACGGGGTGAACTCCGGCTAGGCCGGGAGGTAAGGCCAACTCATAAGCAACCTCCCCAACACGCCTCAAAATCTCAAAAGGGCCAATAAATCTAGGACTCGGCTTTCCTTTCTTCCCAAACCTCATAACGCCCTTCATGGGCGAGACTCGAAGTAGAACCCGCTCGCCAACCATAAAAGCCACATCGCGAACCTTCTTGTCCGCATAACTCTTCTCTCTAGACTGGGCTGCACGAAGTCTGTCCTGAATCACCTTGACCTTGTCCATAGCCTCCTGAACCATATCAGTACCTAGCAACCTGGCCTCGCCCGGCTCAAACCAACCCATGGGAGACCTGCACCTCCTACCATATTGGGCCTCATACGGTGCCATCTGAATACTGGACTGGTAGCTATTGTTATAAGCAAACTCCGCCAGTGGCAGAAGTGATCCCATGAACCTCCAAACTCAATCACGCACGCACGGAGCATATCCTCCAAAAAACTGAATAGTGTGCTCGGACTGTCTATCCGTCTGGGGGTGAAATGTTGTGCTCGGCTCCACCCGAGTACCTAACTCCTGCTGTACAGCTCTCCAGAACCGTGAAGTGAACTGAGTGCCTCTATCTGAAATGATGGAAACTGGAATACCATGCAGCCGAACTATCTCCTTGATATAGATCTCCGCCGGTCGCTCCGATGAATAAGTAGTGCTCACCGGTATAAAATGGGCGGACTTGGTCAGCCGATCCACAATAACCCAAATGGAATCAAACTTCCTAATCGTCCGTGGAAGTCCAGATACAAAGTCCATGGTAATGCGCTCCCATTTCCACTCGGGAATCTCGATCTGTTGCATCAATCCACCCGGACGCCGATGCTCATACTTCACCTGCTGGCAGTTGAGGCATCTAGAAACATAATCAACTATATCCCTCTTCATCCGCCTCCATCAGTAATGCTGTTTCAAGTCCTGATACATCTTCGCGGCACCCGGATGGATGAAATACTGCGAACTATGGGCCTCTGCTAGAATTAGCTCTCGAAAATCATCTACATTGGGCACATAGATACGCCCCTGCATCCTCATGACTCCATCATCCCCGATGGTAACATCTCGAGCATCACCACGCCGAACTCTATCCTGAAGGACAAGCAAATGTGGGTCGTCGAACTGACGCTCCCTGATGCGGTCAAATAGAGAAGACCGAGAAACCACACAAGCTAGAACCCGGCTGGGCTCCGAAAGATCCAATCTAACAAACTGTCTGGCTAAAGCCTGAACATCCATCGCCATAGGCCTCTTCGAAGCTGGTAGATACGCTAAACTCCCCAAACTCTCTGCCCGACGACTCAAGGCATCGGCAACCACATTAGCCTTGCCCGGATGATAGAGAATAGTAATATCATAGTCCTTCAGTAGTTCCAGCCATCTCCTCTAACGCATATTCAGGTCCTTCTGCTTAAGCAAGTGCTGCAAGCTCCGGTGATCGGTGTAGATCTCACAAGGAACCCCATATAAATAATGACGCCAAATTTTCAAGGCGTGAACAATGGCAGCTAGCTCCAAATCATGAACAGGGTAATTCTTCTCATGCACCTTCAGCTGTCTCGACGCGTAGGCGATCACCCTACCGTCCTGCATCAATACCGCACCGAGTCCAACTCGTGAGGCATCACAATATACGGTATAGGACCCCGAACCTATAGGCAACATCAATATAGGGGCCGAAGTCAAAGCTGTCTTGAGCTTCTGAAAGCTCGCCTCACACTCGTCTGTCCACTGAAAAGGGCACCCTTTTGGGTCAATCTAGTCATAGGTGCTGCAATCGAAGAGAACCCCTCTACGAAACGACGGTAATAGCCCGCCAAACCAAGGAAACTATGAATCTCAGTAGTGGAGGAGGGTCTGGGCCAACTCTGCACGGCCTCCACCTTCCTCGGATCTCGACACCACATGGCCCAAAAATGCCACTGAACTCAACCAGAATTCACATTTAGAGAACTTGGCATAAAGGTGCTTCTCCCTCAGAATCTGAAGCACTATCCTCAAATGTTGCTCGTGCTCTTCCCGGCTCCGGGAATATACTAGAATATCATCAATGAAAACAATCACGAACGAGTCCGGATAAGGCCTGAACACAACTGTGCATCAAATGCATAAAGGCTGCTGGGGCATTTGTTAGCCCAAAAGATATCACGAGGAACTCATAGTGACCATACCGGGTCCCGAAGGCAGTCTTCGGGATATCTGGCTCCCGAATCTTCAGCTGGTGATACCCGGAGCGCAAATCAATCTTAGAAAACACCTGTGCGCCCTGTAGCTCTGGTCAAATAAATCATCAATACGGGGCAAAGGATACCGGTTCTTCACCGTAACCTTATTCAGGCCGACGATAGTCAATACACATACGCATAGAACCGTCCTTTTTCTTCACAAACAATACGAGGAGCACCCCAAGGCGAAACACTGGGTCGAATAAAACCCTTGCCCAATAACTCCCGTAACTGATCCTTCAACTCCTTCAGCTCGGGAGGAGCCATACGGTACGGTGGAATAGAAATGGGCTGAGTGCCGGCAACAAGTCAATAGCAAAGTCAATATCTCCGTCGGGCGGCATGCCCGGAAGATCAGCTGGAAATACATCAGAGCAAAGTCACGTACCACATGAACAGAATCAATAGAGGGAGTGTCAACACCGACGTCCCGCACATAGGCTAGATAAGCAGCACACCCCTTCTCAACCATACGCTGAGCCTCTGAGAAAAGAAATAACACGGCTAGGGGTGTGATCTAGAGTACCACTCCACTCAATACGTGGAATGCCCGGCATAGCCAGCGTCACGGTCTTGGCGTGACAATCAAGAATAGCATAATGGGGCGACAACCGGTCCATGCCCAGAATAATATCAAAATCGACCATCCCGAGCAGCAATAGATCCGCTCCTGGTCTCAAAATCACAAATGGTAACCAAACACGACCGATATACACGGTCCACGACCAAAGAATCACCCACCGGAGTGGAAACATAAATGGGGGCACTCAAAGAATCCCGAGGCACACCCGGATGAGAAGCAAAGTAAGAAGACACATATGAAAAAGTGGAACCGGGGTCGAATAGAACCGATGCCTCCCTGTGACTAACCATAATAATACCGGTGATAACAGTCAGATGTAACAGCCGCAGCGCGATCAGGGAATAGCATAGAATCTGGCCTGTCCCCCCTCTCGAGGGCGGCCTCTGGAACCCTGACCCCCGCCCCTGGATGGCTGGGCAGGTGGAGTGGCAGCTGGGGCTGGAATGATAGCCTGCTGGCCCTGAGAACCACGCGGATGCTGTGATGACTGATGAAGGGCTCCTCTCCTGCGCCTGGGGCACTCCCTAACCAGGTGGAGAGTATCCCCGCACTCAAAACAAGCTCTGGGAGGACGCGGTGGCTGTGACTAACCGGCCTCACCCCCGCTAGTCTGACCCCTGGAAGGACCCCGCGTAGGAGGTGCACTGGAAACTGGGGGAGCATAATAAGGCTCCTGAGGTGCTGGAAGACCTGGAGTGCTACCGGCTGCGGGCAATGCTGAATGAACTGGTCGGCCGGAATAACCCCTGCCAAAACGACCGGCTGATGAAGTGCGGGCACCAGAGAAATGGCGCGACTCACGAGACCTCTTGGCCTCTCTCTCTCTCTCCGCTCTCTAGGGAGCATACTCTCGATCCTCTTGGCAATGCTAACCGCCTGCTGATAAGATATATCTGTCTCAAGCTCTCTGGCCATGCTGGATCGGATAGGCGGAACAAGGCCCTCAATAAATCTCCGCACTCTCTCCCGAACCGTGGCTACCAAAGCCGGTGCATGCCTGGCTAGACGGGTGAAACTGATAGCATACTCCGATACTGACATGGAGCCCTGTCGCAACCGCTCAAACTCCGAGCGCCAAGAATCCCTAAGGCTCCGTGGAACAAACTCCCTCAAAAATAGATCCGAAAACTGCGTCCAAGTCAATGAAGCAGACTCCTCCGGACTATCCAACTCATACGTGCTCCACCAATCATAAGCGGCCCCACGAAGCTGAAAAGCAGTGAAGGAAACCCCGCCGGCCTCCACAATCCCCATAGTACGAAGAATACGATGACACTCCTCTAGAAAACCCAATGCATCATCCGAAGCCAAACCACTAAACACTGGAGGGTCATATTTCTTGAACCTCTCCAATCTATGTTGCTCGTCCTCAGAGGCAGCTGGTCCACCTCCTGGTTGTGCTGGGGCGGCGGGAGGCATAACCAAAACATCTAGAACCTGTCCCACCGGCACACGCTGCTCGGTGTAACGGCCGCGGGAGTCCGGGCCCCTCCCCGGCTCGAGATGTAGGCTGCGACGAGAGGTAGCGATCCTGCTCGAGCTAAAGTGGTATACATACTCGTGAGCTGGGCCGGGGTCTCCTGTAGTGCTTGAGTAGTAGCGAGCTGTAGTCGGTGTACCAGGTGCCTACGCTCCAACCTGGTCTACCGTGGCACCTCGGCGGTAGCGCGCGCGGGTGCTGTGGCTGCACCTCGGGCGCGTCCTCGTCCTCTACCTCGGCCCCGGCCTCTAACGGCGGCAACAGGGGGCGCGGGTACCTGATCATCGCGAGTAGATCGTGTCCTCACCATCTGTGAGAGAATAGAAAGCAGTAGTTTAGATTTTTGATGCCAAAAATGTCGCACGACAAGGAATCCAAAAGAAATGAAGAGTTTCCTAAACGGTTACATAGCCCCTCGTAGATAAATACAGACGTCTCCGTATCGATCAGCGAGACTCTAAGTAACCGGTCTGTGTCCCGTGACTCCTATGAACCTAGAGCTCTGATACCAACTTGTCACGACCCTAGTTCACCAATTGTGAACATGTGATGGCACCGAGTCCCCACGACTAGGTAAGCCTAACACGTTGCGGAATCTATAAGTTATAAATACTTAAATAAGAAACAGCGGAAAAGAACATAAAAGATATGTAATCCGTGCCGCTTGGCACATACATCCGTCACACAATGAATAAAACACTACCAAGATCCGGAACCCCACGGTAACACAGACTAAAAGGGAAATACAACTGTGGCTCTATGTGAAAGAGTATCTAACAACGAAATGAAGAAAAATGTCAACTAGTAATACTAGAATAGAAGGAAGCCTCCGGATCCGCGGACGTAGCAGATCATACCTCGAAGTCTCCCAGAAAGCTGCGGAATCACCTAGTACGAGCCTGCTCTGATGTACCTGGATCTGCACAACAAAAGTGTGCAGAAGAGTAGCATGAGTACACCACGGCGGTACTCGGTAAGTGCCAAGCCTAACCTCGATGGAGTAGTGACGAGGTAGGTCAGGGCCCTACTGAGAAACAATAATATAATGATGATAACAAAATAAACAGTTTAAATGATAATAATTTCCGAAATAACAACATTATGATGATTACTGCAACTGTCTAAAATTAAGCTAACAACAAATAACCAACTCAGATAAACAAATCCAGGATATGTGGGAATTGAACCCACAGTCCCATTCTCAGTACCTCTGGGTCTCCGGGAATCGAACCCGCAGCCCATGTCTCGATAATATCTCAATAACTCAGGATCTCCGGGAATCGAACCCGCAGTCCCTACCAATAAGTCAGGATCTCGGGAATCGAACCCGTAGTCCTCATTTCAATAATCTCAGGATCTCGGGAATCGAACCCGTAGTCCACATTTCAATAATCTCAGGATCTCGGGAATCGAACCCGTAGTCCATATTTCAATAATCTCGGGATCTCGGGAATCGAACCCGTAGTCCATATTTCAATAATCTCAGGATCTCGGGAATCGAACCCGTAGTCCACATTTCAATAATCTCAGGATCTCGGGAATCGAACCCGTAGTCCACATTTCAATAATCTCAGGATCTCGGGAATCGAACCCGTAGTCCATATTTCAATAATCTCAGGATCTCGGGAATCGAACCCGTAGTCCACAACCACAGCAAGTAAAGGAATACACAGAGAGAAGTATAATATGCTTAACGATAACTTCGCCGATGAACAGCGCCAGCGATTACCAAGAAAACTCAAGTAAGTCAATTAAGCAACTAGACAGTTAGATTCTATCTAATCATGCTTTTCTAACTACTACCGGGTAGAAATGTCGAATTTAACAGCTAAAAACAGGAATATTACTCATTAAACATTTTAAGTAAAGTATGTATTCAACAACCAGTGCATGTACACGCCCGTCACCTCGTGTACAAGGCATTTAAAATATCACATAATATCCTGGGGGTGAAAGTCCCCCACACGAGGTTAGACAAGCCACTTACCTCAATTCCGGTATGAAACCGCTAAGAAATAACCCTCTTGCCACGAATGTCAGCCTCCACAAGTGTAGTATCTGATAAAAACCAATAGAATCACATCAAAATAGGCCAATTGGGCATTACCCAATCAAAATAACTCAAAATATACCAAAACCCACAAGTTGCCAAAACTCGACTTTCGGCACGCTTATCGAAAAAATCCCGAAAATTATATATTCGGGTTCCTTATTTCAATACGAGTCTAGGCATATAAAATTTACCAAAATCTGACTCCATTTGCCCACTCAAATAAGAGATTTTCTAACATTTAGGCCTAGGGCTCAAACCCACCTTTAATCCCCCATTTTCAGTGAAACAATCACGGATTTCATGATAAACCAACGAATTAAGGTCAAGAAACTTACCCCCGATGATTTCCCGATGATATCCCAGCGTTTCCCCTTCAAAATCCTCTCTTGGAGCTCAACAATGGCGGTTTTGGTGTGTTAGGCCGCGACTGAAATGTTCTGGACTTAAAGTCACTGCCAGGCCATTTTACTCTACGCGATCGCAGCACTGGGCTTGCGATCGCGATGCACAAAATATGGGCGGCCTAATTTTCCTCTACGCGATCGCGTGACCCTGGACGCGATCGCAGTGAACAACTCAACAACCCTATGCGATCGCAAACATTCCCAACGCGATCGCGAAGAACAATTCGTCCGGCTCCCCAAACTACCCTACGCGATCGCATACTCCCTCACGCGATCGCACTGCTTCCGACCAATACCTTACGCGATCGCATGAAATCTCACGCGATCGCACTGGTTCAACCTCCAGACTTACGCGATCGCAGGCTTTACTTCGCGATCGCAGAGCTCAGGATTTCTCCCTTACGCGATCGTATGGCCATCTCCGCGATCGCGGAGAGCAAAATTGCTCTGCAATTATTGCAGCAGAACAGCAGTGCCTTTTGGCACAAATTGGTCCGTTTGGACCCCCGATTTCATCCCGAGGCTCCCGGGACCCCAACGAAAACCACCAACATACTCCAAAACACGATATAAACTCGTTCAAATCATAAAAACACATCTAACAACATCAAAACCCATAATTCACATCGAATTCAAGCCTAAATTTCTTAAAACTTTCCGAATTGCACATTCGATCTAAAACCCGACCAAACGACGTCCGAATGACCTGAAACTTTGCGGACATATCCAAATTTACATAACGAAGCTACAGAAATTGTCGGAATTCCATTCCGACCCCGGATCAAAATCTCACCTATCGTTCGGATTCGCCAAAATTTCAACCTTCGGCATTTCAAGCCTAATTGAGCTAAGGACCTCCAAAATACATTCCGAACGCGCTTCCAACCCCGAAATCACCCAACGGAGCTAATGGAACCATCGGATTTCCGTTCCGAGATAGTCTTAACACTGTTCCGGCTACAGACCATTTTCTAGCTTTAAAGCTCTCATTTAGGGACTAAGTGTCCCAAAATACTTCAAATTTCAGGGCCGACTCTCCCGGCAAACCACAATAGCAGAAATGTACTTAGGGGAATAGTTAAATTGGGGATTGGGGCGTAATTTTCTAAAACGACCGGTCGGGTCGTTACAGTTTAACAATCTAACAACTTGAGAGGTGAGGCACTGAATTGCAAATCCAAGTTCCGTACCAATAAGTCTAAAATTTGCCCTAAATATTTGTCTAGGAAAAATTCTAAGTGTAGCTCGACTTAAGAAATGTTTGTTGCCTCTCCTTGATCTAATTTGAAACTTTGAAACTTCCATAGCCAACCAATGTTATATGTGTAGTCAACCATTTTGAGACGAATCCCTTTTTCTTTCAATAACCATGTTACAAGCCTTTATCCATTCTATAATGACCCTCTCTTGGCATCCGATCTTTCCTTGACATTATTGATATACAATTGGAAAAAGAATAAATTTGGGGGAAAGATGATGAATGTAAAAGTGATAAAAGGTACAAAGAACAAAAAGAAATGAAGAAAAGTGAAGGCACGGAAAAGAAAGAAAAGCCAAAAAGAAATATATCAAAAAGAAAGTGAATAAGGTAGAAAGCAATGATGAAAGGCATGGAATGAATAAAAATGAGAAAAATGATTGTGATGCGCAAGAAAGAGTGACGATGCGTCACTCTAGTTCCCCTAAGGAAGAATAAAATGACTCAAAGAGTCAAGAAAGTATGAGCCAAAATGACAAAATGGAGTGCTTAAGGAAAGATGAAACCATCCTAAACCGATAAGTCCTACCTTGATCCAAAAACCTTCATTAAATTCCAACAAAATTCTTATATGAATTTGAGTTGAGTGAGCTTACAATAAAGGTGATTTACATAAGGGGCAAGCTTATGGTACTTAGAGCCGGACTTGTGTCTTTCTTTTGAGAGAGATGAGTGTACTTCTTCACAATCCTTGTTTTGAGTGTTACAATTCTAATGTGATACTATTTGCTTATGTAGAGTAGAGGATGCGGAGTTTGGGTTCCATAATAACCTACGTAATAGAGCGAGCTTCGTTGGTGAATTAAGTCAACTCTTGATGCTCTATGTCACAATAGAACTATGATACTCAAAAGTCAAAGCGGTATTCTTGATAATTCATTTGTGTTGAGGGTAATTATTACTCCCAATCGATGCATGATTGATTCACCTTAAGAAAGATGAAATATCCTTCTATTTAGGTGGAGGTGGGAATTACCTTATTTGCTTGAGGACAAGCAAACTCTTAAGTTTGGGGGAGTTGATAAGTAAGGATTTTAACCTATTATTTGCTCTTTTTTACTTTTGTTTTAGGCCAAAAATGCTTAAAAGTTATTCCCGAAAACTAATGAAATATTATTACTTGCAGGAATTGTTCAAAATGAGCCAAATGAACCTTAATCAACTCAAAAAGGTGTCAAAAGTTGAACGAAAAGCAAGGCTGGGAAGAGAGTTCTGAAGCGCATACCTCACAAATAATGTGTGGCCACGAAATCTATGATGCGGGCACGAGCATAATTATTCGGTCCATATAAGGAAGATTCAGAGACATTGATTTTTCAGCTAAAAGATGAGTGTGGACCGTACCAAGAATGTGCAGCCGTGAAAGTCCCTATATGATGACTGAGGTTTAAAGAGCTTACAATTTGATCAAAAAAGAGAAGTGCGATCCGTGTCTGAATTGTGCGGCTACGGAAGTCCCTTATGCGGCCGTGGTAAAAATTATATGGCCCGCAAAAGCTCAACTTAACCCAGATTAAGAATTAAAGAATGCAGACCGCACTCAGAATTGTGTGTCCATGAAAGCAAGAGTGTGGCCACACTCAGAATTATGCGGCCTTACAAGTTATGCAGGGGTATTTTTGTCAGATATTTTTAGCTTAGTATACATATAACTTTTTGTCATTTTTAGGTTATGTTATGTATTAGAGGAGCACCAGAGAAGGCTTTGTTTACTGCTTTTTGAAATTTTGTACTAGATTTATCTTTTAACATGAGATTTTCATCCTTTAATTTAATATTATAAATTTTATCTTCATTTCATCTTTAATTTCTGTTATTTTTGTAACTAAACCCATAGCTAGGGTTGTGACCCAGCGTTAGTGTGGGTATTTTATGGGTATTAGATTTTAGAACTTGAATGTGAATGGGTTAGTGATATTTAGCCTAGTTTTTGCTAGAACTATAGAATTAATGGTTGCAAACATTGATTCAGACCTTTATGACTTAATCTCTACTTGAAAAAGAGGGACTAAGTCTAGAAAAACTAGGCTAACAAGGAATTGGGGTGAACTCAAGAAATTGATAGCTCCAATTAAGGGGTTGAACCTAGAGATAGTAATGCCCGACTTGAGCTAATATCACTTGAATTGCATGAATAACCATTTGGTCTTGAGAAAAGCCAAATTGGACAAAATCACTCAAACTACCGAGAGGTATAGAGTGAGTATCCAGGTGTGATAGCAATATTACGACCCCAACCAATAAATCTTGTCGTAGATTCTTGCTACCTGTTGGATATCCACCTAGGCAGAAGTCACGACTCTAGTCTCTTTAGACATTTGAAAATGAACAACAAAAATATTGACCTTAATTTCAATTATTGAAATATTTAGAGTAAAGTTAGAAGTAGAAATCTAACCTTTCATGACCCCGATTCATACTATGTGAACCATCATGATGTCACCTAGACTCTACAATTAGGTAAGCATAACAATGCAGAAAATAAACAAATTGCGGAAGAAATAATTAAAAATCGAAACAATAAAATGAAACAATGTTTAAGATGCTGCTCGACATATACAATATCAACTCTTGAAACTATCAACATTTCCCAAAACCTAAAACCTCATGAAGACACAAAGTTTTGAATATATACAAGTATATAACTCCAGAATCTCTAACAAAGAAAAATACAGAAGGTCTAATACTTAAACAGAGAATAGAAAGGGAATTTTCTGTCTGCGGATGCGAAAGATATACCTCGAAGTCTCTACAAGCGCCTCGTATCAAGCGTGATAATATTGAGTGGTAGTACTTGGATCTGTACATGAAAAATATATGCAAAAAAGGGCATGAGTACACCACAGCGGTACACAGTAAGTGCCAAGCCTAACCTTGGTCGTGTAGCGACGAGGAAAGTTAGGGCCCTACTGAGATTTAATGAAATATAAGGAAAGAAAGTATATGATAAAATAGTATAATTAAGTGAAGAGTAAGAAATAATGCATGATATATGGTACAACACAGATGTGACAGTAAATAAGAACTGAAGGAATATAACTTAACACATATATAACAATCGGGGGACCTTCCAGGATACCATCATATAGTCCCAAATATAACTATTAAATGGATCTCCGGGGATACCGTCCCGTAGTCCATTGTATATATCCGATGGATCTCCCGAGATCCCGTCCCATAGTCCATGTATCAGTGCATGGGGATCTACCAGAATCCCAATCCATAGTCCCACATGTAAATACCTAGTACTGGGGAATCTACCAGGTGCAGTCCCGTAGTTCCATATAACTGCGCAAGGGGATCTACCGAAATCCCACATTCATAGTGAAAGTATGGGGGGGGGGTGAATTGTGTATAATATAATTAAATCTTGATAACTTGACTTAAAACTTTAGTAGTCGACTTAAAACAACAATTCTTGCACACTATAAATTTGAAATAATAAGCAAAAATTAAATGCAAAAATTAAAGACACCAGAATTTTTATACTGGTTCAGATTCAATGTGAATCCTAATCCAGTCCCGTTGGGTTGCAAGGGATTTCTCTTCAAGCAAATGAGTTTTCTTTCGAGTAAACATTTGGCTTTTTGTCTCTCAGTTCTTTTAGCACCCGTTGGATACAATGCCTCACCTGTTTTATGCTCTCTTTCTATTCCTGACTTGTTACACAACGATCTATCTAGGCTACGATGCTTGTTTGCAGTAATTTGAAGAGAGTGAATTTGGTCAGATCAAAGTATACTAAGGGTGGAGTTGCACTATATATTTATACAATGATGGTTGGTGAAGGCTTGTCAACCCAAGGTTTTTGATCCCTGGAAAGAGTTGATTCTTTCCAAGAATAAGGTATTAGTTGTTGCCTCTTCTCAGATTCTTTCCTTTGGAAATCGGTGAGTTTGACAAAATTCTTCCTTGATTTGTGCGACCCTTCCATTCTTGACACTATCCGTATCTTCTAGATTTGAGTGATCTCCGGTGATTTGATTTGGCTCGATAATCACGGATTGCGTTGAGTCTTCATTCCATTGCTGCAACTTTGATTTCCCAAAATCATGGAGTTAATCTCGTAGAGTTGATTCTTTCCTTGTGCATCATGATATTTGGGATAGCTTCGATATCTTTGTTTGATATGGCAACTCCTGCACATGCATCATTAATTTACATCATTAAAATAATGCTTTTGTTCTTGTTCTTAGCAAGACTAAGAGGAAGAGTTGGTTGAGGGCCCATGGATCTCGTGGAATAAGATAATGATGCCAGAGTGCACGAGCTAACCTTTAGGGAGGGTAATAACAAAACAAAAAAAACAAAAAACAAAAAAGGTAACTAAGTTAGTGAGGATTTTAAAAAGTATTGCAATATCTAAACACATAGTGCGGGAATGTAAAGTGTGTCCTAATTTGGGAACCTTTTTCTGTCTGAGGTAGGTCTAGCACAAGTAGACTTGCAGAACTTGTAATATTAAATACTTCATTTCATAACGTAAGAACATATGATTCCCAAAATAATACTGAAATAATGATAATAAATGAGATGTTATTGGCACTTGGCCGTATTACATTTAGAAAAAGAGTAAACCTAAATCTATTTGGTCTTAGGAGGGCCTTCCTCATGTTGAATGTTCTTGTTGATTAAATCCCCCAGCTCGCCTAGGCTTATTAATAAGAACACCTTCGCCAGATGTCCTTCTTTGTTTCCCTCAATGCTCTGGCAGTCGTTGAAAATTTTCCTCACTTTTTCCTCCAATTCTAATAGGCTGTATTCCATATAATCTAGCTTTTCGCTAATCTTGATGGCCCTTTCTTTCAATTCATTGATTTGGTCATCCGATAAAATATTCTTCCCCCAGTCTAGCAATAGTGGGGGTATGTTAACCATTCCGAAGTTGGGGACCTCGTGCCTTATGTCGATGCCCCCTTTTTCTCATGAAATCGGGTTTATAACATTTGGGCGAACAACTCGTTTCCTTTTCAGAATTGTATTTGCAATTTTAAAGAGTCGCCGCCTAATGATTAAGTTCATTAGGACACCAAGAAGAAATTTGATTTAGAAAATCAGAGATTGGATAAGGGCTTGAAATTATCTCGAGGGGAGGGTGTTAGGCACCCCTCAAGATCCACTAGTGTGGTTCCCGACCATGCTATAATTGTGACGTTAAGTGCAAGCAAGAATTAAAAATACAGGGTAGTCTTCACATTACGGTTCCAATCAATAAAAGAAGTTAAAGGGGTTGAAGTTTAGGAAGAATATAGTTTTGAAATTCTGAAAATAAACAAGTAAAGGGAAAGGAGTTTGCCCAATTTTTTTTTTTTGCGAGCAATTAAGTTAAAGAAACAAAAAATTTGGGAAGAAAGTAGTTTTTTAAAGTTATGAAATAATCAAGTAAAAGAGAGGGGTTTTCACATAACTAATGCAAGTAATTGGAATAAAATAGGTTAAAAAAGCTGAAAATTGAACAAATGTTTTTCAAAATTCTGAAAAATAAACAAGTAAAGGGAAATGGGCCATAGGTTTATAAATAATATGGATCACCCCGAAAAACACCCAGTAACCGTTTATACACGTGGTGTTATCGCATGGTCATCGTATTCATATCTACCCTTTCCTACCCCATTAAGGTATTTAATGCGGAATTATCTTGTTTTCCTACCGCATGCTACTACCCGCCCCAATCCTATCAGTGCCGGAGGTATTTGGGACTACTAGTCCTAAAGGGGGGGGGGGAGATTTGGATTTTATGGTTTAAAAGGATAAAAGTCTAAGGCGACGGCCAAAACACATATCTAACAGATATGGGAAAAACACACAACAAATAGAAAGGCTCATACAGACCTCCTAAAGAAACAAAGAGAAACAGATAGTTGAGCCTGTCTTGCATGTAATAGTTATGGTCTTAATTAAACTTAAAGGAAGCGAGAGGCAAACTGATTTATTACATGTTTTAGATGAGAAATTTGAATCAAATCTGCCTGCTAGTTGGAATTTAACAAAGTCTGATTCCTATTAACTAACTACCTTATGGCTTGCCTAAGTGAGACCTATAGGCATGATATCTAATAATACGAGAGAGATATATATTGATTCCAGAAAAAGACTTATTAACTGTAGGAACATAAGTTCTCTAGACATTTAAGCAATGCTATTACTAATTTTTTTAAAATGCATAAGCGAGTGGTCAGTTCACGTTTGTCGATTACTCCTATAGGCATGCTTTCTAAGTGTTATTGATTTAAAATATTTATAGTCAAAATGAAAGTATAGAAGTCCTATAGGCAAGGTGTCTAGAATGCGGTTTGTTATTTAAACATATAAGTACATTTGCCTAGTTATAAATACATATGCAAAATTCAGGAAATCATATAACCATGTTATCTTTGTGGTATGCAGAGATATGGAAGCCTACAAACATGATTTCTATATGTAATGCAGGAGCTATAAACATGGTTTCTACATAAGGATGCAGAATCTATAAACAGGTATCAAATGCAGAATCTATAAACATATTTTCTAGATAATACAACGTGCAAAAACTTATAAGCCTAGTTTCTATATGAAAATGCAGAACTTATGAGCATGGTTTCTATATGAAATATGTAACCTATAAACATGATTTTTATGTGAAATAGCACGACATGATTACTAAAACGTATTAAATTCTTATGAACACGATCTCTACCCCTTCCATACATGACGTACCCTTCCCTTTTTACTAAAAACCCTAATAGTTATTACAAAATTATTACAACCCATAATTGAATAAGAAAAGAAGTAAAATTACATCAGAAAAACTAAAAATTTCCAACCAATGAGAGCCTGATTCAGGCTTCTGTCTAAGGCATGAAGTAAACCAACTCCAAGGATCGAATTCCCAAAGCCTTTCTCATTTTTGGGTGTGTTAGAGTTCCCAAGAGACTCATGAACTCTGGGCAGTGCTTACAACCATATTCATTACAGAATTGAATTATAATGTAGTGTGGAAAGGCCAACCCTTAAATGTCCAAGTTCATAGGGAGCTCAAGGTTCCAAAGCAAGGCTCATAGGAGGGGGGGGACTTAGAATCTAGGAGAGAGTGCAAGTGAATAGAGGGAATTCTGGGGAAATCCAAGAAAGTTTGGTGGTCATACCCAGAAATTGGAAGTGTTGGCACACCCCAACCAGCCTATTAGCCACGTTTTTGGGAGTTAGAATCCCTTAACGGATCAAGTCCAGACATGAGAAACAATTTGGATATTGCCATATTATGAACCTAAACTCAAAACACATAGAGGGGAATATGGGTACAGGGATTCACAGTAGGAACATGTTCAAGAAATTGACATTGCTGATTAACATTAAACATAGGAAGTAAACAGACAAGGGTGTTTGGATTCACAATAGAAACATATGCAAAGGAATTGACTTGCTGATTAACATTAAGCATAGGTAGTAAAAAGACATGGATGTAGAAAAAGTAAACACATTAGGATGAGGCTAAAAATCAAACTAGAACATACCAGTTTCTGGAAAGCAAGAAAAAGAAAGCAGTAGTCTTGTAAAGCCAAAGTGCAAGCAAGCAATCATAAGATCTCAGAAAAGAGTGGAGTGTTGAATTGAGAATGTAAGAGTATTGAAACTCAAAGTCTTCAGTAAGTGATGTGTGTAAAAATTATTGAACTCCCCGCTCGGTCTCTTAAAGTGCAGAAGGGTCGTGCCTTTTATAGTGTAGAAAGCAAGTAAAAATAGGCAAGAAAATAGTTTTGAAATCAACTACAAAAGGTTACCCTTTGATTAAGGGATTCTTATTTCAAACTAGCAAAATAAAAGGAAAGAGTTTGATCAAAAAATCTTTTCCAAAGTAGCACAAGAAGGGTAAATAAACAGAAGTTTATTTAAGGCAAAAGTCCAGTGGTACACGGTTTGTGCAAATAAGGAAATGCAATCACTCAACAGCCAGTAAAATTATAATTGAATTTTGGTATGAATGAATCCAACCAGAAAATGTGAATAAAGGTTAAATTTAAGGAAACCGGTAACAATCAGTCGAACCTTATTAAAAGGAATTTTGAATCAATCACAAATTCGCAAAATCTTTTTTGAAGAGAGAATTCATCATATATAAAGTATACAGACATGTGAATTAAGAAAGAACTGTCGTGCTAATAAGAAAAGCCTAGCATAGAAAAGTTCAAATTCATGAACAAAGGAGTTCAAGTTCAGTTTATAGACTCAAAATGAGTTTGAGAGGCTAGGGTTCTAAAGTAGAACCCCAGTTCAAATAGAAAATCAACCTCATCAAAACCCCTAAATTCTAGTGTTTCTAAGTCGTATAAGATACAGATACGAGGATCAAAGTAATTGAAACATGCTCAGAGATCTCTTTCAGAGACTCATGAGAAAACAAATAGATACAATAGCAAATTCGAAGAAAATAGAGTGAAGAAACTGATTTAAAGCATAGTGAAAGTAGAAGGAACATGTTTTAAGAAAAGCTTGGAAGTTAAATAAGTTCAGAAGAGAGGATAGGTAGTATAAACTTATGAAAACTGTAGAGGGAACATGTGTAGAGAGAACTAAAACAAATTTCAGTAGAAGCAAACGAAAACTTAAGAACTCAGTAGGAAATACATACAGTAGAAAAACACAAAATACTGGAAAAGTATAGCAAAATAACATATAAGAAAACACAACATGATGAACATGTGAGCATGGCGTAGAAACACAATAGAACACAAAGCACAGACGGATCATGTATAGTAGAAATAAAGTATAAGAAACACATGCGTGGTATAGAAGAAAACATACGAACATAACATAGACAAATACATATAAAGAAAAGAAAAGGAAGCGTCGGAAAAATAATTTTTAGCTTTTCAGAAACCCTAGACCGGAAAGAAGTAATTTTGGAGGAAAAAATTGGAGAAAGCATTTTAAAACTTCAGTAAAGCACATATATATCCTATATTTGAGAAATAATCAGAGACAACCTCGAGTAGCCGGGGTTTCAGAGAAACCCTAGAATGAGAAAGGCTTGGAAATGTCCAATCCTGAGTCGGATAAGTTAGAACCAGGCTCAGAATGCTTGGATACGCTGGAGAGGCCATGGAACATTGAATCAGAGATGATCTGAATGGACACCATCGTGGTTAGACCTCGAAACTTTGAGCACCACACGTTTAAGGGTGGAAGGGGGTGAGTATAGCCCATCCATGGCCTGAGAAGCCATGGATTCCAGTGAGATTGTGGTTGGATAGGATGAAAAAAGCTAGGGTTTCATGAAACCTTTGAGAGATGAAAGGAATTCAGGGGTGGCTGATAGAGAGAAATGAGCGGATTAGGGTAATTATTTAGGTTTAATTATGGTAGGATGGATATGGACCATTGATCTCAAAGATTAATAGACCAGATCAAAAGGGGCTTGGGTCGGTCCGAAATTAAGCTTGGAATTGGGTCAATTAGGGGAGGGGGTTAAATTTGACTATAATCGAAATAAAAATGGGCCAGATTTTTAATAGCTAGTTTTTCTCCTTTTATTTTATGAAAATAGTAAAAATAATTTTGAAAGCAAATTAAAGGTAATGGATTAGTTAATAATATATAAA
This sequence comes from Nicotiana noctiflora, assembly GCA_032618575.1. Lineage (NCBI taxonomy): Eukaryota > Viridiplantae > Streptophyta > Magnoliopsida > Solanales > Solanaceae > Nicotiana > Nicotiana noctiflora. Next base: position 64,929 of record JASVEL010003279.1, read on the forward strand.
TATCAGTTTAAAAATATTGAAACCAATTTCATTATTATAAAATATTATTAATTCTTAAAGTAGGATAAAATTGTAATTATATACAATTTGACTTTTAAGATACTAAATTAATTGTAAAAAATGTATAAAAATTACCTTAGCTAATTATGAAATCAACTGGTTGTGCCATATAGATGCACCCATCAAGACTTCCATTTAGAAAAGCAACTTGACATCCATTTTCCAGAAAGCCTAGCTTTAAAAGTTTGCACTTTTCCATCCACTTCTGTCTTTTTCTTATAGATCCATCTACAACCTATGGGTTTGACTCTAGTAGGTGGTCCTGCAAGATCCCAGACTTGATTTGTGTACATGTACTCCATTTTAGATTTCATAGCATCAACCCATTTATCAGCATTTGTATCATGTAGTGCTTCGTTGTAATTAATAGGTTCTGTATTAGGCTCTTCATGGATTCTATCATAAGATTCTCCCAAGAGCGCAAACCGGAGAGGTTTTCTAAAAATTCTCCCACAACGACTAGTCACTACAAGTTAAATGTGGGAATAAAATAAATTATTCACCAAAAATGCTAATTTTATGTTTCATTATTGATTTTTGTACTGCTAAAATGGACCATAAATTAATTTTAAAATCTTTAAAAATTAAAATAAATACTAAAACACTTGGGCATATATATATTATTTTTAAAGTATTTTACATATATAAAAATATACAGGGAAATATTAGGTATTAATAGCTACCCCTCTTTATCCGGGAAGGATGAAAGATTTGTCGGGTAAAGATATGATGGTCAATTTTGACCTAACAAAATGATTCGAAGAAATTGACCGTGCTCTGGTTCATGGGCCACTTACATATTCCTGGTTTTACAGGAATCATTCCATATGTAGTTCAGGATCCATCGGCGGAATATGCCGACGGAGATCTTTCAAGAACGGACACGATATTTAGGTTGGGATAGGGCGATTAAAAGTCTAGTAGGGCTGCGGGGACCGAAGCGGTCTCACTTCTATTGAGATGGCCATTGCTCGCTGGTTTACCTCCAAATAAACAATCCAAGCTTATACCGTGCATAAATTTGAACATGATGCAATTTTTCGTCTGACCATTAATGTTGCCTTTGGACGGTTAGGATGACATCCTCTGACCATGATGTCCTGGGTCGTGAAGCATATAATAAAGGATTGGTAGGCCATGAAATGATGCCCTCGGGCTATGAGAATGGTGCCTCCGAGCGATGATGCATTTGAATAATGATATGCAAGTTATAAAAGGGGTGCTCAGGCCATGGCATGGCATTCTCGGGCCATGAAGATGGTCCCTCCAAACAATGACGCCCTTGCACAATTTGGCGATCTTTCAGCCCATGAAATGCAATATGTGGCGATCTTTCAGCCAGTGCATGACATAAGTAAAAGTGGTGATATTTTAGCCAATGGAAGACATAAATATAGGTGGCACTATTTTAGCCAATGCAAGATATAGATGACGGTGGCAATCTTTCATGCAATGCAAGACATAAATAAAAGTGGTGATATTTCAATCGATGTAAGACATAAATAAAGGTGACGATCTTTCAGTTGATGCAAGACATAAATAAAAGTGGTAATCTTTCAACCGGTGCAATACATAAATAAGGCGGCGATATAAGCCAATGCAGATGTAGATAAAGTGACAATATTTCAGCCATGCAGGATGTAAAGGATGATGGCGATATTTTAGATTCAAATAACGTGAAGGCTAATTTCCCTTTCTTCCCTATGGGGCTTTTTGGGCTTCTTGTTGGTCGCCTTATTGTATGCTTCTGTCGGTGTGTGAGGTTTCGTTGACCTGCTATGCGTCGCGTGAACTCACATTCGCTGGGATCAGTCTAGGTGCGTTCTCGGGGTTCTGTGGTGGTGCACCAGCAATCAGAATAGCCACACCATTCTCTCTGTGGTCTTCAATGATGTCATTTTTAACATTATTTACTAAGCCAACCATTTTGACCTGAAATCGAAGATCTTGGACCATAAAAGGGTGAAAGATAACTTGCGCTGTGTAACGAAACCAGCAAGAAAATAATAATAATTATTTTTAGCACCACGGTAGGCGCCAAACTATTTATCTTGAGAATGGTAATGAAAATTAAATTTGTTGATGGGACTCTAAAAATACGTGATCTATTTTTATGCTAGTTGTTTAAGTAGTTGATGCTAGGTATGTGAAGTTTAAGGACGAAATGCGAACTAAAATAGAGTTATAACCAAACTGAGGAGTTATCTATTCGGACTGACCGATGTGGGGCCTCGAGGTTGATGCCTGTGCTCGGGCTCAAGCTATTAGGCATAATTGAGGAAGGGCTAACAGTTAGGATATAATTAAGGGAGGCTCTTTATGATCAATCATAAGAAATAAATGAAGAACAAGTATGAAAGTAGTAAATTGGAGCAATAATAACGAGAGAATATGTTAGAGAGAAAAGAGAGAGAGAGAGAGAGATAGATAGAGAGAGAGAGAGAGAGAGAGAGAGAGTTATTATTGATCTTGTATAGAATAGTTAGAGCAACAACAGGCCCCCTACAAAATAGTAAGGATACCCTTAATATGGAAGAGAAATCCTAATATAAGACAAAAGGAATTAATTACAAAGATATGGAGATGTGACGGCTAGACATGACATCTTGATACGGGTTCTAGGCAGGCCGACTTTGTCAAACTTAACTGTGTGCTTGGAAACTCCCCGTTTTGACTTTAGCCTCAATTAATATTCCCTTTAGGCCAAGCGTCGACGAGCTTCGAGAGAGGGAACTCGGTCACCGCTTCGCATCCTCGAGGCCTCGAGATGATATTCCGAAATTAATTAACAGCAAGAAATTGGACCATTTGATTTCGCCGCATACAGTATTATCTGTTGTTACCCATGCTCCAAAGAGGCTAAATGATGCACTTGGTTGAATGTTGAGTTATTTACCTAGAGGATTAGGGATTAACTACCACTTAATACTTTTTTTTTCTTTTTTTTTAGTGGTGCACCCATATTGTTAAAATCTCAGATCTGCCTCTGAGATCAAATGAGGAGTTCTAGGTTGGCGTGTGAAACTAAAAACATAATGGGCCCACCATAATCAATACATTGAGCATGGGTTGTTTTAACGTGGCACAAGAGCTACAATTTTAGCAGAAAATGATGGCCATCTTGACGCAGCTATTGACAATGTCCAAATAATATGGCATTGAGTATAACTCTTTCAAGTAACCTAAATATGTGAAATGCCGAAAATGTCCTAACAGTGAGCAAGCATGTCGTCAAGCTGCCAGTTAACTCTCTCTTATGAGATAGTAGAATCTCTTACATATTTTCTTTTTGGTCAATTCCAAAAAGAAAGAACCCTTTCTATATTTGGAAATAATTTAGCTTAAACTTACAATTCTACTCTTAATGAGAAAGCTTTTATTACCACACAAATACTCTAAGCCCATTTTTGAATTGTATAGGACCACAAATTTGATAACATTTAATTTTTTTTTAAATTTCGTACCTAGTCAAAGCAGAGAGTATGAGAAACTCCCTCCGGTCCAAAATAAGTAATTTTTTTGCCTTTTTCTTGTGGTCCAAAGTAAGTACTTTTTTAAGATTTCAAGAAAGAACTAATTAATTTTTTCCTACATTGACCTTAGAGTAAATAATATTGGAATATGTATCAGAAATATTTATGTGAGATAATAAAGATTAATATAATCAATTCTATTACTAATTGATGCTAAAATATAAAATTTTCAATATGATTGAAAATATCTTAAAAATTACTTATTTCTTATCGCAAAAAATAATACTCCCTCCGTTTCAATTTATGTGAACCTATTTCCTTTTTAGTCCGTGCCAAAAAGAATGACCTCTTTCTTTATTTGGAAACAATTTACCTTTATGTAATGATTTATAGCCACACAAAATAAATGTGCATCATTTTACACCACAAGATCAAAAGTCTTCTCTCTTTTCTTAAACTCCGTGCCCAGTCAAATGGGTTCACATAAATTGAAACGGAGGGAGTAGAATATAAAAGGAGCAATTTACAATCCCAAGGAACAATCTTGCCGACAAATTTATATGGCTGAGCGTGGACGTAGCTTTGCTTTCAGGAAATGCTTACACATCATCCAACTTGGTGACACGAAAAGAACACGCGTCAACACCATATTATAAAAGGAAAACTGATATATAGAGATATATATAGTAAAAGAAGAAGTGTAAAATATATGGAGAAAAAAGAAATGGAGAAGGAATCAGATAAGAGTAAGTTAGAAGGTTTGCCAGTAGATACAAGTCCTTATACACAATATAAGGATTTGGAGGATTACAAGAAACAAGGGTATGGAACACAAGGACATCAACAACCAAATCCTGGCCGTGGTGCTGCTAGTTCCACCGACGCGCCGACACTCACCGGTGGTGGATCTGCCTCTGCTCACTCTCAGCTTTCTGCTACTGATACCATCAATCGCCAGGGTGTCCCTTGATTTGCTTAACGTCCAGAGCCAGATCTAGAACTAGTTTACGACTACAATTAATTACTTTCCCGTCTAAATAATATGTATACATATGAAAATGATGTTATAAATGTATACATATAAATTATAAGAATTTTAGGTTTTTGTTGATATTGTTGCAATGTTGAATTTCGCCTGCAATTAACTATATATGTTTGTGTCGTTATGTATATCTCATGTTCTTGAAATTTAAATCAAAATCTCACAAAAAATTGTAACAAGTTTTGATTACAGTGCGTTCTCAGTTTCGTCGCCATGGCTACGTGAATAGGCCTTTAATTAAGAGATGATGTGAATCTTGTGACATTTTTCTTTTTTCCGTTTGGTAGGTATTCTTAATAAAGTACCCTCCTTTATGGTTAAACAACATACAATTATTAATAGGATTAGTCTGAATATCACATTCTTGCAAACAAAATACGTTTCTTACTAAGAGTAATCTAAACGTCAAGCAAAAAGCATATGACAGCCGAAAACAAAAATGGTTATAATCAAATTTCTCTTATACACATGGAACACAAAGTTTTATTCTACACGCCAAACTTTTTAAAAGTGTGTCAATTACACATCAATTTCATGCTGGATCAGTTTCACAAAATGTATGTGTATCACGTATCAATAAGGTCATGACATGTGTTAGTAATATAAATAAATAAAACAAAAAATATTTAAATTACACATATACACTCATCTTCTCTAATCTCTATCTCTTTCACCTCCACCTTCTCCTACATGAACCATCCGAAAAATTAGAACACACAATTCAACCAAAAAATTAGGAACCCAAGTGATTTAATCCGAGACAAAAATAAAAATATTAAAAGCCAATAAGTTATGGCTCACACTACCGTATCATCACCACAATAAGACTATTGTTTAGAAAAATGCAACAATGACAAAGGTATATCGAAAATTACAACTGTTTGGGTACCATATCTATTGAAGCTTATCTACGTCAATAAACATATAATGGACTATTTTTATTTATAGCCCTCTTCTAAAATTTTGTTTTTCATTTCCATGGCTGCCATCCTCACAACTGCTTCTGTACCAAAATTTTATCCGTCATTTCCATTGAAAAATTGGCATTATCATTTTCTTCGAATTGTGTTTCTATTTATTTGCTCGTATGTCAACTAAAAGATCATGAATTGGAAAGTTTAAATTTTAGTTTTTTTGAAGATGCACATGAATGGAAAGTGCATTTGCAGCATTTCTTTGAATTGGGTGTTCAAGTATTTGCTAATTATATGTCACAAAGAATCCATGGACTAACATTAATAGAATTTTCTTTGATTGAAATTAATAGAACTTCCTTGAATGTGACGACCCAAAGAGTCATCACCTGTTTTCCTCACTTGTTCCGCGCTTCCGAGGCTTTGAAAACCCATTTAATATTGCCTCGATTTACGTGCATAATCTGGGCATGTAGCCGGAAAGATTCTGTGCTAGAATATGTGAATTCTATAAAACATTTGAAGAAAATTGATATTAATATTGGTATAGTTGACTTCGGTCAACATTTTTGGTAAACAGACCCGGACCCGATCGAGAATGAACGGTCCCGGAAGGTCCGTAGGAAAATATAGTACTCGGGCATGCGTCCAGAGTCGAATTTTGAGGCCTAGAGCCCAAGATATGAATTTTTCTGTTAAATTGTTTTTGCTGAAATTAGAAATGAAAATGGATTAAACGACCATGGTATCGGGCTCGTATTTTGGTTCCGATGCCCGGTACAAGTCTTAAATATTATATAAGTGCTTTATGCAAAGTTTGATGACATTTGGATGTCGTTTGATGTGTTTTGAACCTTGAGTTCCAAATTTGAAAGTTAATGAAGTTAAAGGAAGATAATCATGAACTTGAAGCTAGATTTGATGAAAACGATGTTATATTGGCGATTTGATTGCGCGAGCAAGTTTGTAATATGTTTCTGAAGTTGTGTGCATGTTTGGTCTGGAGCCCGAGGGCTCGGATAAAGATTTGATAGGCCGTAGGAGCAAATTCTGAAAAAATAACACAGCTCGTATTTTCCCCCCAGCTGATATCTTCGCAATTGCGAAGAAATGCTCGCAATTACGAAAGGGATCAGATTTAGTCTTGGTTCGCAAATGCGAACCAATATTCGCAAATGCGAAGATGGTAGGAAATACTCAGGCTCGCAAATGCGAGAAGGATATCGCAAATGCGATGAACCCAAAAATCGCCTATGCTGGCAAATGCGAGTAAAGCCTCGCAAATGCGAGGACCACCGTGTTTCAGCCTTGTTCGCAAATGCGAACTTGTTATCGCAAATGCGATGCTGACAGGCCTTGGCCAGAGTTCGCAAATGCGAACGATTTCTCGCAAATGCGAGGGCAACTGTCCAAAACGTGCTATGATCGTAATTGCGAACAAACGTTCGCAATTCCCATAGCCGCAACTGTGCAATCTGATACTTAAACGAATTTTTGACCTCTTTTCTTCATTCTTTCAAAACCCAACACACCACACACGATTCTCCAAGAGCAAAATCACTCCAAAACACTTGTAAGTCACTTTTTACTTAATTCTTTCAATTCCTAACATCATTAAACATGTTTTTAAGAGAAATCAAAGGTTTTCATGGTAGAAATTCTTGTTTTTGGGTAGAACCTAGGTTTTTCATGAATTGGGGAATTGGACCTCGAATTAAGGTTCGATTTTGAAACAAATCATATATTTGAACTCGTGAGGGAATGGGTAACCGGATTTTTGTCCGAACCCCTAGTTCCGACCACGTAGGACCAGGGGCGTTTTGGGAAATTTTAGGATAAACTTTGAGAAAATCGTTTTTAAGCATCCAAACCAAGTTATATAGTATTTATTAATGTAATTGAATCAAATGTGATTAGATTCGAGCAAGTTGAAAGCTGGAGGTAAAGCTATAGTTGAAGGATAAATTGGACTTCAAGGCTAGAGTTAAGTGTTTGATCTATCCTAGCTTGAGGGAATAGGATTTATCTGCTAATTGCTATGTGATCGAGTGGGGTGTATGGGTTGTGGTGACGAGCATCCATACACTGGTGTCTAGCATGACCGTGAGTCATTTGTCGATATCTATTGTGGGATGTTTTTAAGATGAAATCTTGAACCCTTGCCGGGTTGTGAAATTGTTCACTGTTTTCCCTTGCCGGGACTTTATTGTAAAGTTAATTCTTGTTGTGATGATTAATGTGTCCCTTGCCGGGACGGTTCATGATTATTGTTTTCATTCTTTTGCCCTTAACTGTGATTGTTATTTGGGTTAGGAAGAGTAATAATGCACGAAGGGTGATGTCGTTCTTGTTTTACTGATTTTTGCACGAAGGGTAATGCCGTCCCTTGTTTTATTGATTATGCATGAAGGATCATGCCGTGTCATGGATGTGAGGATGAGAGTAAAAGCACAAAGGGTGATGCCGTGCAACTATTTGATATTCTTTGTTTTGATATTAACTGTTTCCATTATACTCTGATTTTCATTACTGATTTAATTGATGTTGCTGACTATTGTGTTTTCCCCTATTATGATACTTCTCGTTGAATTTGTTACTTGGTATTTCTTGTTATCTTGTGGTGTACATATATGGAACTATACAGGTTTATGTGAGTGTCTGGTCCTAGGCTTGTCACTACTTCGCCGGGATAGGCCAGGCACTTACCAACACATAGGGTTGGATTGTGCTGATACTGCACTTCTGTGCATTTTTGCACAGGTCGAGGTTTCGAGCAGGAGCAGCAGCAGCAGTAGAGTATTCGTGGGAGTTGAGCATTTTGAGACTAAGGTAGCTTGCAAGCGTCCGCAGGCCCGACGTCTCTTCTATATACTTATACTATTTGTTGTGGTCTCATTGTTCCGAGACAGACAGATATTTATCATTTTCTTTCAAACCATTATGTGTAGTATTCATTAGTAGTTCATGAGTTGGTGACTCCACGTCTTGGGTAGAGGATTTCATCAGTGTTTTACCTTAGTATTATTTATCTCTATGTTCAAAGTCTTCCGCGTTTATTAAATTGAATAATTATTTCTCTTGTTAGTAAGTATGAGTTTAAAAATAATGATGTGAACAGGATAATATTGAATGAATTGTCTTGCCTAGCTACCACGACTAGGCGCCATCACGATCCCGATGACGGGGGAAAATCCGGGTCGTGACAAGTTAGTATCAGAGCTCTAGGTTACATAGGTGTCACCATTCATGAACAAGCTTAGTAGAGTTTGAGGGGTAGGTACGGAAACGTCTGTACTTGTCCTCCAAAGTCTATTGAGTTAGGAAAGAGTCTCTCAATTGTTCCTTCTTGTCGTGCGATTTGTTCCTCAAATGCTGATTGAATTTCTACTATGTCCTTTCGTAGATGGTGAGGACACGCACTTCTTCATCCGCTGATTAGCATGCTGAGCCCCAGGCAGCTCCCGTGAGGGGTAGGGGCCGAGGCCGTATCTGAGGCCGTGGTAGAGCTAAACCCTAGGCAGCTATTCCAGAGGTGGAGCCCCATATTGAGGTTGGTGAGGAGGTTCCAGCCCCAGCAGCTCTAGTGGGCCCAGCTCAGGTCCCAGGGGAGGCCTTATTTACCCCGGATCTTCGGGAGGCTCTGGTCAGGATAGCGGGTTTTATAGATAGCGTTGCTAGAGCAAGCTTATTACCAGCTGCACCAGCCGCTTCTCAGGCTAGAGGAGGGGCCCAGACTCTTGTTGCTCGTACTCCGGAGCCGATAGTTCCTCAGTCTCAAGAACCAGTGGTTCAGCCAGCTGTGGCCACTCAGTCAGGTACCACAGCTCAGGCCGGAGATGGAGCGGCCATGACTTCCGATTCTCTATGGAGACTTGATCGGTTCTCCATGCTGTTTACCACTACTTTCAGTGGTGCCACATCAGAGGATCCTCAGGATTTCTTATTCAGTTGCCACGACATTCTCAAGACTATGGGAATAGTGGAATCCAATAGAGTTGACTTCTGCACATTCAGGCTTTCAGGATCTGCCAAGACTTGGTGGAGAGATTGCGTTTGACTCGACCAGCAGGGTCCCCGGCTGTATCATGGGACCAGTTTGCAAAGCTATTTCTGGAGAAGTTTCTCCTTGTTACACAGCGGGAGGCACTTTGGAGGCAGTTTGAGCGCCTCCAGCAGGGTACTATGACTGTCACTCAGTATGAGACGAGGTTTGTTGATCTAGCGCGTCATGCGGTTGTGATACTTCCCACAGATCGGGAGAGGGTCCGCAGGTTTATAGATGGGCTAAATCAGCCGATTAGACTTCAGATGGATATGGGAGTTGGGAGTGATATATCTTTTCAGGAGGCAGCTAATGCAGCTCGTAGAGTTGAGATGGCTCTTGCTCGGGGAGGTGGTTATCCTTCAGACAAGAGGCCTCGTCATTCCGGCAGATTTAGTGGTTCTTCTTCTGGAGGCAAGGAATTTTTTGATAGGGGCCAGTCTTCCAGGCCTTTTCAGTCAGCCCTCCAAGCTTCGCAGGGTGGACCAGGTGATCGTGGGTTTCGTGAGCAGTATTCAGATCAGCCTCCCATTAGTGCTCAACCTCTTCAGAGTGTTCGTGGGGGCCATTCAGGTCGTCAGAGCTAGCAGCCCCATCGGCCTAAATGTTGTTACGGTTGTGGTGACCAGGTCATCTTGTCAGGTTTTGCCCTCGAGCGACTGGCAACACTTAGCAGCGGGGTCCTCGTCCCATGATTCAGGCCCCAGCTGACCCACAGCCTTGCCAGCCAGCCAGAGGTGGGGGTAGAGATCGTAGAGGTGGAGGTCGAGACCATAGAGGTAGAGACCGTCCAGCCAGAGGTAGAGGTCAGCCAGTGGATGACCGTCCCAGAGATGTAGCTCAAAGGGGAGGTGCTGATCCTCAATTTTATGCTTTACCAGCCAGGCCAGAGGCACATGCATCAGATGTTGTGATTACATGTACCATTGTTGTTTGTGACAGAGGTGCTTCAGCATTATTTGACCCCGGGTCTACATATTCATATGTGTCTTCCTACTTTGCACCGTATTTGGCTGTGCCTAGCTATGCCCTGGATATTCCAGTTTATGTGTCTACACCAGTGGGTGACTCTATAGTAGTCGACCAGGTGCATCATTCGTGCGTAGTTATATTTGGGGGTCTTGAGACCCGTGTTGATCTATTGATATTAGACATGGTGGATTTCGATGTCATATTGGGGATGGACTGGTTATCCCCATACCATGCTATCTTAGATTGTCATGCCAAGACAGTGACCTTGGCCTTGCCAGAATCACCCCGACTAGAGTGGAAAGGGACCTCAGGCCACTCCGTTCGCACCGTTATTTCCTATGTTAAGGCTCGACGCATGGTCGAGAAAGGGTGCCTAGCTTATTTGGCATATGTTCGTGATTCTAGCGCGGAAATTCCTTCTATTGACTTAGTTCCTATTGTACGGGAGTTTCCCGAGGTTTTCCCTTTAGACCTGCTGGGCATGCCACCCGATAGGGATATTGATTTCTTTATTGATCTGGCACCGGGCACTCAACCCATCTCTATTCCACCCTATCGTATGGCCCTACCGGAGTTAAAGGAATTAAAAGATTAGTTGCAAGACCTTCTAGAAAAGGGCTTTATCAGGCCCAGTGTTTCTCCCTAGGGAGCACCCATGTTATTTGTGAAGAAGAAGGATGGCTCAATGCGGATGTGTATTGATTATCAGCAATTAAACAAAGTGATGATAAAGAACAAGTATCCATTGCCGATGATTGATGATTTGTTTGACCAGCTCTAAGGAGTGAGGGTGTTCTCAAAAATAGACTTGAGGTCGGGCTACCATCAGCTGAAGATCAGGGCGGCTGACATTCCTAAGACAACCTTTCGCACTAGATACGGGCACTATGAATTCTTGGTCATGTCTTTCGGGTTGACCAATGCTCCTGCAGCATTCATGGAGTTGATGAATCGGGTGTTCAAGCCTTATTTAGATTTGTTCGTGATAGTCTTTATAGATGACATCCTGGTATACTCCCGCAGCCAGGAAGAGCACGAGCAGCACCTCAGAGTGGTTCTTCAAACTCTGAAGGATAATCAACTATATGCCAAATTTTCTAAATATGAGTTCTGGTTGAGTTCGGTGGCATTTTTGGGTCATATTGTATCAGTGGAAGGCATTCAGGTGGACCCAAAGAAGATTGAGGCAGTCCAGAATTGGCCTAGACCACCTTCAGTGACCGAGATCCGGAGTTTCTTGGGGTTAGTAGGTTACTACCGTCGATTTGTAGAGGGGTTCTCCTCTATTGCAGCCCCGATGACCAGGTTGACCCAGAAAGGTGCCCAGTTCCAGTGGTCAGATGAGTGTGAGGCGAGCTTCCAGAAGCTCAAGACATCCTTGACTACAGCACCAGTGCTGATACTGTGAGCACGTCATTTTTGCCTTACATGAGAAATACTCCCAAAAAAATAAAATAATTTTTGTGTTGTTTGCAATATTTGTGGATTTTGTGTTACTTTTATTGTTGTTTGCATTTGTGTGTACATGACTATTTGTTTAAATAAATAAATAAATAAATATATATATATATATATATATATAGACGGTGCAATTGTAGTTACAGTTTAATTGGACAATTTGGAATTAATTAGTAAACTAAGTATTTTATAAAGTGAAAAATATTAATAATAATGTATCTTACATTTTAGTATTTAATTATGTGATTTTCGTATAACACTGGTGTTTAACCGTCCGTGATAAAGATTAGTAAGAGTTAATTAATATTTTGGCTTTACAATTTATCTTAGAATTTTTGGTAATTAAGAATCAAAAGGAAAATAAAAGAAGTAGAAGAAAACAAGTGAGAATGAACAAAAACGGAACTGGGCCACTTAATTGGACCCAAAATCAGGCCCAAAACACTGCCTCTACCCGGTCCAAGTTAAACCAACCCGCCCCAGCCCCGCTACTACCAAAACGACATCGTTTGGATTTGTAGATTGATCACAGCCGTTGGATTTTTGTGATCCAACGGCTCAAATTAGTTCATCCATTTTACTATACCCAAGACCCCCTGCCCCGTTCATTTCCCCTAACCCGTTCATCTCCCCCTATCTAACCTAGAGATTCCACTGTAGCGCCGTCGTGCCCCACCGCCCTCCGCCTATCGAAAATCGCCTCACGGCGGTTTCGGTAGGCCAAACCCCTCCATTTTTACACCCTAGGACCATCTCAACTCCCCCATTCCAAATCCACGAACCATTTACCTCGAATCACCCTCTAGCTTCTCGAATCTTCAATCGAAGATTCGAGTCCAAACTCAACCTACACCAAACACCCCCAAATTCGTACCCTGGCACTGTGACGACCCGGCCCGTCGTCACGAGAATTATCACCCCGTTATGTTGTAAATGCATGTTTTATGATTTTATATCAGTGTTAGAGTCTATCGGTGAGTTAAGGGTGAATTGGATTGAAAATGAGGCATATAGCCTTTTTGAAGGAGACTTGAATAAGGAAAGTCAACCCGGAGTTGACTATTTGGTTAGAGGGCTCGGAATCGGATTCCTGATGATTCGGTTAGTTCCGGGAGGTGATTTGTGACTTAGGGGAGCGATCGGAATTGAATTTGGAGGCCGGTGTAGAAATAGGCTTGAATTGGCTAAGGTTGAATTTTGGCAAAATCCGAACGGTAGGTGAGATTTTGATCCAGGGGTCGGAATGAAATTCCGACAGTTGCAGTAGCTTCGTTAGGTGATTTTGGATATGCCTGCAAATTTTCAGGTCATTCGGACATCGTTTGATCGGGTTTTGGATTGAATGTTAGTTTTGAAAGTTTTGAATAAACATAAGCTTGAATCCGTGTGTAATTGATGATTTTGATGTTTAGGATGGTGTTTTTATGATTGGAACAAGTCCGTATCGTGTTTTGGAGTATGTTGGTGGTTTTCGTTGGGGTCCCGGGGGCCTCGGGGTGAATCCGGACCATCATCCGGCATTTTTGGAGTTTGAAAAGTCTGCTGTAAATTGCAGGTTGGTGCAGCAGGCCTTAAGCCTTCGCGTTCGCGTGGCCCAGGTCGCGTTCGCGAAGGCAGAGCTGGCTAAGGCATCGCGTTCGCGGTCAGGCTGCCGCGTTCGCGTAGGCAAGGTTGGACGAAGCTTCGCGTTCGCGTCCCGGATGGTCGCGTTCGCGTAGGAGAAAGATGGAGACCATCGCGATCGCGTGAAGGGTAGACGCGTTCGCGTAGAAGAAATCCGGGTGGCTGGGAGTTTGAACATCGCGAACGCGTGGGATGCGTCGCGTCCGCGAAGAGTATCAGGAATTGGGCATCGCGAACGCGTGGCTAGCGTCGCGTTCGCGTAGAGTAAGGCGGGGCTGTTCATCGCTGTAAGGGCCCGTAAAATTTTTGTGCATAAAAACCTAGTAGATGTGGTGTCATGGTCCGAATGATGTGTTAGGAATGCGTAGAATTCTTCACGGCGAGCTTGCGAGCCGCGGTTCGGACCCTTGGTAGTGATTTAAGTTTCAAAAATGTAGAGAAATAATTTTTCCGAAAAAGTGTCAAATATGCGGTCAAGAATGCGACCGCAGAATCAACATGCGGACCGCATTCTGACCGCAAATCGTTCCAGAGAGTTTCTCAAAATCCGTCAAATGTGCGGTCGATATGCGATCGCATGTCAAATCTGCGGTGCATTTTGCGACCGCAGATCAAACATGCGGACCGCATTCCGGCCGCATTCCTTAACATAAACTTGTAATTTTTGAGGCCATTTTGCGGTCACTTTGCGGACCGCATGTGTGTTCTGCGATCGCATAGTGACCGCATAATTGACCCCGGCCCAGTTTTTGTAACATTTTGACCCGATCTCTTCTTTAATATAACACACCTCTTCTTCATTTTTATCATATCATCTCACCAAAAATTAGAGAGAGAAGAGAGGGTTTTTAGAGAGAGAAATCTTGCATCTTCAAGGATTGTTCCAATCATTTTAATTCCAAGGGATCCTAGGGCAAGGATTCAACTTCCCCAATATCTTCAAGGTAAAAACCCTAACTATTTTCTTTGATTTTCAGTTTTAATTGGGTAAAGAGAGGTTTGCATATAATAGCTTTTAAAAATAGAATTTTTACACTCATGCATGATTATTGAACTTGATTTCTAGTAAAAAGAAGTGAGTAGAAGTAAGAGTCTTCAAGAACAAGGTTGGCAAGAGTAAGATAGCTTGGGTAAGCATAAAGTAGGAAGTTAATGGAAGAAAAACTCATCACCAGGTATGTATGGCTAATTTTGATTCTTGTGAAATCGCCCTTATGTGTAAAATTGTTTGGCATGTGTTGATTTGAGAAATCGTATGTGATTATTTGATGTTGTTGTTGGATATTCAAAGTTGTTGTTGAACTATGAGTGTTGTGGTATGAAATATGAGCCGAAAGGTAAATGAGAGTTGAATTGGGTAAAGAATTTATGAATAATGATTATGATGGCCTTTATGGCACCTTGTGGAAAAGAAAATGAAACACTTGAGAATTGGTTTATTGTGGAAAGAGATGAAACACTTGAATTATGGAAAATTGCTGAATATACATGTGTGAATATTCTTGAATGTGGAAACATTGTAACTTGGTTGTGATATTGGCTTGAGAAGTAATTGAGAACATGAAACAATGTGCAAGTTGCTTATTTGAACTTGTTGAAATTGTGTGTAGTACCTTATCTGCTGTTTGAAATTGTTGTGTTTTCACCTGTAAGGCGGGGTCGTGTCGCGCGCCGCGACGTGGTGAAATAAGGTGTGGGTTGGGGTGATAAGGGTGGCCGAGGTAATAAGGGTGGTCAGGGGCAATAAGGATGGAAAGCGATCGAAATCGCTATTAAAAATTGATACATAAATCAATAATGTGAAATTGTGAAAGGAGACAGCAGGAGAGTTTGCAACCTGTGGGGCACTGATTGCCCCTTTGTTTGACTACTTGTGCTTTACGTGATTGATTGGTTATTGTTAAATTGGTTGGTTGTAGAAAGTGCTTTGTGTGAGAATTATTTGAAATGAGGAAAAATGTGGAAACATGGTTGGTTGGCTTAATTAATTGTTGATGTAATTTAATGGCTTGAGTTTACTTGGGACAAAGTTTGTCCATACATACCAGTACAATTCAAGTGTACTGACGTCCCTTTTGCCGGGGGCGCTACATTCGTGTCATGATTGTAGGTGGATCAGTAGCAGGCACTTCAGCTCATCGGCGGTAGTATCCTTCTCCTTCCACTGCCCGTTTTGGTGAGCCCCTTTCTTCCTCAGGGCCTTGTGTGGTTCATGCCACTCGGTTTAGATTTCATTTTGGTTTTGTAAGGTATAGCCGGAGCCTTGTTACCGGCAAGTATTGTATTTCCCTTTTTGTATCCTAGAGGCTCCGTAGACATGTAAACTGTGGGATTGTGGCCTATGTATATGTATGGGGCGTTGTAAATATAAATTATGAACTTGTTAGTAAATAAATCACATGGTTATGTTTATGCATTGTGAAATCAGTCATTGTTGGTAAGATATTTTGGTTAATGAGTAACAGTCAACACAGGGGTAACGCGTGGGAATGGAAGGCACCCAGGTCCGCTTGACTGGGGCAACCCGGTCAGGTGCCGGTCATGTCCCTCGATTTGGGGCGTGACAATCGCGAACGCGTAGAGGGTCACGCGAACGCGATGAACAATTTTGTCTGGCAGAGAATAAAAATCCAGAATCAGAGAGTTACGGGTTTCATTCATGAACCCTCCATTTTTGAGTTCTAGAGAGAGAAACTCACGGGAATTGCTGGTAATTCATCGGGGATTCGTTGGAGGTAAGTTTTGTGGCTTAATTACATCATTTTAACATGAAATCATGGGTTAAATTTCTGTAAATGGAAGATTAAAGGTGGGTTTGAGCCCTAGGCCTAAATTGAAGAAAAACACCGATTTGAGTGGGCAAATGGAGTCCGAATTTGGTAAAATTGATATGCTTAGACTAGTATTGAGATGAGGGTTCCGAATATGTGACTTTCGTGATTTTTTGATAAGCGTACCGAAAGTCGGGTTTTGACAACTTTGGGAATTTTGATGTAAATTGAGTGGTATTGATTGGGTGTAGTCCCATTGGCCTAATTTGTTGTATTTCTACTGTATTTGATCAGATTCTACACGTGCGGAGCTTGATTCTCGTGGCAAGGGCATTGCGGAATAGTCGTCGTGCTGTATTGAGGTGAGTAATATATGTGGGTGATGACCAGCGGGTTCGAAACCCCGGTATACCACTTTGTGACGCTCTATAGCGGCGAGACACGCACACTCTTGAGAGTGCGGGGTCGATCATGAACTGGAGACTATATATTAGTCCGACCTGTTGATACTGTATTATTGGCTATTCTAGAGCCGTCGAACCTCCTTCCCGGATGGTTGCATATATATATATATATATTGTGATAATGGCCACTCTTGAGCCGAGGAACCCCCTTCTTGGGCGGTTGAGTATACATGTGGGCCGTGAGCCAGTTATTGGATCCCGCGAGGATCGTTATCATTGTCTTATCATATAGACACGCTAGTTTACTACTAGTCCGCAGCTATTATTGTTATTATGCTTATTCCAATCTCTGGAACTTGATATTACTGTTTTCCAACTGAAAAATGATAAAAAGAGTTTTCAAAAACTACTTTTGAGCCTGCGAGGCTGTATCTGCATATTAGCTGACTAGTAGTGGATCGGGCTGCACGCCGCAGCGAGATATATGTTGGATCGGACTACACGCCGCAGGAATATCTCTATGAGATGTGCTTGGGCTGTAGGAGCCCCTCCGGAGTCTGAACCCCCACAGTGAGCACGGGTACCCAAAATTAGAGCCGGGCTACACGCCGTAGCGGTCATATCATGCATTGCATTGCATTTAGCTACATCTGCTAGCTGTTATGCTATTTATTGGCATTTATTGGTACAGGTACAGAGAATATTGATTCTATGACAGGGTAGCTGATTATAGCTTTACATAGTGCTTTATTGCGGATTTCTTATCTGCGCTGTCTTACCCTTGTTTATTACCACCGAGTCTGGCAGTACTCATTTTACTCCCTGCACCTTGTGTGCAGATCCAGGTACCTCTCAGCAGTGATCCAGTAGCTGTGCGAGGCGACATCTGTGGGATATACGAGGTAGCTGCCGAGTCCGCAGGACCCGATATTCCTTCCTACTGTCTTTTGATTTTGTATTGACATTTCTTTCCGCACTTGGTATTTTTGTAAACCTTTATACACTCATGTTCAGTAGAGGCTCATGACTCTTGACCCTTGGTCTATGGGAGTTGATGTATTATGGGACTTGGTTCCCTGTTTTCGTTATTTGTATCGCTATTGCTTCGTGATTTAATATGCTTAAATGGGCTAAAAGAGAACTTCTAGCTCCGTTGTTTATATTGATTGGTCAGGCTGGCTTAGCAATGTGCTCTGGGCGCCATCACGACCGGATTTGGGGTCGTGACAAGTTGGTATCGGAGCCTAGGTTTACTAGGCCTCACGAGTCTTGAGCCGGTTAGTAGAGTCTTGTGGATCGGTTTGGGGACGCCTGTACTTATCCTCGGGAGGCTGCGAACCATTAGGAAACACTTCACATTTCTTGAACTCTGTCGTGCGATCTTGTTGTTCTGAGAACTGAACTTCTATATTCTATTCTCTCGCAGATGGCGAGAACGCGAGCATCAGGGCGAGGTGGACGACCTCCATTGCCACCTGTTAGAGGCCGTGGGCGCGGTCGTGCTAGAGTTAGAGGTAGGGCGGCTGAGGCGGTGCCGGCTGACCCGCCTGTTGTACCGGTTCGGGAGCAGCCCCCAGTGGTTGATGCTCCGGCAGCCCCGGCTCAGTGCCGGACTATATCTATTGCTATTCCCGGTCTTCGGGAGACTCTTGCTCAAATATTATCGGTGTGTTCCGGATTAGCTCGGTAGTTTCGGCTACCGCTACCGTAGCGACATCTCAGGTCCGGGGGTGGTCGGCAGACCCCGCAGCTCGCACACCGACCCGGTTGTTCGGGGACTTCGGACGCCAGAGGCGGTCCCCGCTCGGTGGTTGCACCGGTTATTCCTCTAGCCGCACCGGCTCCAGCTCCGGAGCATATGGTTCGAGTTATGCCCGAAGACGAGCGGCGTCGCTCGAGAGATTTGGTAGACTTCGGCCACCCCATTTCGGTGGCGTTGAGGGCGAGGATGCCGAGGGTTTCTTGGATAAGTGTCGAAAGATGCCGCGTACGGCCGGTATTCTCGAGTCCAGCGGAGTTTCATTTACTACATTTCAGTTCACCGGTCCCGCATTTGATTGGTGGGAGGAGTTTGAGAGGCGTAGGCCCGCAAGAGCAGCACCTCTCACATGGCAGCAGGTTCTCTACTCTCTTTCTAGAGAAATATGTACCTCGGTCTCGTCGCGAGGAGCTACGTCGCCGGTTCGAGTGGTTGATTCAGGGCGACATGTCTGTGACCCAGTATGAGCTTAGATTCACTCGGTTGGCTAGGCATGCCACATGGATGATCCCCACTGATAGGGAGAGGATCGGGAGGTTCATTGATGGCCTCAACTACTCTATCCGTATTCTTATGACCAGCGAGCGAGTTCTGTCATCATCGTTTGAGCAGGTAGCTGATATGGCACGCTCCATCGAGGCGGATCGTCGCCGAGAGAGAGAGGAGCGGGAGGCCAAGAGGCCTCGTGGTTCTGGAAGTTTCAGCGGTGCTCCATCTAGAGGGCATTCCCAGCAGAGCAGAGGTCGCTCATCTAGACCTCCTCATTCAGGCCGCCCAGAGCAGAGCGGAGGTTCTTATGGTCGTGGTCGACAGGGGTTTCAGCAGGGTCAGTCATCGCTTGGTGCCCTCCCAGCCCAGAGTGCAACACCTACTTCTCCAGCACCAGGTGCATGTTATGAGTGTGGTGAGTTTGGCCACACGAGGAGACAGTGCCCTCGACTACGTAGGGGCAGGACTCAGCAGAGGGATCAGCCCTCCTCTTCAGCACCATCTCAGTCTAGTAGAGGTGGAGGTCAGTCTTCTCGTGGTCGCCCCAGGGGCGAGGAGAGATCTGGTGGAGGCCAGGCACGGTTCTATGCACTTCCTGACAGGCGTGATGCAGTTGCCTCCGATGCTGTGATTACAGGTATCATTTCTGTCTGTCACAGAGATGCCTCTGTCCTATTTGATATAGGGTCCACATATTCTTACGTGTCCTCTTATTTTGCACATTATTTGGGTGCAACTCGTGGTAGTCTTGATTTACCTGTTCATGTATCCACCCCCGTGGGTGATACGATTGTTGTAGATCATGTCTATAGATCCTGTGTTATATCTATTGGGGGTCTGGAGACCCAGGCAGACTTGTTATTGTTGGGGATGGTGGACTTTGATGTTATATTGGGTATGGACTGGTTGTCTCCGTACCATGCTATATTGGACTGTCATGCTAAGACAGTTACGTTGGCCATTCCTGGTATTTCTCGGATTGAGTGGCGGGGTTCGACCGATTTCGTCCCTAGCCGTGTTATTTCGTTCCTAAAAGCTCAGAAGATGGTTGAAAAAGGGTGTCTATCGTACTTAGCTTTTGTGAGAGATGTGGGAGCCGAGTCTCCTAGCATTGATTCCGTACCTGTTGTGAGGGACTTCCCAGATGTATTCCCCTCAGACCTGCCGGGCATGCCGCCGGACAGGGATATTGATTTTGGCATTGACTTGGTGCCGGCACTCAGCCCATATCCATTCCTCCTTATCGGATGGCACCAGCTGAGTTGAAAGAACTGAAAGAGCAGCTTCAAGAGCTTCTGGATAAGGGTTTCATCCGCCCTAGTGTGTCTCCGTGGGGTGCACCGGTATTATTTGTTAAAAAGAAAGACGGTTCCATGCGGATGTGTATTGATTATAGGCAATTGAACAAAGTGACAGTGAAGAACAAGTACCTCTACCGCGCATAGATGATTTGTTTGATCAGTTACAGGGTGCGAGGGTGTTTTCTAAGATCGATCTTCGTTCGAGCTATCATCAGTTGAAGATCAGAGACTCAGATATTATGAAGACTGCATTCAGGACCCGATATGGTCATTATGAGTTTCTTGTGATGTCGTTTGGGCTGACCAACGCCCCAGCAGCATTTATGCATCTGATGAACAGTGTGTTCAAGCCTTATTTGGATTTATTTGTGATTGTGTTCATTGATGACATTCTAGTCTACTCCCGTAGTCAGGAGGAGCATGCTCAGCATTTGAGTATTGTGTTGCAGAGATTGAGGGAGGAGAAGCTATATGCTAAATTCTCCAAGTGCGAGTTTTGGCTCGAGTCCGTAGCATTTCTGGGACATGTGGTGTCTCGTGATGGTATTCAGGTTGATCCGAAGAAGATAGAGGTGGTGCAGAGTTGGCATAGACCGTCCTCAGCTACAGAGATCAGGAGCTTTCTTGGCTTGGCGGGATATTATCGCCGATTCGTTCAGGGATTTTCATCCATTGCTTCTTCATTGACTAGATTGACCCGGAAGGGTGCACCATTCGTGTGGTCGAATGAGTGCGAGGAGAGCTTTCAGAAGCTCAAGACAACTTTGACCACAACTCCAGTGTTAGTATTGCCATCAGCTTCAGGTTCATATACTGTTTATTGTGATGCCTCGAGAGTGGGGATAGGTTGTGTGTTGATGCAGGAAGGTAAGGTGATTGCTTATGCTTCTCGGCAGTTGAAGCCACATGAGAAGAACTATCCTGTTCATGATTTGGAGCTAGCCGCCATTGTTCATGCCTTGAAGATTTGGAGGCACTATTTGTACGGTGTGTCTTGTGAGGTGTATACCGACCATCGTAGTCTCTAGCACTTGTTCAAATAGAAAGACCTTAATTTGAGACAAGCGGAGATGGCTAGAGTTGCTGAAGGATTATGACATTACTATATTATATCATCCGGGAAGGCCAATGTGGTGGCCGATGCTTTGAGCCGGAAGGCGGTCAGTATGGGGAGCTTGGCATATATTCCAGCTGAGGAGAGGCCATTTGCTTATGATGTTCAGGTGCTAGCCAATCGGCTAGTGAGGTTAGATATTTCGGAGCCCAGCAGGGTATTGGCTTGTGTTGTATCTCGGTCATCTCTATATGATCGTATTCGTGAGCCCCAGTATGATGATCCACATTTGGCTGTCCTTAGGGACAGAGTTCAGCATGATGACGCTAGAGATGTCACCATTGATAGTGACGGCGTATTGAAGATGCAGGGCCGGATATGTGTGCCCAATGTTGATGGCCTTCGTGAGTTGATTCTGGAAGAGGCCCATAGCTCGCGGTATTCTATCCATCCAGGAGCCGCGAAGATGTATCAAGATTTGAAACAGCACTATTGGTGGAGAAAGATGAAAATGGACATTGTCGGACATGTAGCACGGTGCCTCAACTGTCAGCAGGTTAAGTACGAGCATCAGAGGCCCGGTGGCGTATTTCAGCGCATTGTTATTCATGAGTGGAAATGGGAGAGGATCACTATGGACTTTGTTATTGGACTCCCTCGGACGGCGAGGAAGTTTGATTCTATATGGGTGATTGTGGATAGACTGACCAAGTCAGCTCACTTCATTCCAGTTAGTACTACCTACTCATCCGAGCGGTTGGCATCGATCTTTATTCGAGAGATTGTTCGGTTGCATGGAGTCCCAGTGTCTATCATATCCGACAGGGGTACTCAGTTCACTTCTCAGTTTTGGAGAGCATTTCAGCGAGAGATGGGTACACGGGTTGAGTTGAGTACAACATTTCACCCCCAGACAGACGGACAGTCTGAGCGCACTATTCAGATCTTGGAGGATATGTTGCGAGCTTGTGTGATTGATTTTGGTGGTTCGTGGGATGAGTTCCTACCACTTGCCGAGTTTGCCTACAACAACAGTTATCAGTCGAGTATTCAGATGGCCCCGTATGAGGCATTGTATGGCAGGCGGTGTAGATCCCCCGTGGGATGGTTTGAGTCTGGTGAGGTTAGATTGATAGGGACCGAGTTAGTCCAGGATGCTTTAGATAGAACAAAGTTGATCCAGGAGAGGCTTCGTACAGCACAGTCTCGTCAGAAGAGTTATGCGGACCGTAGAGTTCGAGAGTTGTCTTTCATGGTTGGTGACAGGGTATTGTTGAAGATTTCACCTATGAAGGGTGTTATGAGGTTTGGGAAGAAAGGAAAGTTGAGTCCCAGGTACATTGGTCCTTTTGAGATACTTAGGAGAGTTGGAGAGGTGGCATATGAGTTGGCCTTGCCGCCCAGCTTATCCAGCGTTCATCAAGTATTCCATGTGTCTATGCTCCGGAAGTACATTGGAGATCCGTCTCATGTATTAGATTTCAGCACCATTCAGCTTGATGGTGATCTATCTTATGATGTGGAGCCTATTGCCATTTTGGGACGTCAGGTGAGAAAATTGAGGTCTAAGGAGATTGCATCGGTTAAGGTTCAGTGGAGAGGTCGACCCGTGGAGGAGGCCACTTGGGAGATCGAGCGGGAGATGCGGAGCGGATATCCTCACTTGTTTGAGACTTCAGGTATGTTTCTTGACCCGCTCGAGGACGAGCGTTTGCTTAAGAGGGGGAGAATGTGACGACCCGGCCCGTCGTCACGAGAATTATCACCCCGTTATGTTGTAAATGCATGTTTTATGATTTTATATCAGTGTTAGAGTCTATCGGGTGAGTTAAGGGTGAATTGGATTGAAAATGAGGCATATAGCCTTTTTGAAGGAGACTTGAATAAGGAAAGTCAACCCGGAGTTGACTATTTGGTTAGAGGGCTCGGAATCGAATTCTGATGATTCGGTTAGTTCCGGAAGGTGATTTGTGACTTAGGGGAGCGATCGGAATTGAATTTGGAGGCCCGTGTAGAAATAGGCTTGAATTGGCTAAGGTTGAATTTTGGCGAAATCCGAACGGTAGGTGAGATTTTGATCCGGGGGTCGGAATGGAATTCCGACAGTTGCAGTAGCTTCGTTAGGTGATTTTGGATATGCCTGCAAATTTTCAGGTCATTCGGACATCATTTGATCGGGTTTTGGATTGAATGTTAGTTTTGAAAGTTTTGAATAAACATAAGCTTGAATCCGTGTGTAATTGATGATTTTGATGTTTAGGATGGTGTTTTTATGATTGGAACAAGTCCGTATCGTGTTTTGGAGTATGTTGGTGGTTTTCGTTGGGGTCCCGGGGGCCTCGGGGTGAATCCGGACCATCATCCGGCATTTTTGGAGTTTGAAAAGTCTGCTGTAAATTGCAGGTTGGTGCAGCAGGCCTTAAGCCTTCGCGTTCGCGTGGCCCAGGTCGCGTTCGCGATGGCAGAGCTAGCTAAGGCATCGCGTTCGCGGTCAGGCTGTCGCGTTCGCGTAGGCAAGGTTGGACGAAGCTTCGCGTTCGCGTCCCAGATGGTCGCGTTCGCGTAGGAGAAAGATGGAGACTATCGCGATCGCGTGAAGGGTAGACGCGTTCGCGTAGAAGAAATCCGGGTAGCTGGGAGTTTGAACATCGCGAACGCGTGGGATGCGTCGCGTCCGCGAAGAGTATCAGGAATTGGGCATCGCGAACGCGTGGCTAGCGTCGCGTTCGCGTAGAGTAAGGCGGGGCTGTTCATCGCGAACGCGTAGAGGGTCACGCGAACGCGATGAACAATTTTGTCTGGCAGAGAATAAAAATCCAGAATCAGAGAGTTACGGGTTTCATTCATGAACCCTCCATTTTTGAGTTCTAGAGAGAGAAACTCACGGGAATTGCTGGTAATTCATCGGGGATTCGTTGGAGGTAAGTTTTGTGGCTTAATTACATCATTTTAACATGAAACCATGGGTTAAATTTCTGTAAATGGAAGATTAAAGGTGGGTTTGAGCCCTAGGCCTAAATTGAAGAAAAACACTGATTTGAGTGGGCAAATGGAGTCCGAATTTGGTAAAATTAATATGCTTAGACTCGTATTGAGATGAGGGTTCCGAATATGTGACTTTCGTGATTTTTCGATAAGCGTACCGAAAGTCGGGTTTTGACAACTTTGGGAATTTTGATGTAAATTGAGTGGTATTGATTGGGTGTAGTCCCATTGGCCTAATTTGTTGTATTTCTACTGTATTTGATCAGATTCTACGCGTGCGGAGCTTGATTCTCGTGGCAAGGGCATTGCGGAATAGTCGTCGCGCCGTATTGAGGTGAGTAATATATGTGGGTGATGACCAGCGGGTTCGAAACCCGGTATACCACTTTGTGACGCTGTATAGCGGCGAGACACGCACACTCTTGAGAGTGCGGGGTCGATCATGAACTGGAGACTATATATTAGTCCGACCTGTTGATACCTGTATTATTGGCTATTCTAGAGCCGTCGAACCTCCTTCTCGGATGGTTGCATATATATATATATATATATTGTGATAATGGACACTCTTGAGCCGAGGAACCCCCTTCTTGGGCGGTTGAGTATACATGTGGGCCGTGAGCCAGTTATTGGATCCCGCGAGGATCGTTATCATTGTCTTATCATATAGACATGCTAGTTTACTACTAGTCCGCAGCTATTATTGTTATTATGCTAATTCCAATCTCTGGAACTTGATATTACCGTTTTCCAACTGAAAAATGATAAAAAGAGTTTTCAAAAACTACTTTTGAGCCTCGCGAGGCTGTATCTGCATATTAGCTGACTAGTAGTGGATCGGGCTGCACGCCGCAGCGAGATATATGTTGGATCGGACTGCGCGCCGCAAGAATATCTCTATGAGATGTGCTTGGGCTGTAGGAGCCCCTCCGGAGTCTGAACCCCCACGGTGAGCACGGGTACCCAAAATTGGAGTCGGGCTACACGCCGTAGCGGTCATATCATGCATTGCATTGCATTTAGCTACATCTCTGCTAGCTGTTATGCTATTTATTGGTATTTGTTAGTACATGTACAGAGAATATTGATTCTATGACAGGGTAGCTGATTATAGCTTTACATAGTGCTTTATTGCGGATTTCTTATATGCGCTGTCTTACCCTTGTTTATTACCACTGAGTCTGGCAGTACTCATTTTACTCCTGCACCTTGTGTGCAGATCCAGGTACCTCTCAGCAGTGATCCAGTAGTTGTGCGAGGCGACATCTGTGGGATATACGAGGTAGCTGCAGAGTCCGCAGGACCCGATATTCCTTCCTACCGTCTTTTGATTTTGTATTGACATTTCTTTCCGCACTTGGTATTTTTGTAAACCTTTATACACTCATGTTCAGTAGAGGCTCATGACTCTTGACCCTTGGTCTATGGGAGTTGATGTATTATGGGACTTGGTTCCCTGTTTTCGTTATTTGTATCGCTATTGCTTCGTGATTTAATATGCTTAAATGGGCTAAAAGAGAACTTCTAGCTCCGTTGTTTATATTGATTGGTTAGGCTGGCTTAGCAATGTGCTGGGCGCCATCACGACCGGATTTGGGGTCGTGACAGGCACCCACTAACCTCCCTAGTCACTAATCCACCGTTGTTATGGTTCAAATCTGGCTAGAAAAGTTCGAACCCCAAATCAAGCTTTCAAGAACCCTAAAAATTGGAAAGTTGAAATACATCGGTTTAATTGAAGTATTGGGGTGCAATAGAATTTAATTGAGGTGTTCTCAATTGAGAACACTTCAATTAAACTCTATTCAACCTCAAAGGATCGAGTCCGAGTCAGCCCAAGTCCAAAAGCTTTGAAGGTTCGAAACCAGTCCCAATTGCTGGTAGGTTTTCTCTTGTTTTTGATCTCTTTTTGTCTCTGACTTAGTTTCGTTCATCTTCTACCCTTTTCTTTTGATTTTGGATCAAATGTTTTCGGATTTGCTCTTACTTCTGTTGATTCATGTTAGTTAGTATCAGTTTTTGTGTAAGAATATGATTCGTCGATTTATTGATTAGGTTTATTGCCCATGAGCCTGCCCGTAAGATATAGTTTGAAATGTCGATTAGTCGTTATCGATTATATAGGCCGTAATTGTTTAAACGAATATCGTCGCAGGCTCGATTGTTAGCAATACGACGGAAATGTCATTAATATTGCCCAGTTACATTCGAGCCATTGCTTGGATTGAGAGCTATGAGTAATTGTTTAATCTTGAATTAGGGATATTCTGGATATAGCTGCTAATGACTTAATCAGGATTAGGCATGGTCTTGTTCAGTTCAGCATTGATTAAGGGTAATAAAGAGGGGTGCCAAACACATGACATCTACTGGACAATAGATATTGGTGGAACCTGCTAACAGCAGTCCCCCATACTTGCCTTTAGGGATTTGTTTAATAACAAGTCCCATACCAGACAATCTGAGTGGGGTCTGCCCAGGGAATCTAATGGGTTCAACAGAGATAGGGATGGGCAGATGGGAGTTTCTGATTCTTTTGGCTTTTAGGAGTTGTTTTAACTATAAGTATAAGGAACACATAAAAGTTAGAGGAGATACATACAGAGAGAGGGAGAGATATTCTGAAAGAGAGAACTGAAAGAGAGTGTTTAAGAGGAATCTGGAAAATAGAATAGCTAGGTCTATCGAGCATCTGTTAGTTCTATCTAAGTCTAATAGCTAGTTTGCTCCCATAAATCCATAGCTCGATTTCAGGGAAGTTCTGTTAACGTTTAAGATATCAAGTCAAAGCTAAATTGGTTGTTTGGTTGAAATGTCTTGATTGCATATTGGTTTTGTAGAAGGTTTGGCTCAATCCCAAGCTTATTCAAGTTTATGTGAGTTGTTAGAGCTTGGGTATTCTGGTTTCGTTTGGTTTTCAAATTCGATTGGATTCACTGTGATGGGGATGTGGTTTGCTGTTATTGTTGCTGTTTGTTAGCTGTTAAGGATTACTACTGATTTTGCCTCCATTCTTCTCGATTTTCAATTTCCAGGTACACATTAGTAATCTCAAGCTATTGGAAATAATTGAAGTGCTGATCCTTTCTCCTATTAGTCTCTTTTAATTTTGTTGTTTTTTGGGGTTTGTAAATTCTTGTCAATTTAAGAAATCTGTTCTGAAGTTTGTGCTAAAGACTACCCTATTTTGTGTTTTTATTTGGACTGTTCCTGTAGTGATTATCAGCTATAATGATGGCTTTTAAGCTACTGCATTCAATTATAGTATAGCTTGTGTTAGGCTATTTGAAGTGTAACTAAGAGGTTATTGGTTTAAAATGAAGGTTGTGTTTTGTTATGAACGAATGTTTGATGCAATTTTGAACTTAAGGTGACATATTCATGCTTAGTTTGATTCATAGTTATTCCACGCTTCTTCACGGGTCAAACTTCGATACTCAGTTGTTTGTTTAAAATTAATAGCGTCTTTGCTCTTTGGCCATGAAAGGCAGTGAAGCAAATTTCTTTGATTAAAAAACTAATGTATAACTTAAAGGTGAAAATGATGTGAACATGGGCGAAGCAAAAGTTTCTGGTTTTTGTCCAAGAGAAGAAGAGTTTTTAAGTTGTTAAATTGTATTCAGAAATTACAAGTAGTTACTGTAAAATCGTTACTTTGTATTCAAGCAGATCTGGCGATTGTTGATTAAGAAATGACAAATCCCGTGGCCTCCTTTTTATTATAAATTGATCCATGAACCCGTTAAATATAGACTTGCCTTAAAGGCTTCAAGGTATAGTTTAAAATATCAATAAATTAGGACCTTTGTTTATTATTAGAGACAAATTAAATAGAAAATTATAGTAACGTTAGGATTGACCTTAATGAAAGATAATGAGACGAGCCTTGCCAAACAAAAATATGCAATTGCGGGACCCTCAAATAAATTGCTATAAATTATTTACTTGGAAGGACCGTTTAGTAAGTTTCACGGTCTTTCCCAAAGTTAATAAAGACGATAGACTCTTTAGGCGCGATTTGTAAATAATATACATTCTCAAAACACGGGTGCGCATTTATGTGACCCAAATCTTACTCTCGGCGAAACTGAAATACGTTAAAGTCACAGGCGTACTGGTTGCGGTGTGACTCGAAATGTGTTTTCGTGACGTCGCAATTCTTCTAAAATTAAAAGCGGAATATTAAAAGCACATAGTTAAAATACATAAAGAATTCAGTTAAAAGCAAAAAGAGCAGTTGAGCAACCGTGCTAAAACCACGGAATCCGGGAATGCCTAACACCTTCTCTCGGGTTAACAGAATTCCTTATCCAGGTTTCTAGTTTCGCAGACTGTATACAGAGTCATAAATTTCCTCGGTTCGGGATTAAACCGGTGACTTGGGACACCATTATTTTCCCAAGTGGCGACACTGAATAATTAAATAAATTGATCCCGTTCCGACCGTCCTTTAAGTGGAAAAACTCATTCCCTGATTATTATTATATCTCTTCTCGAGGTGTAGTAGTAAACAGTGGCACCATTACGTTTTTACGTATCTGTGCGGCAAAAAGGAGGTGTGACAGCTCTGGCGACTCTGCTGGGGATTACTAACCCAGAACTTCGGTTCAGGGTTTAAGAATTCGAGCTCAGTTAAATTGTTGTTTTTGTCTATATCTGATTTTATTATATATTTAATTAATGTGCTATATGTCTTCCGCTTTGATACTAGTTGCACTGTATATACAAACTGCTATATGTTTACCGCTTTGATACTATCTGAACTGTATATACAAACTGCGCCGAGTCCTTTCTTTCTCTCACCCCCGGGGATGTGCTCACTGGTTGAGACTCCCTATTCTATTAGTGTCATACCCCGAAATAATAAAGAGACTCGAAAAGTTTCTAAGCCGGTTGGCCTTTTGGTTCCCGGAAAGGAGCTCCTTCCTCAGCCCTAGCTGTCCGCTTGGGTACACAGTCTAGATCACATACCGAGGTTCTGAGCTTAGAATAACATGACTTCATGTCGGATCCTTCGTAGGAAACACTTATTTGCACCACGTTGCATTTGACTTAGGGGACTCAACACAGGGGTTGGGTCCATCTAGGACAGGTGACCCGGTAATCAAAGACCGAGCATATTATATGTTGCATTTATTTATCATGTATTATTATGATGATTGGTTAAATTCCTGAAAACAAAAAAAAAATAGAATTTTGGAATAGAAAAATATCAAAATATTGACGAAATGCTGTCGAAAATTTGAAAATTTGAAAAATAGGAAGAGCAATTTTGTTGAAATAATTGGTCATAAAATAATCTGACCGAACTACGCAGGTTTGATTCTCGCCATTAGGCGGGATACGTAGGCAACCCTCATCGGGTCCAACCACCCCTTCAAAAAATTAAAAAAAAAATGTGTCGAAGTTTTTGTTTTCAATAAAATCAAAGTAACGCTGTTTTTGAAAATAGCCGAATGTTCCGAAAGAACACCGGAAGGCTGTTTTTCCAAAAATGGCCACTTCGAAGTCTTTTCTTTTTCTTTTTGAATAATATCCTTGAAATATTCCATGTGGAAATGTTGAAAGGCCGTAGCCTCAAAATAAAGTTTGGGTTACCACCCCTTAAAAAAAATTAAAAAAAAATGTGTGTTTAATTTTGTCAATAAAATCGAAGTGATGCCGTTTTTGAAAATAGCCGAATGTTCCGAAAGGACGTCGGAAGGCTGTTTTTGCAAAAATAGCCGCTTTGAGTCATTTTAGATAATTTACGAGCATAGCCTTGAAATATTCCTTGTGGAAATATTGCAAGGCCATAGCCGCAAAATCAAGTTCGGGTTCACACCCCTTTTGCAAAAATAACCAAAAACAAATGTGTCAAATTTTTGAGTTTATTATAAATAAATCGGGTGATGCTATTCTTGTTTAAAATAAGCCGAATGTTCCCCAAAAGGACGCCAGAAGGCTATTTTTGCAAGAATAGACACTTTGAGACTTTGTAAATAATTTTTGGGCACAGCCTGGAAATATTCCATCATGGAAATATTGAAAGGCCGTATCCGCAAAATTAAGTTTGAGTCATCACTCAACTTTGCAAAAAAAAAAAACAACATATGATTTTGCTGAAATGGCCACATTTGGCATTTAAACTTTCTCAGTCTTGTGTTGGCCTGTGCCGGTGCTGAACGATGCCCCATGGGCCCTAAGATTAAAAATTTTGAATTTGTAGTCTCTTAAATAAAATTTTGCAAAAATAGCCGCTTTGTCAAATAAGTCATTACATGGCCAATTTTGTAAAAATAGTCAATTGACATTAGAAATTTCTCAGTCTTGTGTTGGCTTATGGCGATGCCGAACGATGCCCCATGAGCCACAGGATGAAATTGTTTTTCAAGTTTATCTTTTTTCATTAAATAAATTTTGCAAAAATAGCCATTTTTGCCAAATAAACCATTACATGGTTAGTAGAAATAGTCATAATTGGCGCTAAAAATATTTTTATTCTTGTAGAAATCTCCGGCACAAGGTGTGAAAGTTTTTTATCAGAGTTTGTAGTTGGAGTCGGCTCTTACAATTTAAAAAAAAATATATTCATCTCTTTATTTCTTGCATTAATTTGCAAGAACTACGCTCGGTCTGATTCATGCGGGGTCATGATACGTAGGCAATCCACATAGGATTCAACCATATCCATAGCCAAAAAGAAAACTACAAAAAGAAAAAAAAGAGAAAAAGAGAAAAATAGAAAAAAAAGCAACTTAGAAAATAAAGGAAAGTTGGCGAAGCACAGATACGAGAAGCTGGAATGACACATGAAACTGAAGCAAATACATGATAGAAAGGTTTAACTGCCTAGGTTCATTGCATCCCTAATGTGCGTTCACCTGTCTGTCAAATGCCCCAACGCTAACGTGATGACTTTGCTTTGTTGTGTCCATTTACAGAAAGGTGGTTGGTTGTGGTTCTAAAATAACTCTTCCCTGTAAGACAAAGTCAGAGGACAATGATAGATAATCTCAAGACTGAGTGGGTTGATACCGATACCCGACAACAGCTGGTTGAACGGAACCACGGGTTAATAGAAGAAGTCAAAATATTGAGACAACATGTGGCTGATATGT
Source organism: Nicotiana noctiflora (assembly GCA_032618575.1). NCBI lineage: Eukaryota > Viridiplantae > Streptophyta > Magnoliopsida > Solanales > Solanaceae > Nicotiana > Nicotiana noctiflora. Next base: position 96,376 of record JASVEL010003279.1, read on the forward strand.
ATCGGGCGTGGATGGATGGAAAAGCACCACCCCCGCCACCACCTAGCTTCCTGGACTCTGTCCTTACCCGTACAGTGAACCCGATACCAGATGATCCCTCACACTCTCCATGTATACCCACCTATCACAGCTTTTCTAGCCACTCGAGTAGCTCAATTACTCGTCCCCCAGCTATGTTTTCACAACGCTACTCCCGTCCCCAACACCACTACTCTCCCCGGGACACCCAAAATCGTACTTCACCTTCCAGGTACCCAGCTCCACAAAAAGCCTACCAACCCCCACGAACATACCGGAAACCCCCTGGGTCAGGTTTCAGGCCAAATAAGGCGTTTAGGGAGGAGAGGTTGCTGAAGCGAGCAAAGGCTCTTACCCCTATCGGAGAATCCTATACAAGTCTGTTTGAAAGGTTAAAGCATGTCGGCCTGATTATACCGCTCCTCGAATATACGCCCGATCCACGTGCAAGAAGCTTTGATCCTACTGCACGATGTGCATACCATTCCAATGTCAGAGGGCACGATATTGAGAGTTGTCGTACCTTGAAAAAGGAAATAGAAAGAATGATTCAAAAAGGATGGTTGATTGTGATCAATGACGATGACAGGGAGCACACGAATCCTCCGGGGGGTATATTGACTGAAGCTAAAAATTTTGAAGCAGATGGAAGCCTCAGCAATATTGATGCAGAACTTAGTGGCTAAAATATTGTGCTTGGTAATTGGAAAGACACTCCATCTTTTGGTCAGCTAGATGGAGCTTTGGTGGTTCGTTTTTGTCGTCATTTCTGTTGTCCGAGTTATTTTCAGGGTTTTCTTGTGGTCAAACCCTTTTGTCCTAGCAGTTTGCTTTGGTCTTGCCCAGTTTTGTTTCAGGGTTGTACTCTAGTTTGTTTTGCTTGTTTTGTCATTGAACCATTTCGTCATTAGTTTAATGAAGATTTCGGTCTTTTGTTACTTCCGGTCATTTTATTTGTTTAGTTCTTTTTACCCTTTAGATTTGTCTTGTGCTCAAACACCGAATCTAGTGACACGACATGCGCACACATAATTGTGGCTTAATTCTAAAAGTTAATCATGAAGCAATTGGAAGATGATCGGGTCATCTAAAGGAAATAAAAACAATTTGAGACTATTTGGATCCCGAGTCATGTGAAACCGGGGCAAGTAAAAAGGAAACAGTCAAAGGCAAGCTGGCCAAAATTGACATGGGGTCGTTCATAATGAGAGTGTTGCCCAACAGTGCTTTAAAGATATGACGAATATTAATTGTGTTGTTTACACTTGGCATGTTTTGAAGATTGGATTGACGAAGGCATTTTGTTCTGCTATCCAAACACTTTATCCATCGTCAACCCTTTGAGCCTTATTTTAAATTCTTTCATACCCCTCCTTCGGAATTAGTTGCAAAGACTAGACACACAAGTTTGAAAGGTAAGAGAAGAAAGGGATAAAGAAAAAAGTAAAGAAAAAGAAAACAACAAAAAAAGATAAAGAAAAGAAAAAAGAAAAATGTATGAAAAAATGAAACTTGAAAAAGAGGAATTGGGAACTACGTTTGACCTGATTCCTCAAAGAGGATATGTAGGCGCTTCACAGCTCGGTCATAGTGTAAATAAAAACCAAAAAATCCCCAAGCAAGAAACAGGGGCAGTAAAAAAAATTGTGTTTATGTGAGGAAAATATAGGATTCCGAAGGTTGTAATCTTGAACCCAATTTGTTTTATTTTGAGCCTTTAATACCCTTTCTTTCTAGCCTTGCCCAAACCCACATTACGGTCCAAAGAAAGACCTTTTGACCAATTTTCAAAAGAGGCTGAGTTAGGCAAATGAAAGAAGTTTCATCGGGACATAACACTTTGATTCCCGACAGAAAGACTCCGATCTCCAGCAGAAAATAGGAGAGTCTTAGCAGTAACACCACCAATCCCCAGCGGAAAAGTAACACAAATGAGAGAGTCTTAGCGGTGAAAACCTTCACAGACACCATAAGGCGATGAAAGCTGAGAGAAAAACCGAAATGAGAGAGGCTTGGTAGTGATAATCCCTCGGGCACTACAAGTCAAACGAAGATTGGAAATCAGATGGGAAAGCCCCAGGCGAAGATCACAAAAGGCGGTCTGACGACGGAGGATAGGCTATATGTGCGTGTCATGTCCATTAGAATTGGTATCCATGTTTGATAGGTTTATTTTATGATTTTTCTTTTTAGAGAGTCATTGTCTTTTATTCTGTTTCCTTTTATCTTTCTCCTTTCATCAAAAATTCCCCGATAGAGTCTGTTTGCAAGAAATGACTGCGAAATTTTCCATCAGCTTTCCAATTACGCCAGACGGGATTTTTAATTGGTACACCCAAGTGGTATAAGTCAGGAAGGATCAAGCGCAAGGCAGTGTCCAGAGGGATATTCCCCAGCAATAGGAAAATGACAAAGGGAGGGATTGGTGTTAATAAGGATATCTCAAGGAAGGTTAATGAGACTCAAAGGTCGGGAAATGCCTAGTCCTTAGATATGCCGCAAAAGGAGAGATATCCCCAGCAGAAAGTTATTTTCAGTGACAAGGGTGAACAAAGAAAATGGTTCACCAGTAACACATGCAAGGTCTTCACGAAGGGTCACTATCATAGGAATTCGGGTGGTCAGTGGAAAACCACGTGGAAAGGTTCGCAAATAAAGAGTCGTCAAGGAAGGCGAGGAAGCAAGAAAGGTGAAAACTATCCCCAGCATGAATATCATCAAATGATAACATCCCCAGCAGGGTTTGACAATGAAACGCAGAGCAGGGAAAGAAAAGGAGAACCATCCCCAGCAGGAGCACCACAACTAGCCACCACAATTTTAAACTAATCAATTTTTCTTTGATTTGAAACAGGAAAAAGAGGGGTTTTTGGCAGAAAATCATGCCACAAAGAAGATTCTCAAACTGGGGCAGAAAATTTTCTCCCGTTGCAAAATTTTCTCAAAACCAAATACCCTGTTGGGGAAAGAAGCCAGATAATGCGAGGAAATGATCTTTGAACCCGGTTATCCCCAGCAACTTTGAAAGAAAGAAAACAACAAGTTGTGATTATACCCCCAGCAGACAGGACAAAATGAGGAATCTTGTGTTTAGAAAGGCAAGAGGTCGGTATCATCCCCAACAGTTCTCGGAAAAATGAAACACTAATTTCGAGATTTTCCCCGGCAGCACTATATCCTACAGGTTTTTCAAGGGAGCAAAACGCAAGTCCCAAAGAGGGTTTTGAAAGAGGCAAAAGGAAAAGGGACCCCCCACAGTGTAATCCCCAGCTGATGACATTTCAATCCCCAGCGATCTCGGGAGAGAATAAAGGTTTTTGAAGGAAGTAGAAAAGGAGAAAATAAAGAGGATTTCCCCAGCAGGTAAGTAAACAATTCCAAAGATGTCCCCGCAGTCAAGGGAAAGACAACACAACTCAGGAGGAAAGCAATTCTGAAACAAGATGGCAATCATTCGATCTATACATTTCAAAGATGTTGAAGTCAGGAGCCCGCCTGAAGAGAGGAATGGCGATTTATTGTTGAAGTCAGGAGCCCACCTGAATAGAGGAATGGCTATTTCTTTTCTAAGTTGATGTTGAAGTCAGGAGCCCGCCTGAAGAGAGGAATGGCGATTTATTTACAAGAGGCAAGGAAGGTAATCAAGATAGGATGAAATCAGTGAAGTTGTAGTTGAAGTCAGGGAGCCCGCCCGAAGAGAGGAATGGCATTTTATTTTCTAAGTTGATGATCGAAGTCAGGAGCCCGCCTGAAGAGAGGAATGACGATTTATTGTTGTTAAAGTCAGGAGCCCGCCCGAAGAGAGGAGTGGCGATCTATTTTCTAAGTTGATGTTGAAGTCAGGAGCCCGCCCGAAGAGAGGAATGGCGATTTATTTTCAAAAGATATTGTTGAGGTCGGAGCCCGCCTGAAGAGAGGAATGGCGATTTATTTTCAAAAAGATGTTGTTGAAGTCAGGAGCCCGCTTGAAGAGAGGAATGGCGATTTATTGTTGTTGAAGTCAGGAGCCCGCCTGAAGATAGGAGTGACGATTTATTGTTGTTAAAGTCAGGAGCCCGCCCGAAGAGAGGAGTGGCGATCTATTTTCTAAGTTGATGTTGAAGTCAGGAGCCCGCCCGAAGAGAGGAATGGCGATTTATTTTCAAAAGATATTGTTGAGGTCAGGAGCCCGCCTGAAGAGAGGAATGTCATTTTATTTTATAAGTTGATGTTGAAGTCAGGAGCCCGCCTGAAGAGAGGAATGACGATTTATTGTTGTTAAAGTCAGGAGCCCGCCCGAAGAGAGGAGTGGCGATCTATTTTCTAAGTTGATGTTGAAGTCAGGAGCCCGCCCGAAGAGAGGAATGACGATTTATTTCAAAAGATGTTGTTGAAGTTAGGAGCCCGCCTGAAGGGAGGAATGACGATTTATTTTCAAAAAGATGTTGTTGAAGTCAGGAGCCCGCCTGAAGAGAGGAATGGCGAGTTATTTTCAAAAAGTGTTGTTGAAGTCGGGAGCCCGCCTGAAGAGAGGAATGGCATTTTATTTTTAAAAGATAATGTCGAAGTCAGGGAGCCCGCCTGAAGAATGGAGTGGCGATTTAGTTTTGAAGTTATAGTTAAAGTCAGTGAGCCCGCCTTAAGAATGGAGTGGCGATTTATTTTTGAATTTGGTTAAGGAAAGCGGTAGAGTGTAACGGAAATCCCCAGCATGAATCAGAAGGAAGGCAACAAGGATCAGAAAGATAGATTCAGACTTCGAAGGAGAATAGTTCGAAGATTACAAGGAAGGGACCAATGGTCGGAGTTCGGCAATAAAGACAGGCCGAAATAACAATTGTCAGAAGAGAAGAAGCATGTGAGCCAGCAGGATAGCAAGGAACATGACAAGATCAAGTTGAAAAATAGATAAGAATTTGCAATACTGTAACTTAGTCTAGCTTCTTATTTTTCGTTTAGCACGGTGTAATAAGGAGATCGGTTAAGCAGTGGCAACAGCAACAACAGCAGTAACAGCAAGATCACAGCAGTCATGGTAGTCCCAGCTACCAAAACTTCCCAAACTACATTGACCTGATTCCCTTTTAGCCAGGGATATGTAGGAGACCTTCCGAAGCGAGGTTCGATCAAACTTTTTCAAAAAATGCTTCGTACGGAATGCTCAAACGGGCAAAAATCGCTCGTATCCGCTCACTTATCTTTGCACGAAAACTCTTCATGTTTCCGCGTAAAGAGGGGCAGCTGTGAGCACGTGATTTTTGCCTTACATGAGAATTACTCCCAAAATTCAAAATAAAATAATTTTTGTGTTGTTTGCAATATTTGTGGATTTTGTGTTACTTTTATTGTTGTTTGCATTTGTGTGTACATGACTATTTGTTTAAATAAATAAATAAAAATATATATATTTGTGTGTACATGACTATTTGTTTAAATAAATAAATAAATAAATATATATATATATATATATATATAGACGGTGCAATTGTAGTTACAGTTTAATTGGACAATTTGGAATTAATTAGTAAACTAAGTATTTTATAAAGTGAAAAATATTAATAATAATGTATCTTACATTTTAGTATTTAATTGTGTGATTTTCGTATAACACTGGTGTTTAACCGTCCGTGATAAAGATTAGTAAGAGTTAATTAATATTTTGGCTTTACAATTTATCTTAGAATTTTTGGTAATTAAGAATCAAAAGGAAAATAAAAGAAGTAGAAGAAAACAAGTGAGAATGAACAAAAACGGAACTGGGCCACTTAATTGGACCCAAAATCAGGCCCAAAACACTGCCTCTACCCGATCCAAGTTAAACCAATCCGCCCCAGCCCTGCTACTACCAAAACGACATCGTTTGGATTTGTAGATTGATCACAGCCGTTGGATTTTTGTGATCCAACGGCTCAAATTAGTTCATCCATTTTACTATACCCAAGACCCCCTGCCCCGTTCATTCCCCTAACCCGTTCATCTCCCCCGTATCTAACCTAGAGATTCCCCTGTAGCGCCGTCGTGCCCCACCGCCCTCCGCCTATCGAAAATCGCCTCACGGCGGTTTCGGTAGGCCAAACCCCTCCATTTTTACACCCTAGGACCATCTCAACTCCCCCATTCCAAATCCACGAACCATTTACCTAGAATCACCCTCTAGCTTCTCGAATCTTCAATCGAAGATTCGAGTCCAAACTCAACCTACACCAAACACCCCCAAATTCGTACCCTGGCACCCCCTAACCTCCCTAGTCACTAATCCACCGTTGTTATGGTTCAAATCTGGCTAGAAAAGTTCGAACCCCAAATCAAGCTTTCAAGAACCCTAAAAATTGGAAAGTTGAAATACATCGGTTTAATTGAAGTATTGGGGTGCAATAGAATTTAATTGAGGTGTTCTCAATTGAGAACACTTCAATTAAACTCTATTCAACCTCAAAGGATCGAGTCCGAGTTAGCCCAAGTCCAAAAGCTTTGAAGGTTCGAAACCAGTCCCAATTGCTGGTAGGTTTTCTCTTGTTTTTGATCTCTTTTTGTCTCTGACTTAGTTTCGTTCATCTTCTACCCTTTTCTTTCGATTTTGGATCAAATGTTTTCGGATTTGCTCTTACTTCTGTTGATTCATGTTAGTTAGTATCAGTTTTTGTGTAAGAATATGATTCGTCGATTTATTGATTAGGTTTATTGCCCCTGAGCCTGCCCGTAAGATATAGTTTGAAATGTCGATTAGTCGTTATCGATTATATAGGCCGTAATTGTTTAAACGAATATCGTCGCAGGCTCGATTGTTAGCAATACGACAGAAATGTCATTAATATTGCCCAGTTACATCCGAGCCATTGCTTTGATTGAGAGCTATGAGTAACTGTTTAATCTTGAATTAGGGATATTCTCGATATAGCTGCTAATGACTTAATCAGGATAAGGCATGGTCTTGTTCAGTTCAGCATTGATTAAGGGTAATAAAGAGGGGTGCCAAGCACATGACATCTACTGGACAGTAGATATTGGTGGAACCTGCTAACAGCAGTCCCCCATACTTGCCTTCAGGGATTTGTTTAGCAACAAGTCCCATACCAGACAATCTGAGTGGGGTCTGCCCAGGGAATCTAATGGGTTTAGCAGAGATAGGGATGGGCAGATGGGAGTTTCTGATTCTTTTGGCTTTTAGGAGTTGTTTTAACTATAAGTATAAGGAACACATAAGAGTTAGATGAGATACATACAGAGAGAGGGAGAGATATTCTGAAAGAGAGAACTGAAAGAGAGAGTTTAAGAGGAATCTAGAAAACAGAATAGCTAGGTCTATCGAGCATCTGTTAGTTCTATCTAAGTCTAATAGTTAGTTTGCTCCCATAAATCCATAGCTCGATTTCAGGGAAGTTCTGTTAAGGTTTAAGATATCAAGTCAAAGCTAAATTGGTTGTTTGGTTGAAATGTCTTGATTGCATATTGGTTTTGTATAAGGTTCGGCTCAATCCCAAGCTTATTCAAGTTTATGTGAGTTGTTAGAGCTTGGGTATTCTGGTTTCGTTTGGTTTTCAAATTCGATTGGATTCACTGTGATGGGTGTGGTTTGCTGTTATTGTTGCTGTTTGTTAGCTGTTAAGGATTACTACTGATTTTGCCTCCATTCTTCTCGATTTTCAATTTCCAGGTACACATTAGTAATCTCAAGCTATTGGAAATAATTGAAGTGCTGATCCTTTCTCCTATTAGTCTCTTTTAATTTTGTTGTTTTTTGGGGTTTGTAAATTCTTGTCAATTTAAGAAATCTGTTCTGAAGTTTGTGCTAAAGACTGCCCTATTTTGTGTTTTTATTTGGACTGTTCCTGTAGTGATTATCAGCTATAATGATGGCTTTTAAGCTACTGCATTCAATTATAGTATAGCTTGTGTTAGGCTATTTGAAGTGTAACTAAGAGGTTATTGGTTTAAAATGAAGGTTGTGTTTTGTTATGAACGAATGTTTGATGCAATTTTGAACTTAAGGTGACATATTCATGCTTAGTTTGATTCATAGTTATTCCACGCTTCTTCACGGGTTAAACTTCGATACTCAGTTGTTTGTTTAAAATTAATAGCATCTTTTCTCTTAGGCCATGAAAGGCAGTGAAGCAAATTTCTTTGATTAAAAAACTAAAGTATAACTTAAAGGTGAAAATGATGTGAACATGGGTGAAGCAAAAGTTTCTGGTTTTTGTCCAAGAGAAGAAGAGTTTTTAAGTTGTTAAATTGTATTCAGAAATTACAAGTAGTTACTGTAAAATAAGATCTGGCGATTGTTGATTAAGAAATGACAAATCCCGTGGCCTCCTTTTTATTATAAATTGATCCATGAACCCGTTAAATATAGACTTGCCTTAAAGGCTTCAAGGTATAGTTTAAAATATCAATAAATTAGGACCTTTGTTTATTATTAGAGACAAATTAAATAGAAAATTATAGTAACGTTAGGATTGACCTTAATGAAAGATAATGAGACGAGCCTTGCCAAACAAAAATATGCAATTGCGGGACCCTCAAATAAATTGCTATAAAATATTTACTTGGAAGGACCGTTTAGTAAGTTTCACGGTCTTTCCCAAAGTTAATAAAGACGATAGATTCGGCGCGATTTGTAAATAATATACATTCTCAAAACACGGGTGTGCATTTATGTGACCCAAATCTTACTCTCGGCGAAACTGAAATACATTAAAGTCACAGGCGTACTGGTTGCGGTGTGACTCGAAATGTATTTTCGTGACGTCGCAATTCTTCTAAAAGTAAAAGCGGAATATTAAAAGAACATAGTTAAAATACATAAAGAATTCAGTTAAAAGCAAAAAGAACAGTTGAGCGACCGTGCTAAAACCACAAAATCCGGGAATGCCTAACACCTTCTCCCGGGTTAACAGAATTCCTTATCCAGGTTTCTAGTTTCGCAGACTGTATACAGAGTCATAAATTTCCTCAGTTCGGGATTAAACCGGTGACTTGGGACACCATTATTTTCCCAAGTGGCGACTCTGAATAATTAAATAAATTGATCCCGTTTCGACCGTCCTTTAAGTGGAAAAACTCCTTTCCTGATTATTATTATATCTCTTCTCGAGGTGTAGTAGTAAACAGTGGCATCATTACGTTTTTACGTATCTGTGCGGCAAAAAGAAGGTGTGACAGCTCTGGCGACTCTGCTGGGGATTACTAACCCAAAACTTCGGTTCAGGGTTTAAGAATTCGAGCTCAGTTAAATTGTTGTTTTTGTCTATATCTGATTTTATTATATGTTTAATTAATGTGCTATATGTCTACCGCTTTGATACTAGTTGCACTGTATATACAAACTGCTATATGTTTACCGCTTTGATACTATCTGAACTGTATATACAAACTGCGCAGTCCTTTCTTTCTCTCATCCCCGGGGATGTGCTCACTGGTTGAGACTCCATATTCTGTTAGTGTCATACCCCGAAATAATAAAGAGGCTCGAAAAGTTTCTAAGCCGGTTGGCCTTTTGGTTCTCGGAAAGGAGCTCCTTCCTCAGCCCGAGTTGTCCGCTTGGGTACACAGTCTAGATCACATACCAAGGTTCTGAGCTTAGAATAACATGACTTCATGTCGGATCCCTAGTAGGAAATGCTTATTTGCACCACGTTGCATTTGACTTAGGGGACTCAACACAGGGGTTGGGTCCATCTAGGACAGGTGACCCGGTAATCAAAGACCGAGCATATTATATGTTGCATTTATTTATCATGTATTATTATGATGATTGGTTAAATTCCTGAAAACAAAAAAAAAATAGAATTTTGGAATAGAAAAGTATCAAAAATATTGACGAAATGCTGTCGAAAATTTGAAAATTTGAAAAATAGGAAGAGCAATTTTGTTGAAATAATTGGTCATAAAATAATCCGACCGAAGTACGCAGGTTTGATTCTCGCCATTAAACGGGATACGTAGGCAACCCTCATCGGGTCCAACCACCCCTTCAAAAAATTAAAAAAAAATGTGTCGAAGTTTTTGTTTTCAATAAAATCAAAGTAACGCTGTTTTTGAAAATAGCCGAATGTTCCGAAAGAACACCGGAAGGTTGTTTTTGCAAAAATGGCCACTTCGAAGTCTTTTCTTTTTCTTTTTGAATAATAGCCTTGAAATATTCCATGTGGAAATGTTGAAAGGCCGTAGCCTCAAAATAAAGTTTGGGTTACCACCCCTTAAAAAAAATTAAAAAAAAATGTGTGTTTAATTTTGTCAATAAAATCGAAATGATGCCGTTTTTGAAAATAGCCGAATGTTCCGAAAGGACGCCGGAAGGCTGTTTTTGCAAAAATAGCCGCTTTGAGTCATTTTAGATAATTTACGAGCATAGCCTTGAAATATTCCTTGTGGAAATGTTGCAAGGCCATAGCCGCAAAATCAAGTTCGGGTTCACACCCCTTTTGCAAAAATAACCAAAAAAAAATGTGTCAAATTTTTGAGTTTATTATAAATAAATCGGGTGATGCTATTCTTGTTTAAAATAAGCCGAATGTTCCCCAAAAGGACGCCAGAAGGCTATTTTTGCAAGAATAGCCACTTTGAGACTTTGTAAATAATTTTTGGGCACAGCCTGGAAATATTCCATCGTGGAAATATTGAAAGGCCGTATCCGCAAAATTAAGTTTGAGTCATCACTCAACTTTGCAAAAAAAAAAAAAAAAAAAAAAAAATATGGTTTTGCTGAAATGGCCACATTTGGCATTTAAACTTTCTTAGTCTTGTGTTGGCCTGTGCCGGTGCTGAACGATGCCCCATGGGCCCTAAGATGAAAAATTTTGAATTTGTAGTCTCTTAAATAAGATTTTGCAAAAATAGCCGCTTTGTCAAATAAGTCATTACATGGCCAATTTTGTAAAAATAGTCAATTGACATTAGAAATTTCTCAGTCTTGTGTTGGCTTATGGCGATGCCGAACGATGCCCCCATGATACACAGGAGGAAATTGTTTTTAAAGTTTATCTTTTTTTATTAAATAAATTTTGCAAAAATAGCTATTTTTGACAAATAAGCCATTACATGGTTAGTAGAAATAGTCATAATTGGCGCTAAAAATATTTTTATTCTTGTAGAAATCTCCGGCACAAGGTGTGAAAGTTTTTCATCAGAGTTTGTAGTTGGAGTCGGCTCTTACAATTTTTTCAAAAAAAAAAAAATCAAAATCGAATATTCATCTCTTTATTAATTTGCAAGAACTACGCTCGGTCTGATTCATGCGGGGTCATGATACGTAGGCAATCCACATAGGATTCGACCATATCCATAGCCAAAAAGAAAAACTACAAAAAGAAAAAAAAGAGAAAAAGAGAAAAATAGAAAACAAAAACAATTTAGAAAATAAAGGAAAGTTGGCGAAGCACAGATACGAGAAGCTGGAATGACACATGAAACTGAAGCAAATACATGATAGAAAGGTTTAACTGCCTAGGTTCATTGCATCCCTAATGTGCGTTCACCTGTCTGTCAAATGCCCCAACGCTAACGTGATGACTTCGCTTTGTTGAGTCCATTTACAGAAAGGTGGTTGGTTGTGGTTCTAAAATAACTCTTCCCTGTAAGACAAAGTCAGAGGACAATGACAGATAATCTCAAGACTGAGTGGATTGATACCGATACCCGACAACAGCTAGTTGAACGGAACCACGGGTTAATAGAAGAAGTCAAAATATTGAGACAAAATGTGGCTGATATGTATCGGGCATGGATGGATGGAAAAGCACCACCCCCGCCACCACCTAGCTTCCTGGACTCTGTCCTTACCCGTACACTGAACCCGATGCCAGATGATCCCTCACACTCTCCATATATACCCACCTATCACAGCTTTTCCAACCACTCGAGTAGCTCAATTACTCGTCCCCCAGCTATGTTTTCACAACGCTACTCCCGTCCCCAACACCACTACTCTCCCCGGGACACCCAAAATCGTACTTCACCTTCCAGGTACCCAGCTCCACAAAAAGCCTACCAACCCCCACGAACATACCAGAAACCCCCTAGGTTAGGTTTCAGGCCAAATAAGGCGTTTAGGGAGGAGAGGTTGCTGAAGCGAGCAAAGGCTCTTACCCCTATGGGAGAATCCTATGCAAGTCTGTTTGAAAGGTTAAAGCATGTCGGCCTGATTACACCGCTCCCCGAATATACGCCCGATCCACGTGCAAGAAGCTTCGATCCTACTGCATGATGTGCATACCATTCCAATGTCAGAGGGCACGATATTGAGAGTTGTCGTACCTTGAAAAAGGAAATAGAAAGAATGATTCAAAAAGGATGGTTGATTGTGATCAATGACGATGACAGGGAGCACACGAATCCTCTGGGGGTATATTGACTGAAGCTAAAACTGTTGAAACAGATGGAAGCCTCAGCAATATTGATGCAGAACTTAGTGGCTAAAATGTTGTGTTTGGTAATTGGGAAGACACTCCATCTTTTGGTCATCTAGATGGAGCTTTGGTGGTTCGTTTTTGTCGTCATTTCTGTTGTCCGAGTTATTTTCAGGGTTTTCTTGTGGTCAAACCCTTTTGTCCTAGCAGTTTGCTTTGGTCTTGCCCAGTTTTGTTTCAGGGATGTACTCTAGTTTGTTTTGCTTGTTTTGTCATTGAACCATTTCGTTATTAGTTTAATGAAGCTTTCGGTCTTTTGTTACTTCCGGTCATTTTATTTGTTTAGTTCTTTTTACCCTTTAGATTTGTCTTGTGCTCAAACGCCGAATCTAGTGACACGACATGCGCACACATAATTGTGGCTTAATTCTAAAAGTTAATCATGAAGCAATTGGAAGATGATCGGGTCATCTAAAGGAAATAAAAACAATTTGAGACTATTTGGATCCTGAGTCATGTGAAACCGGGGCAAGTAAAAAGGAAATAGTCAAAGGCAAGCTGGCCAAAATTGACATGGGGTCGTTCATAATGAGAGTGTTGCCCAACAGTGCTTTAAAGATATGACGAATATTAATTGTGTTGTTTACACTTGGCATGTTTTGAAGATTGAAATGACGAAGGCATTTTGTTCTGCTATCCAAACACTTTATCCATCGTCAACCCTTTGAGCCTTATTTTAAATTCTTTCATACCCCTCCTTCGGAATTAGTTGCAAAGACTAGACACACAAGTTTGAAAGGTAAGAGAAGAAAGGGATAAAGAAAAAAGTAAAGAAAAAGAAAACAACAAAAAGAGATAAAGAAAAGAAAAAAGAAAAATGTATGAAAAAATGAAACTTGAAAAAGAGGAATTGGGAACTACGTTTGACCTGATTCCTCAAAGAGGATACGTAGGCGCTTCACAGCTCGGTCATAGAGTAAATAAAAACCAAAAAATCCCCAAGCAAGAAACAGGGGAAGTAAAAAAAAATGTGTTTATGTGAGGAAAATATAGGATTCCGAAGGTTGTAATCTTGAACCCAATTTGTTTTATTTTGAGCCTTTAATACCCTTTCTTTCTAGCCTTGCCCAAACCCACATTACGGTCCAAAGAAAGACCTTTTGACCAATTTTCAAAAGAGGCTGAGTTAGGCAAATGAAAGAAGTTTCATCGGGACATAACACTTTGATTCCCGACAGAAAGACTCCGATCTCCAGCAGAAAATAGGAGAGTCTTAGCAGTAACACCACCAATCCCCAGCGGAAAAGTAACACAAATGAGAGAGTCTTAGCGGTGAAAACCTTCACAGGCACCATAAGGCGATGAAAGCTGAGAGAAAAACCGAAATGAGAGAGGCTTGATAGTGAAAACCCCTCGGGCACTACAAGTCGAACGAAGATTGGAAATAAGATGGGAAAGCCCTAGGCGAAGATCACAAAAGGCGGTCTGACGACGGAGGATAGGCTATATGTGCATGTCATGTCCATTAGAATTGGTATCCACGTTTGATAGGTTTATTTTATGATTTTTCTTTTTAGAGAGTCATTGTCTTTTATTCTGTTTCCTTTTATCTTTCTCCTTTCATCAAAAATTCCCCGATAGAGTCTGTTTGCAAGAAATGACTGCGAAATTTTCCATCAGCTTTCCAATTACGCCAGACGGGATTTTTGATTGGTACACCCAAGTGGTATAAGTCAGGAAGGATCAAGCGCAAGGCAGTGTCCAGAGGGGTATTCCCTAGTAATAGGAAAATGACAAAGGGAGGGATTGGTGTCAATAAGGATATCTCAAGGAAGGTTAATGAGACTCAAAGGTCGGGAAATGCCTAGTCCTTAGATATGCCGCGAAAGGAGAGATATCCCCAGCAGAAAGTTATTTTCAGTGACAAGGGTGAACAAAGAAAATGGTTCACCAGTAACACATGCAAGGTCTTCACGAAGGGTCACTATCATAGGAATTCGGGTGGTCAGTGGAAAACCACGTGGAAAGGTTCGCAAATAAAGAGTCGTCAAGGAAGGCGAGGAAGCAAGAAAGGTGAAAACTATCCCCAGCATGAATATCATCAAATGATAAAATCCCCAGCAGGGTTTGACAATGAAACGCAGAGCAGGGAAAGAAGAGGAGAACCATCCCCAGCAGGAGCACCACAACTAGCCACCACATTTTTAAACTAATCAATTTTTCTTTGATTTGAAACAGGAAAAAGAGGGGTTGTTGGCAGAAAATCATGCCACAAAGAAGATTCTCAAACTGGGGCAGAAAAGTTTCTCCCGTTGCGAAAATTTTCTCGAAACCAAATACCCGGTTGGGGAAAGAAGCCAGATAATGCGAGGAAATGTTCTTTGAACCCGGTTATCCCCAGCAACTTTGAAAGAAAGAAAACAACAAGTTGTGATTATACCCCCAGTAGACAGGACAAAATGAGGAAACTTGTGTTTAGTAAGGCAAGAGGTCGGTATCATCCCCAACAGTTCTTGGAAAAATGAAACACTAATTTCGAGATTTTCCCCGGCAGCACTATATCCTACAGGTTTTTCAAGGGAGCAAAACGCAAGTCCCAAAGAGGGTTTGGAAAGAGGCAAAAGTAAAAGGGACCCCCGACAGTGTAATCCCCAGAAAATGACATTTCAATCCCCAGCGATCTCGGGAGAGAATAATGGTTTTTGAAGGAAGTAGAAAAGGAGAAAATAAAGAGGATTTCCCAGCACGTAAGTAAACAATTCCACAGATGTCCCCCGCAGTCAAGGGAAAGACAACAAAACTCAGGAGGAAAGCAATTCCGAAACAAGATGGCAATCATTCGATCTATACATTTCAAAGATGTTGAAGTCAGGAGCCCGCCTGAAGAGAGGAATGGCGATTTATTGTTGAAGTCAGGAGCCCACCTGAAGAGAGGAATGGCTATTTCTTTTCTAAGTTGATGTTGAAGTCAGGAGCCCGCCTGAAGAGAGGAATGGCGATTTATTTTCAAAGTTGATGATTGAAGTCAGGAGCCCGCCTGAAGAGAGGAATGGCGATTTATTGTTGTTAAAGTCAGGAGCCCGCATGAAGAGAGGAATGGCATTTTATTTTCTAAGTTGATGTTGAAGTCAGGAGCCCGCCTGAAGAGAGGAATGGCGATTTATTTTCAAAGTTGATGTTGAAGTCAGTTGCCCGCCTGAAGAGAGGAATGGCGATTTATTTTCAAAGTTGATGTTGAAGTCAGGAGCCCGCCTGAAGAGAGGAATGGCGATTTATTTTCAAAGTTGATGATTGAAGTAAGGAGCCCGCCTGAAGAGAGGAATGGCGATTTATTGTTGTTAAAGTCAGGAGCCCGCCTGAAGAGAGGAATGGCCTTTTATTTTCTAAGTTGATGTTGAGGTCAGGAGCCCGCCTGAAGAGAGGAATGACGATTTATTGTTGTTAAAGTCAGGAGCCCGCCCGAAGAGAGGAGTGGCGATCTATTTTCTAAGTTGATGTTGAAGTCAGGAGCCCGCCCGAAGAGAGGAATGGCGATTTATTTTCAAAAGATATTGTTGAGGTCAGCAGCCCGCCTGAAGAGAGGAATGGCGATTTATTTTCAAAAAGATGTTGTTGAAGTCAGGAGCTCGCTTGAAGAGAGGAATGGCGATTTATTGTTGTTAAAGTCAGGAGCCCGCCTGAAGAGAGGAGTGGCGATTTATTGTTGTTAAAGTCAGGAGCCCGCCTGAAGAGAGGAGTGGCGATCTATTTTCTAAGTTGATGTTGAAGTCAGGAGCCCGCCTGAAGAGAGGAATGGCGATTTATTTTCAAAAGATATTATTGAGGTCAGGAGCCCGCCTGAAGAGAGGAATGGTGATTTATTTTCAAAAAGATGTTGTTGAAGTCAGGAGCCCGCTTGAAGAGAGGAATGGCGATTTATTGTTGTTAAAGTCAGGAGCCCGCCTGAAGAGAGGAGTGGCGATCTATTTTCTAAGTTGATGTTGAAGTTAGGGGCCCGCCTGAAGAGAGGAATATCAATTTATTTTCAAAAGATATTGTTGAGGTCAGGAGCCCGCCTGAAGAGAGGAATGGCGATTTATTTTCAAAAAGATGTTGTTGAAGTCAGGAGCCCGCCTGAAGAGAGGAATGGCGAGTTATTTTCAAAAAGTGTTGTTGAAGTCAGGAGCCCGCCTGAAGCGGGGAATGGCGTTTTATTTTCAAAAGATAATGTCGAAGTCAGGGAGCCCGCCTGAAGAATGGAGTGGCGATTTAGTTTTGAAGTTATAGTTAAAGTCAGGGAGCCCACCTGAAGAATGGAGTGGCGATTTATATTTGAATTTGGTTGAGGAAAGCGGTAGAGTGTAACGGAAATCCCCAGCATGAATCAGAAGGAAGGCAACAAGGATCAGAAAGATAGATTCAGACTTCGAAGGAGAATAGTTCGAAGATTACAAGGAAGAGACCAATGGTCAGAGTTCGGCAATAAAGATAGGCCGAAATAACAATTGTCAGAAGAGAAAAAGCATGTGAGCCAGCAGGATAGCAAGGAACATGACAAGATCAAGTTGAAAAGATAGATAAGAATTTGCAATACTGTAACTTAGTCTAGCTTCTTATTTTTCGTTTAGCACGGTGTAATAAGGAGACCAGTTAAGCAGTGGCATCAGCAGCAACAACAGTAACAGCAAGATCACAGCAGTCATGGTAGTCCCAGCTACCAAAACTTCCCGAACTACATTGACCCGATTCCCTTTTAGCCAGGGATATGTAGGAGACCTTCCGAAGCGAGGTTCGGTCAAACTTTTTCAAAAAATGCTTCGTACGGAGTGCTCAAACGGGCAAAAATTGTTCGTATCCGCTCACTTATCTTTGCACGAAAACTCTTCATGTTTCCGCGCAAAGAGGGGCAGCTGTGAGCACGTGATTTTGCCTTACATGAGAATTACTCCCAAAATTTAAAATAAAATAATTTTTGTGTTGTTTGCAATATTTGTGGATTTTGTGCTACTTTTATTGTTGTTTGCATTTGTGTGTACATGACTATTTGTTTAAATAAAAAAATAAATAAATATATATATATATATAGACGGTGCAATTGTAGTTACAGTTTAATTGGACAATTTGGAATTAATTAGTAAACTAAGTATTTTATAAAGTGAAAAATATTAATAATAATGTATCTTACATTTTAGTATTTAATTGAGTGATTTTCGTATAACACTGGTGTTTAACCGTCCGTGATAAAGATTAGTAAGAGTTAATTAATATTTTGGCTTTACAATTTATCTTAGAATTTTTGGTAATTAAGAATCAAAAGGAAAATAAAAGAAGTAGAAGAAAACAAGTGAGAATGAACAAAATCGGAACTGGGCCACTTAATTGGACCCAAAATCAGGCCCAAAACACTGCCTCTACCCGATCCGAGTTAAACCAACCCGCCCCAGCCCTACTACTACCAAAATGACATCGTTTGGATTTGTAGATTGATCACAGCCGTTGGATTTTTGTGATCCAACGGCTCAAATTAGTTCATCCATTTTACTATACCCAAGACCCCCTGCCCCGTTCATTTCCCCTAACCCGTTCATCTCCCCCGTATCTAACCTAGAGATTCCCCTGTAGCACCGTTGTGCCCCACCGCCCTTTGCCTACCGGAAATCGCCTCACGGCGGTTCCGGTAGGCCAAACCCCTCCATTTTTACACCCTAGGACCATCTCAACTCCCCCATTCCAAATCCACGAGCCATTTACCTCGAATCACCCTTTAGCTTCTTGAATCTTCAATCGAAGATTCGAGTCCAAAATCAACCTACACCAAACTCCCCCAAATTCGTACCCTGGCACCCCCTAACCTCCCTAGTCACTAATCCACCGTTGTTATGGTTCAAATCTGGCTAGAAAAGTTCGAACCCCAAATCAAGCTTTCAAGAACCCTAAAAATTGGAAAGTTGAAATACATCGGTTTAATTGAAGTATTAGGGTCCAATAGAGTTTAATTGAGGTGTTCTCAATTTAGAACACTTCAATTAAACCTATTCAACCTCAAAGGATCGAGTCCGAGTCAGCCCAAGTCCAAAAGCTTTGAAGGTTCGAAACCAGTCCCAATTGCTGGTAGGTTTTCTCTTGTTTTTTATCTCTTTTTGTCTCTGACTTAGTTTTGTTCATCTTCTACCCTTTTCTTTCGATTTTGGATCAAATGTTTTCGGATTTGCTCTTACTTCTGTTGATTCATGTTAGTTAGTATCAGTTTTTGTGTAAGAATATGATTCGTCGATTTATTGATTAGTTTTATTGCCCCTGAGCCTGTCCGTAAGATATAGTTTGAAATGTCGATTAGTCGTTATCGATTATAAAGGCCGTAATTGTTTAAATGAATATCGTCGCAGGATCGATTGTTAGCAATACGATGGAAATGTAATTAATATTGCCCAGTTACATCCGAGCCATTGCTTGGATTGAGAGCTATGAGTAATTGTTTAATCTTGAATTAGGGATATTCTCGATATAGCTGCTAATGACTTAATCAGGATTAGGCATGGTCTTGTTCAGTTCAGCATTGATTAAAGGGTAATAAAGAGGGGTGCCAAGCACATGACATCTACTGGACAGTAGATATTGGTGGAACCTGCTAACAGCAGTCCCCCATACTTGCCTTCAGGGATTTGTTTAATAACAAGTCCCATACCAGACAATCTAAGTGGGGTCTGCCCAGGGAATCTAATGGGTTCAGCAGAGATAGGGATGGGCAGATGGGAGTTTCTGATTCTTTTGGCTTTTAGGAGTTGTTTTAACTATAAGTATAAGGAACACATAAGAGTTAGAGGAGATACATACAGAGAGAGGGAGAGATATTCTGAAAGAGAGAACTGAAAGAGAGAGTTTAAGAGGAATCTGGAAAATAGAATAGCTAGGTCTATCGAGCATCTGTTAGTTCTATCTAAGTTTAATAGCTAGTTTGCTCCCATAAATCCATAGCTCGATTTTAGGGAAGTTCTGTTAAGGTTTAAGATATCAAGTCAAAGCTAAATTGGTTGTTTGGTTGAAATGTCTTGATTGCATATTGGTTTTGTAGAAGGTTTGGCTCAATCCCAAGCTTATTCAAGTTTATGTGAGTTGTTAGAGCTTGGGTATTCTGGTTTCGTTTGGTTTTCAAATTCGATTGGATTCACTGTGATGGGTGTGGTTTGCTGTTATTGTTGCTGTTTGTTAGCTGTTAAGGATTACTACTTATTTTGCCTCCATTCTTCTCGATTTTCAATTTCCAGGTACACATTAGTAATCTCAAGCTATTGGAAATAATTGAAGTGTTGATCCTTTCTCTTATTAGTCTCTTTCAATTTTGTTGTTTTTTGGGGTTTGTAAATTCTTGTCAATTTAAGAAATCTGTTCTGAAGTTTGTGCTAAAGACTGCCCTATTTTGTGTTTTTATTTGGATTGTTCCTGTAGTGATTATCATCTATAATGATGGCTTTTAAGCTACTGCATTCAATTATAGTATAGCTTGTGTTAGGCTATTTGAAGTGTAACTAAGAGGTTATTGGTTTAAAATGAAGGTTGTGTTTTGTTATGAACGAATGTTTGATGCAATTTTGAACTTAAGGTGACATATTCATGCTTAGTTTAATTCATAGTTATTCCACGCTTCTTCACAGGTTAAACTTCGATACTCAGTTGTTTGTTTAAAATTAATAGCGTCTTTGCTCTTTGGCCATGAAAGGCAGTGAAGCAAATTTCTTTGATTAAAAAACTAAAGTATAACTTAAAGGTGAAAATGATGTGAACATGGGCAAAGCAAAAGTTTTTGGTTTTTGTCCAAGAGAAGAAGAGTTTTTAAGTTGTTAAATTGTATTCAGAAATTACAAGTAGTTACTGTAAAATCGTTACTTTGTATTCAAGCAGATCTGGTGATTGTTGATTAAGAAATGACAAATCCCGTGGCCTCCTTTTTATTATAAATTGATCCATGAACCCGTTAAATATAGACTTGCCTTAAAGGCTTCAAGGTATAGTTTAAAATATCAATAAATTAGGACCTTTGTTTATTATTAGAGACAAATTAAATAGAAAATTATAGTAACGTTAGGATTGACCTTAATGAAAGATAATGAGACGAGCCTTGCCAAACAAAAATATGCAATTGCGGGACCCTCAAATAAATTGCTATAAAATATTTACTTGGAAGGACCGTTTAGTAAGTTTCACGGCCTTTCCCAAAGTTAATAAAGACGATAGACTCTTTAGGCGCGATTTGTAAATAATATA
Source organism: Nicotiana noctiflora (assembly GCA_032618575.1). Lineage (NCBI taxonomy): Eukaryota > Viridiplantae > Streptophyta > Magnoliopsida > Solanales > Solanaceae > Nicotiana > Nicotiana noctiflora. The sequence continues at coordinate 116,961 of JASVEL010003279.1, forward strand.
CATTCTCAAAACACGGGTGCGCATTTATGTGACCCAAATCTTACTCTCGGCAAAATTGAAATACGTTAAAGTCATAGGCGTACTAGTTGCGGTGTGACTCGAAATGTGTTTTCGTGACGTCGCAATTCTTCTAAAATTAAAAGCGGAATATTAAAAGCACATAGTTAAAATACATAAAGAATTCAGTTAAAAGCAAAAAGAGTAGTTGAGCGACCGTGCTAAAACCACTGAATCCGGGAATGCCTAACACCTTCTCCCGGGTTAACAGAATTCCTTATCCAGGTTTCTAGTTTCGCAGACCGTATACAGAGTCATAAATTTCCTCGGTTCGGGATTAAACCGGTGACTTGGGACACCATTATTTTCCCAAGTGGCGACTCTGAATAATTAAATAAATTAATCCCGTTCCGACCGTCCTTTAAGTGGAAAAACTCCTTCCCTGATTATTATTATATCTCTTCTCGAGGTGTAGTAGTAAACAGTGGCACCATTACGTTTTTACGTATCTGTGCGGCAAAAAGGAGGTGTGACAGATACTACCTACGGGTGCAGGGCCTTATACTGTTTACTGTGATGCATCCCATACGGGGCTTTGATGCAGGATGGCAAGGTTATTGCTTATGATTCAAGATAGTTGAAAATCCATGAGAAGAATTATCCGGTTCATGATCTTGAGCTGGCAGCAGTGGTTCATGCCTTAAAAATCTGGAGGCATTATCTATATGGTGTGGCGTGCGAGGTGTACACGGATCACAAAAGCCTACAGTACTTATTCAAGCAAAAGGAGTTGAATTTACGATAGCGGAGATGGTTAGAGTTGCTGAAGGACTATGATATTACTATCTTATATCACCCAGGTAAGGCCAATGTGGTGGCCGATGCATTGAGTAGAAAGTCTGCCAGCATGGGTAGCCTCACGTACATACCGATCAGTCAGAGACCACTTGCTCTAGATGTCCAGGCCTTAGCCAACCAGTTCGTGAGACTAGACATTTCTGAGCCTAGCAGGGTGTTAGCCTGCACGGTCGCTCATTCATCTCTATTAGAGCGTACCAGCGAGAGGCAATTTGATGATCCTTATTTGCGTGACTTGAGGGATACTGTACATCGGGGAGGTTCCACGAAGATAACTCTAGATGATAACGGAGTATTGAGATTGCAGGGGCTAGTTTGTGTTCCTAATGTTGAGGGGATTCGGGTGATCTTAGCGGAGGCCCACAGTTCGTAGTATTCTATTCACCCGGGCACCGCGAAGATGTATCAGGATTTACGACAGCACTATTGGTGGTGAAGGATGAAGAAGGACATCGTTGTGTATGTCGCTCGGTGTCTAAATTGTCAGCAGGTGAAATATGAGCACCAGAGGCCTGGTGGCATATTCCAGAGAATCGAAATTCCCGAGTGGAAATGGGAGTGGATCACAATGGACTTCATTACTGGACTTCCTTTGACTCGAAGGGAATTTGATGTTATTTGGGCCATTGTTGATAGGCTGACCAAGTCAGCACATTTCATTCCAGTATCTGTCTCGTACTCATCGGAGAGGTTAGCAGAGATTTACATCAGGGAGATTGTTCGTCTTCATGGGTTGCCAGTGTCTATTATCTCAGATCGGGGTACGCAGTTTACCTCGCATTTCTGGAGAACGATCAAACAGGAGTTAGTCACCCAGGTTCAGTTGAGTACAGCTTTCCATCCTCAGACGGACGGTCAGTCCGAGAGGACTATTCAGATCCTAGAGGATATGCTCCGAGCCCGTGTCATTGATTTTGGAGGCTCGTGGGACCGGTTTCTGCCATTAGCGGAGTTCGCCTACAACAACAGCTACCAGTGTAGCATTCACATAGCCCCGTATGAGGTGTTGTATGGTAAATGGTGTCGATCCCCAGTCGGATGGTTTGAGCCGGGAGAGGCTCGGTTGTTGGGTACAGACTTAGTTCGGGAGGCCTTAGACAAGGTCAAGACTATTCAGGAGAGATGGCGTTCAGCTCAGTCCAGACAGAAGACTTATGCGGATCGTAAGGTTCGAGATGTAGATTTCATGGTTGGAGAGCGGGTATTTCTTCGAGTATCGCCTATGAAGGGCGTGATGAGGTTCGGAAAGAAGGGCAAACTCAGCCCTAGGTATATTGGTCCATTTGAGATTCTGGACCGAGTGGGGAAGGTGGCTTATAGACTAGCTCTGCCACCTAGCTTATCAGTCGTGCATCCGGTTTTTCATGTATCTATGGTTCAGAGGTACCACGGCGATCCCACACATGTGTTAGACTTCAATACTATCCAATTGGACAATGATTTATCTTACGAGGAGGAGCCGGTGGCCATTCTAGACCGGCGGGTTCGACAGTTGAGGTCGAAGAGTTTTCCTTCTGTGCGTGTTCAGTGGAGAGGTCAGCCTCCCAAGGCATCGACCTGGGAGTCCGAGTCTGATATGCGGAGCCGTTACCCACATTTGTTCCACGATTCAGGTACTTCCTTCTCTTGACCATTCGAGGACGAACGGTTGTTTTAGAGGTGGAGGATGTGATGACCCAAAAGGTCATCACCTGTTTTCCTCACTTGTTCCGCACTTTCGAGGCCTTGAAAACCTCATTTTATGTTGCCTCTATTTACGTGCATAATCCGGGCATGTAGCCAGAAAGATTTTGTGCTAGAATATGTGAATTATATGAAAATTTTGAAGAAAATTGATATTAATATTGGTATAGTTGACTTCGGTCAACATTTTTGGTAAATGGACTCGGACCCAAGATCGGACGGTCCCGAAAGGTCCGTAGGAAAATATGGGACTCGGGCATGCGTCCGGATTCGAATTCTGAGGCCTAGAGCCCAAGATATGAATTTTTCTGTTAAATTATTTTTACAAAATTATTAAATGAAAATGGATTAAACGACCATGGTATCGGGCTCGTATTTTGGTTCCGACGCCCGGTACAAGTCTTAAATATTATATAAGTGCTTTCTGCAAAGTTTGATGACATTTGGATGTCGTTTGATGTGTTTTGAACCTTGAGTTCCAAATTTGAAAGTTAATGAAGTTAAAGGAAGATAATCATGAACTTGAAGCTTGATTTGATGAAAATGATGTTATATTGGCAATATGATCACGCGAGCAAGTTTGTAATATGTTTCTAAAGTTGTGTGCATATTTGGTCTGGAGCCCGAGGGCTCGAATAAAGATTTGATAGGCCGTAGGAGCAAATTCTGAAAAATAACATAGCCGGTATTTTTCCCCCAGCTGATATCTTTGCAATTGCGAAGAAATGCTCGCAATTGCGAAAGGGATCAGATTTAGCCTTGGTTCGCAAATGTGAAGATGGCAGGAAATACCCAGGCTCGCAAATGCGAGAAGGATATCGCAAATGCGATGAACCCAGAAATCGCCTATGCTGGCAAATGCGAGTAAAGCCTCGCAAATGCGAGGACCACAGTGTTTCAGCCTTGTTCGCAAATGCGAACTTATTATCGTAAATGCGATGTTGACAGGCCTGGGCCAGAGTTCGCAAATGCGAACGTTTTCTTGCAAATGCGGGGGCAACAGTCCAAAACCTGCTATGTTCGCAATTGCGAACAAACGTTCGCAATTCCCATAACCGCAGTTGTGCAATCTAATACTTAAACGAATTTTTGACCTCTTTTCTTCATTCTTTCAAAACCCAACCCACCACACACGATTCTCCAAGATCAAAATCACTCCAAAGCACTTGTAAGTCACTTTTTACTTAATTCTTTCAATTCCTAACATCATTAAACATGATTTTCAAGAGAAATCAAATGTTTTCATGGTAGAAATTCTTGTTTTGGGGTAGAACCTAGGTTTTTCATGAATTGGAGAATTGGACCTCGAATTGAGGTCCGATTTTGAAACAAATCATATATTTGAACTCGTATGGGTAACCGAATTTTGGTCCAAACCCCGAGTTCCGACTACGTTGGACCAGGGGCATTTTGGGAAATTTTGGGATAAACTTTGAGAAAACCGTTTTTAAGCATCCAAACCAAGTTATATAGTATTTATTAATGTAATTGAATCAATTGTGATTAGATTCGAGCAAGTTGAAAGCTGAAATTCGAGGTAAAGCTATAGTTGAAGGATAAATTGGACTTCAAGGCTAGAGGTAAGTGTTTGATCTATCCTAGCTTGAGGGAATAGGATTTATGTACTAATTGCTATGTGATCAAGTGCGGTGTATGGGCTGTGGTGACGAGCATCCATACACTGGCGTCTAGCATTACCGTGAGTCGTTTGTCGATATCTATTATGGGATGTTTTTAAGATGAAATCTTGAACCCATGCCGGGTTGTAAAATTGATCACTGTTTTTCCTTGCCGTGACTTTATTGTAAAGTTGATTATTGTTTTCCCTTGCCGGGACCTTATTGTGATGATTAATGTGTCCCTTGACGGGACAGTTCATGATTATTGTTTTCATTCTTTTGCCCTTAACTATGATTGTTATTTGGGTGAGGAAGAGTGATAATGCACGAAGGGTGATGTCGTGCTTGTTTTACTTATTTTTGCACGAAGGGTAATGTCGTGCCTTGTTTTATTGATTATGCACGAAGGATCATGTCGTGCCTTATATTATTGATTATGCACGAAGGATCATGTTGTGCCTTGTGATATTGATTATGCACGAAGGAATATTTCGTGCAGTTGTTAATTGAACCATGCACGAAGGATCATGCCGTGCCATGGATGTGAGGATGAGAGTAAAAGCACGAAGGGTGATGCCGTGCAACTATTTGATATTCTTTGTTTTGATATTAACTGTTTCCATTATACTCTGATTTTCATTACTGGTTTAATAGATGTTGCTGACTATTGTGTTTTCGCCTATTATGATACTTCTCGTTGAATTTGTTACTTGGTATTTCTTGTTATCTTGTGGTGTACATATATGGAACTGCACATGTTTATGTGAGTGTCTGGTCCTAGGCTTGTCACTACTTCGCCGGGATAGGCCAGGCACTTACTAGCACATGGGGTCGGATTGTGCTGATACTGCACTTCTGTGCACTTTTGCACAGGTCCAGGTTTCGAGCAGGAGCAGCAACAGCAGTAGAGTATTCATGGGAGTTGAGCATTTCGAGACTGAGGTAGCTTGCAGGCGTCCGCAGGCCCGGCGTCTCTTCTATTTACTTATACTATTTGTTGTGGTCTCATTGTTCTGAGACAGACATATATTTATCATTTTCTTTCAGACCATTATGTGTAGTATTCATTAGTAGTTCGTGAGTTGGTGACTCCACGTCTTGGGTAGAGGATTTCATCAGTGTTTTATGTTAGTATTATTTATATCTATGTTGAAAGTCTTCCGCGTTTATTAAATTGAATAATTATTTCTCTTGTTGGTAAGTATGCGTTTAAAAATAATGATGTGAACAGGATATTGTTGAATAATTGGCTTGCCTAGCTACCACGAGTAGGCGCCATCACGATCCCGATGACCGGAAAAAATCCGAGTCGTGACATTGAACTTCTAATAGTGTATGTTACTGACTTTTTTCTTGTTGGAGTAATTGATTGAAATGAAATAATGGGGTTCAATGGAAGAGAACATAGGAGGTTTCGCTGGTCATAGGATTGGAGGGGAAAACAAAAGAGAAAAGAAATAGAAAAACAATTAAGTCGGACCATAGGATTAACTTCACTAAATCTGAACCGTTGACATAAAGCTGCAGACACACATTTTTCACCTCCTCACGCGCTTCTTTTACGTGTAATATACTTGGTCAAAAGTAGTGTGTAATTGACACATTTTTAAAAGGTTTGGTGTGTAAAATAAAATCCATATTCAACAAGTGTGTAAGAGGAATTTGGTCATAAGTTTGATGGGTAACTTATGTATTTTTCCTTGAAAAAATGATATACACTAATCTTCAAATACATATTGTCCTCATTGATAGTGATTGTTTACCTAATCTTCAAATGCATATTGTCTTGGCCCTTGTTTTCCAAATTAATGGACTTAAACAAGTTTACGGTCTTCAACTAAAAATTCCAACTAATTTGTTTCCAAAAATCAGCAAACTTCCATCTGTGAAGACCTTCTCGTAGTTGCCAGCTACAACTTACAATTAGAAATTTCTTTTGTTAATCTTGCAATTCGATTAGACTATGCTGAATGCTATACGCTCGCCTTTTGTCAAATAACAGTAAGCCTTCGACAATACTTAATTAGTTTGATGCGGCTTAAAAATGGCCACTTTAAGTTATTTGGAAATTGTTCCTGTCCAGATGAAAAATAACAATTTGACTACTACAACAATTATCCGAAATGACAGAGAGGCTGTTTTCAATCTACCAACGGTTAAAAAAATAAAAAAAAATAAAATAAAATAAAAGAGCATTAATAACTTAAATAACTATTTGACTGTTACACATATATTCCGATTTTGCAAGATTTTATGTGAGGTTACCAAATTTCCATTAGAGGCATAAATTAAAGGAAAAATTATACGATACATTAAAATATATACACTTTATTTATCATTCGTAGTTGTACTTTCAGAAAATTATTTGTAGGTATATAAATTATAGTAAATCTACGTGAAAGTACAAAACAAGAGATAAGTATTTTAGGTTGAAACAAGATCGTAGCTCGGTTGGTTAGACTACTTGCTTAGTAGTTGAAGGTCTAGAATTTGACTCTCAACGAGAGCATTCTAGTTTTTTGTATATGCTTTTTGGTTGTATTCGTTTCGTTTTTTAATACAAATTATACAAGCCGGTAACAATTGAATAGTAACTATGAATAGTAATTAAGCAAATTAAGTTTGCAAATAATAATAAGCTCTAAAAGATAGTATTTGATAAAAATTCCTCTAAATTAAATGCCCGGTAACATTGTGCTAACAAGAACAATTTTTGTATCATTAGGAGCTATTTAACATTAAAAAGACAGAGCATCGTGTTTTTCGACAGACACAATATGTTTAATGTCAATCGACAAATTTCAATTTGATAGGAAATATAGTAAAGTAAAAGTTCAAAAGAAGCCAGAATCGCTTTTGTGGTAGGAAGAAGCTGGTGACATCTGGCCATACCTTGCCTGAAGAGTAGGCAATTACTTGAGAACAAGTGAGTAATAAGAGAGAAAGCAAGATTCACAATTTAGGATCACAAGCTTTCCATGACATAACATTCAAGACAATTCACCAACAAAGAACTTAGGGGTCATTTGGTTCACGAAACAGTTAAACTTAAATTATAGAGAATTTTTCACAAAGTATATCTTTTAGTTTCAAATAGAAATCATTTTCTATATTACATTATATAGATATCTTTTACTGTTTTCTATAATGTATATAATGTATTTAATGTATTGTATTCAAGAATACAATAGAAAATAACGGCACACAACAGGAATTCCAGTTAAACTGAATATGTATTTACATGTATTCAACTGTATTTAGTGCAAATTATGTAACAGATTTGCACAATATATGGGACGTTGAAGAAGTTAAAAACGGAAGGAAATCAAATCAATTTTGATTTCCCTAATTTTAGTTAACAAACTTAAAGATACAACATCAATATGTATTCTTCTCTAAATTAGAATCGCAGAAACGTGAAAGAGAAAAAAACAAAGGAAGAGGATTTCATACTGTGCGATTTGCTTTTCCTTCTATCGATTGATATAAATTCTATACAAAAGAAATTAAAACTCTTATACATAGATGGCTAGCTTAACAATTTTGTTGCGTCATTCTTGTAAGTGGAAGAATGAGGGCAATTATATCGACTTTTCAATTGAGGGAATACTGATTAAGGAGTATGCTTTTTTTTAATGATCTAGTTGGTTCAATTTCTAATCAACTGGGTATACATTTGAGCATAAATACCATTAAAAAACAATACAGTGTTGAAGGCAATCACACAGCAATAAAAATACACAATGATATGGGTTACAAAGTGTATGTAGAATTGAAAAAAGACAACAGGGAATTTGGGATGTATCCTTTGTGCATAACAACTATTGAAAAGGAGCTTAGCGCCGGTGATAGTTTAAATCAAGGCGACATTGTGCAAATAGACAAAGTAGTTCAAAGGTACGATTCTGATACAAATGATACACTGGCTATAAAACTTGTCAATTCTGGAAGCGATTGGAGTGTTTGAACCCAACAAGGATTTGATAATTTCAAAAACTGATCAAAAGGTAGTTATTGCTGGACAAGTTTATAAAGATAACGCTTTATTGAAAGAGGTGATGGAGAATTATGCTATAGCTCAAAGGTTCAATTCCGTGTTGATCGGTCTAATACTGTCAGGTATGATGTTTGTTTTACTTTGGTGTATTTAGTTGTATTTGTGTATATTTGTATTTAAGTGTATTTTACTGTTGAACAAAATACAACATTAGCTATAATTATTTTTGTAATATGTCTACTTTGCTATTAATTGTCTGGAGATTCATATAAATATATTTAGTTGTATTTTTTGTATTTAATCACATTTAAAAATATTGAAATTTGTTAGTATACAAAATTACATATACACAGTTATAAATTTGGTATTTTATTAATAGGAAGTGTATATGTCATAATGGTTAAGTTGTATGATGTATTTGTATTCCAACTATGCATTAATATGTATTTCAGAAAATTGTGATTGGAGGTTTAAGGCTTCAAGTATTAAAAAATCAGAATTATTCAAGGTGAGAGAATTCAATAACAACCATACATGTCCGTTGAAGGATAAAGTGTACGAGCATCGGCAAACTAGTAGTAGCCTTATAAGTGGTATTATATGGCCAACGCTTACAAACTATAAGAGGAAATACACTCCGAGGGACATTATTGATGATGTGAAATCAGATTTAGGTGTAAATGTTAACTACATGTTGGCGTGGAGGGCTAAAGAAAAAAGAATGAATTTTCTTAGAGGTGAACTGGCTGATTCATATAAAAAATTACCTGGATACTTACATACAATGGATAAGACATATCATGATTCTCACATTAGAATGAAAAAATCGTCAAAGAATGAATTCATGTACGTGTATATATCATTGTATGTCTTTATAAGGGGGTTTGATCATTGTAGACCAATTGTTGCAGTGGACGAAAGTCATCTAAAATCATATTACACCGGGACATTCGTTTCTCCAAGCACGTTGGATGGTGCAGGTGAGTACATCTATAATAATACAATTTGTTAATTTTTAAATCTGTTAGAAAATATGTATTTATAAACAATTATTTTTAATTGTATTTAACAGGTCATATATTGACATTAGCATATGGTGTTATTTAACGGTCGATAGGTGAGATTTTGATCCGGGAGTCGGAATGGAATTCCAATAGTTGCAGTATCTTCGTTAGGTGATTTTGGATATGTCTGCAAATTGTCAGGTCATTCGGACATCGTTTGGTTGGATTTTTAATTGGATGTTGGTTTCGGAAGTTTTAGTGGAAACTTAGGCTTGAATCCGCCTTAATTTGATAATTTATGTGTTTAAGGATATATTTTTATGATTGGAACAAGTTCGTACCGTATTTTGGATTCGTTGAGGTCTTGGGGTCTTGGGGTGAATTCGGGGGTCCAAACGGATCAATTCTAGCATTTTTAAAGGTCTGATGGTTGCTGGTTTTTGTTGCAGACGAATGCTCTATGTGATCGCATAGGTGATGTTGCGATCACATAGAAAGATGGAAGTGGGGTTCAGAGTTGTTCTATGCAATTGCATAGCTTTGTGATCTTGTTCTCTGCGATCGCATGGCAGGCGTGCGATCGCATAGTGTATTTTGGCCTAGGATCCTTGGCATGGAATTTGTTTTATGCGATCGCAAGGGCAGGAGTGCGATCGCATAAGAGGAATTTTTGAGGTGAGAAATTTTTGCTATGCGATCGCAATAGATGGGATGCGATCGCATAGTGTTAAACTTGGGCGACATAAGGGTTTTAAGAAAAGAAATCAGTCGCGAACCTTGGCTGTTTTCCTCCATTTTTGAGCACCTTGAGAGCTAAGTGATATAATTTGAAGGGAATTTCATCGGAAACTGATTGGAGGTACGTCTCATGGTCTTAATACATCATTTTATCGAAGAATCTTCCATTAATTCTCTGAAAATGGGTATAAATTGAAGAAGTAAGGGCTTGAATTTTTGGTATGAAAAATCATGATTTGCCGGCTCATTTGAAGTCCGATTTTGATAAATTTTATATGCACGGACTCGTGGGGAGATAAGGATTCTAAAAATGTGATTTTTATAATTTTTTGAGAAGCGGACCCGGGGCTCAGATTTTGGCAACTTCGTATTTTTGGATGTTTTTCGAGTCCTTTCGGTTGAGTTATGATTCATTAGCCTATTCTGATGTATTCTTATTGGCTTTGATCAAATTTGGCACCTGAGGAGGTAGATTTGCGAGAAAAGCACAAGGCGAGCTAGGACTTTGGCCGATCCGAGGTTAATGGTAGTAATGAAAGATTTACTAAGGGTTTGAAATCCCGTATTTGCACTATACAATACTATGTTGAGATGAAACACACATTATGTGACGAGCGTGGTCATATTGTGACTGGCGATTTGAACTTAGTCCATCCCGATTGATGGTTTTACTACATTTATTGACTGAGATTGAGCTTATATCCGTATATTTGGGCTAGTTGCCATGTTTGGGGCCTTGTGCCGATCTGTAGAACCTTATGGAAGCCTGTGGAGCTAAATGACCCCTATAGTTGTTGAAAACATACTCTCAGTCATATTTTTAGCTGTATAGCATAACATGAACCGATACTAAAAATGTACTCTGAATGAGAATACCTATGGTTGAATACTCTGTTCTAGATGAGTGGGCCCGAGAGGCCAAATCTATATTGACTGAGAGGGGTCGAGGACCCAAGGTGAGGTATTGATATATATACCAGATCGAGATGCACGCCACATCAGTATATATATATATATATATATATATATATATATATATATATATATATATATATATATATATATATATATATATATATATATATATATATATATATATATATATATATATATATATGTGTGTGTGTGTGTGTGTGTGTGTGTGTGTGTGTGTGTGTGTGTGTGTGTGTGCTGCGGTGATATATATGTGGATCAGACTGCACACCGCAATATTATAGCGCTTGGGCTGAAGGAGCCCCTCTGGAGTCTGCACACACCCCTAGTGAGTGCATTTATATACATTATTGGATCGGGCTGTGCGATGCAACATTATATCTATTATATTAGATCGGGCTGCATGCCGTAACATTATGTATATTTATTTGGTCGGACTGCATGCTGCAGCAGTATTAAAGATGATCGGGCTGCGCATCGCAGCAGTGTTGGATCAGTGTGGGATCAGTGTGCGACAGTAATAGACTGAGACTGGACTTTTCACTTTAGAGATGATTTACCCGTATTGTTGTCGTTAGGACTGTTTAGTGTTCTTACAGGTGTTCTCACTTTCAGTTGTTATTTATTGTTACTACTCACTGAGTTGGAAGTACTCACTTTACTCCATGCACCTTGTGTGCAGATACAGGGATCGAGAAGGGTAGTTGATATATATATTGTTGTCGTTCCAGTTGCTGAGGAGACAACGAGGTAGCTGCCGGCGTCCGCAGGACCCGATCTCTCCCTTCCTTTATTTATCTCTTGGTTTTCCTGCTTAGACATTAGTTGTAGAGGATTTACTCTATGTTAGAGGCTCAGACTTGTGACACTAGATTCATTGAGCTGTATTTCAGTTGCTTTTAATTCCGCACTTGTTATTATCTGCTATGGAATCAGGCGATTTGAAATTTAATGGAACATTTTTATTAATAATTGAACTGGTTAACGAAAAATTGGTCAGGCTTGCCTAGCAATGTGTTGGGCGCCATCACGCCCGGGGTTTGGGTCGTGACAATACTCACCACACCGCAGTAATATATAAGTGGATCGCACTGCACGCCGCAGTATCATAGCGCTTGGGCTGAAGGAGCCCCTCCGGAGTCTGCACACACCCCTAGTGAGTGCAGTTATATATTATTGGATCGGGTTGCACGCTGCAGCATTATATCTATTATATTGTATCGGGCTGCACGCCGCAATATTATGTATATTTATTGGGTCGGGCTGCACGCTGCAGCAGTATTAGAGATGATCGGGCTGCGCATCGCAGCAGTGTTGGATCAGTGTGGGATCAGTGTGAGACAGTAATAGACTAAGACTGGACTTTTCACTTTAGAGATGATTTACCCGTACTGTTGTCGTTAGAACTGTTTAGTGTTCTTACAGGTGTTCTCACTTTCAGTTGTTATTTATTGTTACTACTCACTGAGTTGGATGTACTCACTTTACTCCATGCACCTTGTGTGCAGATACAAGGATCAAGAAGGGCAGTTGATCTATATATTGTTGTCGTTCCAGTTGTTGAGGAGACAACGAGGTAGCTGCCGGCGTCCGCAGGACCCGATCTCTCCCTTCCTCTATTTATCTCTTGGTTTTCTTGCTTAGACATTAATTTAGAGGATTTACTCTATTGTTAGAGGCTCAGACTTGTGACGCTAGGTTCATTGGGCTGTATTTCAGTTGCTTTTAATTCGGCACTTGTTATTATCTGCTATGGAATCAGGCTATTTGACATTTAATGGAACATTTTTATTACTAATTGAACTGGTTAACAAAAAATTGGTCAGGCTTGCCTAGCAATGTGTTGGGCGCCATCACGCCCGGGGTTTGGGTCGTGACAATACTCACCTCTTTCATCTGTAAACATGGCTTTCGATAAAATTAAGGTTAAAAAATTCTCTTTGAGATGGACGGTTAGATATCTTTCTCCTCTACTTTCTTTGTCTCTATATTTCTTCCTTTTTTCTTGCTGAAATTTGTTATTTTATAGATCTGTTTTTGTATGCCAAATAATAATAAAGATTGATTATGCTGTGAAAATACAGAGAGGACAAAGAATTGGAGTAACGTGAGTATGTGGGAGAAGAGATTAAAGTTGATAATAGCGGAAAAATAGAGATTTAGGGTGAGAGAAGATTTATGAAACGCGGGTTTATGGAAGAAGAGGGTAAAGTGTATGGAAAAAGAGAGAGAGAAGTTGGTCAGAGGAAATATACGCTAATTAGGTGAGAGAAAATATAAAAAATGAGAGAGAAAAATATTTTGTAGCATATATGGTGCCTTAATTGTAGGATGAAACTATATTTAGATTTTTTGCTATAAACTATAAAAGGTATTTATAGGATGTAATATTTTAAAATAATATTTATTTAATATAAATATGGTACTAACATATTCTATAGGTAGTAAAATTTTCTAAATTATAATTAGGAGTACTAAATGGGGGTTGGCCCATTTTGGGCGGGTTACAACGGGTTGAGATGAATTAGGTCAAGATAGCCTAAAATTTGGGTTATAGTCCAACTCTTATAAAGCTTTACTTAATATATGTATTTTTTTAATTTATGAAATGTATAATTACTAAATAAGATAGTTTTCCTTTTGTTATGGTCATATATAATATATCATACAAAAATAAAGTTATTTCTAAGATATTTGGGCAAAGTTTCTATCACTTATTCAAAAATCGCTTATTTTGGCATGAGGGAGTAAATGATAAAAAAAGCAATTACATGGGTAAAGATCTCCTTTTTTTTTGTTTCACGTTCAAACTCACACAAAATAATGCACATATTCTCACACTAACTTGTCATTATTAATGCGGAGTTTAGTAATATAATGCAAATTAAACGTTGTAATAAGTTTACAATTATACTTTAACAAACTAAACTTAGTATAATTACTTACGTAAAACTTTATTCTAAAATTATTTTTATTAATGCGGCAAACAAAACGATCATAGAGTAACCTTAACAAAATAAAAAAAGCTAATTACGTAAATCTTTAAAAAAGCTATCCACAACCACCGAACCAAATACCCCTTTAACATTCATAAAGTAACCTTAACACAATTAAAAACTCACCGAACGTCTTAAATTTTCTCTCAAATATTTTATTTGTCTCTCTCAAACATTACAATCTCCTATCTATAAGAGCATGTAAATAGAGGTGGTTGCGTGCCACTTACCTAATACTCCCTCTGTTTCAGTGTCTATGTGAACCCATTTGACTGGACACGGAGTTTAAAAAAGAGATAAGACTTTTGATTTTATGATGTAAAATGAGGCACATTTATTTTGTGTGGCTATAAATCGTTGCATAGAGGTAAATTATTTCCAAATAAGGAAATGGACTATTCTTTTCGGTACGAACTAAAAAAAGAATATATTTACGTAAATTAAAACGGATGGAGTAATATATAACTATCTCGATTGTGATTTGTGTGTGTCAGTGTCACCTTCTTCTTAATAACGACAACAGCCATACCAAATACTATGTCTAGTGGTTCAATCTACCATTCAAAATTGAAACAAAAAGAATCCCTTCAAAATTTTAAAAAAGTATTGCATCTAAATCCATATATAAATATACTTCAAATGCATGCATTGCTAAAGTAGTCCCCACTTCCCCACCATTCCCATGTAGTAACTCAGAAACCCAACTTTAATTTTTCTCTACAATAATCATTTGAAAGGCAGAGTAGTGACTTAAAAAAGCTCCACGCTCTGCTAAAATTAGACCGGCTTTATTTATCTGCACCCCACCCAATTAGTATTCTTGACTTACATACAAATTAGAGAAGAAACAAACATTTTTCTAGTGTCTGTCGCCTGCAAACTTATAACTCTAACCTTCCATTTGTCTCCTTCTTTATAATTGTTCCTCTTTCAAGACAGGACTCAACCTTTTACTGACAAAAAAATGGAAAGAAAAATTGTGTGGGAAAGCGAAGAGATTGTTCTTCTCAAAGAAAAAGAAGAGGAATTAGAAGAAGAAGAAGAAGCATTATCTCTATGTGATCTTCCAAACAATGAAGAGAATCAAACAAAGAAAGAAGCTTCTGGGGTTAGTGAATTAGCCCAAGAAGACTTTGATTTTGGTGGTACTTTGTTCAAAGAGTCAGAAATGTGTACGGCAGATGAAGTATTTTACCAAGGCCAAATCTTGCCATTACGTCATTCAATTAGTTTGCCAAATGATAGCCGTAGTACTATTCAGTTGCTGTCAATGGAGGAACATTGTCGTGACACAAATTCCAGCAGTAGAAGTAGCAGTATTGGTAGCCAACGTTCATCTAGCAGTGCTACTTCTTCAATATGTTCCAAATACAAGCCTAGAATTCGAAATCAATTCCATTCACATCCTAGTCCAACACCCCAGGTTCGATTCACAAAGGTTGTTCAATCAAACGTTAATAACTCAACTCGAAAATCGACACTGTGGAGTCTATTTCGTGTTGGTTTAGTCACTACACCGGAAATTGCATTACAAGATCTTAAAAGTCGAAGCAACAAGGATTATTTGGGAAGTAGAAATAGTACGAGCAGTAGTAGCAGCGGCATGAGTAATTATGACAATAAGGTGAGAGCAATTATACTAAGCAAGAAAAAGAAACAGAGGTTTTTTCTTGGTAGCTGTAAATGTTCAGCAAATGCAGTAGAAACAGTTCCTTCAAATGTTGTGTTCAGGAACAGGAACAATATAATTACGAAAACAAGAAAGGACGACAATGAACATGAAGATAAGAAGGATGTAACAGAGAACATGAAAGTGACAAAAAAGCAATCAATGTCACGTCATCGAACGTTTGAATGGTTAAAGCAACTTTCACTAGAAGGTCCAGCTGATGAAACATAAAGATTTCAAAGTGTTACGCATGCTTAGTTTGTTTTTATTATACTACCTTTTTTCCCCCTTCACTCTTCTTTATTGATGTAATGTAACTTTATTGTTACGTGCTTAATTAGATTGCTTTTTTTTTGAGTAGTGGATTCGTGAAGTTGATTAATTGGAACTTGAATGAAGTAATTGAGGACGCAATTATAATGTAAGAAGGAGCTAAAACTAAGATGTTTGATGTGAATTGTGATCAAATATGACTGTCTGGTCTCTTCTTCTTCTTCTTTTTTCTTTTGATCAGTAAATTAATAATTGAAGAAGGGAGAAGTAATGAGTGGAAAGCTGTGAGTGTTGTGAATAGAGGTGGGAATTTTGTGGCGTGGATGATGTTATTGCTCGTCATGATTAAAGTGTGAACTTTTATGAAATCTTTTACTACTTTGGGGAATTTTTATCTCCGCTTCATTGGGTTCTTTCACGAGACTGATATTTAAGTATTTGGGTATGGGTAAACCATAGATATGAAGTTTGGTATCCAAGAACACATGATAATATTTAATTCCTGCAACTTTTTATATTGTAATTTGATTTGAAAATAAAATAATTAAGAAGAAAGTGTAATATTTATATTCCAATTTGAACGTGCCGAATGGCCAAATGGTCCAAAAATGAAAATTAAGATATTTCATTGAAGTTCAACAAACAATATTGTATGTGTCAGAATCCAACCCCAATTATAATTAACGAAGTTAATCTTTTCTTGAGCTAATCCATAATTAATAAGTGGTATGACTGCTTATTTGTAACATTATTCGACTCTTGTTCTGTTGGATCCACGAAGACAAGGTATATCCATTTCCCAATGGGAACGAAATTTCAGCGTGGTCACGACCACCTATTGCTAGACCATGCAACTTATAACTATAAATGCTAGAAGAATTAACCCCAAAAAGGGGGGCTTTTTCTTCGCCACTATTCTCCATAAAGAAAGAGAAAGAGAGAGAAGAGACAAATGCATTCATCTTGGGGGAAGATAAAACACCATTGTAAGGCTTTGAACCTCTTCATGGAGAGACAGACCAAATCAATATTGTCAATAAAAGTTAATGTTTCTTCTCCTAATATTGAGTATTTATTATCATTTCTTTCAGTTGATCCATGGATTATTACGATTTGCTATGATTTGCCCGAACTCATATATATTATTTTGTATTCATAAAGTATGTGATAACTTTTGAGCAAACAATTTGGCATCGTCTGTGGGGATTTTCTAGTAAAATCGTGTAGTTCTTCCTATGACCAAAAGGAAAGAAACGCCAACAAATAAGAACAACCTCGCTCGAACAAGCCCAAAACGGCACCTCTGACATGAAGAACTCGACTTTCAAATCAAAATCCAATCTCTCTCTCTCTCTCTCTCTCTCTCTCTCTCTCTCTCTCTCTCTTCCCGATCTTCGACAATGTGAACAAGAAGAAGTCCCCCCCCCCCCCGGGAGAATCCCCGTGAGGCATCTCCCGCATCCTAGATACAGGACCCACCCGAAAATCGACATTGATATACCTCGAGCCAAGAGCCACCTCGAGATAGCCTACATGCCCCGATCGGGAAAATAATGCGTAAACCACTCAAAGTCTCGAGTCAAAACCGAGCCTCAACACTCGATACCCATAACGTGAAGGTTCAGGCTATACACATTTGCCATTAAAAATGATAAAAGTTTAACAACAGTTGAACTGGGACTCAAGCCATGTGCCTTCGCCAACAAGTTCAACTACGGTCGAACCAAGACTCAGGCTATACGCCTTCGCCATAAAAATGATAAAAGTTCAACAACAGTTGAATTGGGACTCAGGCCATGCATTTTCGCCAAGAAGTTCAACTATGGTCGAACCAAGACTCAGGGTATGCGCCTTCGCCGTCAAAATTGACAAAGTTCAACAATAGTTGAACTGGAACTCAAGCTACGCGCCTTCGCTAAAAAGTTCAAATATGGTTGAACCATGACTCAGGCCATGCGCCTTCACCAACAAGTTCAACTACAGTTGAACCAAGACTCAGGCTATACGCTTTCTCCATAAAAATGATAAAGTTCAAAAAAAGTTGAACTGGGACTCAGGCCATGCGCCTTCACCAACAAGTTCAACTACGGTTGAACTAAGACTCGGGCTATGCTCATTCACTATAAAAATTGACAAAGTTCAACAACAGTTGAACTGGGACTCGGGCCACGTGCCTTCGCTGACAGGTGCAACTACGGTCGAACCGGGACACGGACCAAACTCCTTCACCATTGAACTCAGCAAAACTCAACCGCCAGCGAATCAAGACGAAGTCCAGGCACCCTCGCCATTCAAGTAAGGACACCCAACTCGAATTAAGATTAGGGTCACGAAAAGTTCAGCCCTAGTCGTACCACAAGGTCACGTTTTTATCATCACGGAGTAGTTCGACCGCGCTCGAACTGGGACTAAGGCTAAGCGCCGCTGTCACCAAACGACGGTTCTGACTTATTAACCATGAGTCGAAGAAGAAAAGGCATCAACAAATAAACCAAAATACATGCAAAGAAAAATTCAAGGAAGAAAAAGTGAAGTACAAAACAAATACGAAGCAAATAATGGAAAGAAGATATCATTTATTCACAAAGTTAATTGCGGGTCATACCCGCTTACACCCGGCCAAGGCCGGTCAATAAAAAAAGGAGAGAAGAAGAAAAACAAAAAAAAGCAAACGCCAAGTGGAAAACAAGACAAGAAAAATGCTTCTTTTTATTCGGTGCCATCCGCACCCCCATATGCGCCATCATTAGCCTCTAGCGTTGCCGCATCAAAACCACAGTCAATACGGGCCTCACGAGCCTTTTGGCATGCCCTCTCGAAAGCAACTTCGGCCACGATGTCGGCCTCTAACAAATTCTTATATACATCACATTGGGCCTCAGCAAAAACTCAAAGTTCGCGAGGCTGGCTGGAAGAAGCAGCCTGGTTCCGTAGGCACTGATTCTCTTCCTCCAAGGCCGTAACTAGTTCGCCATAACTTGGGCATTCTACTCGAAAGTAACTATCCGCTCCTCGAGGTTCACCTCCCTAAAATCCATAGCAACCCTCACCAGGACAGCTAGGACTCGCCAGCGTGGATAGCCTCCTTTAACGCCTCAGCCCTCAACGAAGCATCACTCACCTAACGGTTCAAGGTTGCAACTGCACCCTCTAGTGCAGCCACCTTCCCGATCCATGACATTACGGCCTCTGTTTCCTTAGCCAGGCCCTGGCGTTCACACTCGGTTGTGAACCTCTGCCCTGCCTCGAGCTCCTCGTCCTTCCGACGAAGCTGCTCCTCAAGAGCACTTATCCTTCCAAGTGCTTGCGGCATTTGGAGTTCCCGCCTCGCAAATTCCTCAACCAGGGTCCGGTTACAGGGATTGTTTCTCAAGCACGTACTCATCTCCCGGTATCGATTCCAATAGCGGTGATATTTCTCCAACACCTGCAAAAATACCGCCGAGTGGACGTTAGCTCGACGGATGCTCTCCACATCCAGCAAATAAGACTGCAAAGCAAAGGCAACGATTAGAATGAAATGTAAACCAAGGCAAAGAAGAAGCAAACCAACATCCGATTACATACCCTCAAGCCTATCACGGCCACCTCATTCATCAGCTCGATATCCGTGACGTCCCTTAGCAACACATTCTCAGCTTCTGAGCATAGAAACCCAAATTGCAGCACCAAATTCGAGCCTTGGAGCAGTAAGTTTAAATCTGCGGGGGCCTCGATAAGGTGAGATCTTCCCTCTGCACGCACAACTGAATTTGTAAAGCCTTCTCGGAACATGCGGACATCCCCAGGGTCCAAGTCAAATTCGGACTCATACTCCTCTCCTGCAACGTCCCTTCTCCCTCCAACCACTGGCAAGGCAGAGTCACCTGCCATAACCGCCAAAGGAACGTTTGGCTCACCAACCTCAGCATCCGCTGAGGAACTACCCCACATCTGAGCAACGGGGGTCACTAACTGAGTCACCGAAGCGACAATATCATCATGACCTAAGCCAGATGGGGCAACCCCCGCTATGTGTTCGCTCTCAGGTGTAGGCGTCGCGACCGCACTCTCTTCCACGCTGCTGGAGGGGAGTCCAAGTTAATCACCATAGGAGGAGCCGGCGTGAACACAACCCTGCATCTAATCAGCAGCCTCTCATCATCTTCCCCGTCTGAGGGTGATTTCGCTCTAGGGTGCACAACCCCCGACGACCCCTCATCTAGAAGTGCGGCCTGTGGTAGGGAAGGAACCACTAAAGATTCAACTGTCACCACCCTTGGTACGCGGTGTGGTACAGGTGCTGCAACAAGACGAGCAACTACACCCGGTTGTCGGAAGGCCAACTTAGGAGGCCTGCCACATCGTTCCCTCCCTGTCACGAAAAAAGCGATGCTAGTAAATAAAATTGAACCAAAGCAGAACTAAGGAAGAAGCCAACTTCTCACCTGTAGCAGGCCTGTGGCCATGACTCTCCCAGAAAGACGCCCATGTGCGTACCCCCTCGGTAGAAGGGAGCACAGCCTCAACCCACATGCGTATCCTAGCTAATGGAGCTGGTGGCAACTTTTTGGCTACTAAATTGACATGAGTTAGCACTTATAAATGCGAGACATAAGAAAAGGAAGAAAAAAAAATAATACGACAATAAATGAACTTATGTGCATGGTTCCAAGCATCTGGGAACCCAGTGGGGCACGCCACTAAATGCTCAGTCCTGATATAAAAGAAATGCTCAAAAGGGCGGGGGTAGACCTCATCGTCCAGTGTTGCAGTCAGGCCCCTCGACCCACGGGGGCACACCTGAAGCATGGTGCCACGAACTCTCTGGGGAGCGTAGAGATTCAGCACGTGCTGCATCATGACCACCCTACCGACCAGTTCTCCACACTTGATAAACATTGCGAATAATTTGTAGAGAGAAGGAGTGAGCTGACCTGGGAACACCCCATAGTAGCGACATAAATCTACCACCAGCATCGGGAGCGAAATATTAAACCCCAACCTGAAGGGTTATGCATAAAAGATGCAGTATCCCCTGCGGTCGATATGGACCCTCTCCTTACTTCTTGCGAGAACGATGTCTGCATGGGTGGGAATGACCCCTTATTCCTATAATCAGGCCATCCCAATTTCCCTCATTAGCGGGGCGTCATTCACAGGGTCCTCTCTACCATCAGCGGTGAAATCAATCGTCGGGCCTCCGGGCCGAGGAACTATCTCGTCCACTGACGAAACTTCTCTGGTCTCTATCTGCTCTGCACCTCCCATTGCTGGAGGTGGACCTTCAACTACCGGATAATTGACCGAAAAACACATCGAAAGAATATCGTGGGAAGAACTACCTACCATTGTTGATCCACTAAAGAGAAAGGAATAGAATTTGACGAGCAAGATAAAGGTTATCACAATCAAGGAAAGAAAAGAGAAGATGAATTAGCAGAATGAAAAAGTTTCTTCAGAATCACTCTTAGATGAATAATGAAGATATGAGAAATGAATCCCTCAACCTACCTTTATAGGCAACGTAAATGGCTTCCGTGAAATCCAATAGCCATCATTAACTGATGACCAACCGTAAAACGGCTCGGTTCTGCCAAAGCAAGCATCATTATGACAAGTCTACGAAGTGACTCCTCGGCCACCCGCCAACGTCTCGCGGTCAGAATAATCACAACGGCCTGCGAAAGCTGGAAGAATATGCCGTACGCCTTCAAAATTCTGGACGCTACCAAAAGCGTACCCGGAGCATACTTATTCCCCTCGGCCGCATCGCATATGGCATGTCCCGCGTTGTTAACGATTACGATCCCAAACAAATGCGAGAACCAGAACATAACGAAGTTCGATCTCGCTCGAACTGCATTAAAAATGTCATATTATCTTTGCCGAGAAGAGGTTTTCCGTCTTGACTATACGACAACTTGGTAATGTGATGACATGACGCCGACGTTCTACAAGGTTCGGGCGCCGAAAAGAATTCGATCTCGATCGAAGCAACAACCGACCCTCTTATTCGAGTTTTTTAGATCATAATCGATGAAGTCCGCTCATCGAGCTCGGCCGAAGCATGACCTCGATAAGCGGAGGGACTAATTGTATGGATCAGAATCTGACCCCACGATAATTAACGCAGGTAATCTCATATTGAGCTAATCCATAATTAATAAGTGGTATGACCACTTATTCGTAATATTATTCGACTCTTGTTCGGTTGGATACACGAAGGCAAGGCCTATCCATTTCCCCGTGGGGACAAAATCTCAGCGTGGTCATGGCCACCTACTGCTAGCCCATGAAGCTCACAACTATAAATACTAGAAGAATAAACCATAGAAAGAGGGACTTCTTCTTCACCACTATTCTCCATAGAGAGAGAGAGACACCCATCTTGGGGGAAGATAAAATGCCATTGTAAGGCTCTGAACCTGGCCTCTTCATGGAGAGGCAGACCAAATCAATATTGTCAATAAAAGTTGTTAATGTTTCATCTCCAAATCTCGAGTATTTATTATCATTTCTTTTAGTTGGTCCATGGATTATTACGGTTTGCCATGATTTGCTCGTAACTCTATATATTGTTTTGTATTCATAAAGTGTGTGATAACTTTTGAGAAAACAAATATAATTAAATGTACATGAATGACACTAAAGGTTTAAAGAAAGACAACTGAAGAGCAAGGGACTATATATATTCTCCACAACAAAGATTTGTCTAACAAGGACTGGTTAAGATTGAATAGTTCTTGAACTTCTTGGTTGTCTTTGCACTTTCATTTTCGTTTTCAAGAGTCGCCGAATCGATTGTCCTATCGAATAGGTCTGTCATCTAAATTAATCACTGAATACAGAAATCACATTCTTGTTATCTTAGTATAAGTGAAGGGAGTTGTGATATCTTAGTAATCAGTTTCCATAAACATTCTCTAATCATTTATTTAAAAAGTGTTCCAAAACCAATTTCTTTAAACACTTAAAATAGTCGCGAATAGGAACATTCATATTTTGCTAGTTGCTAAAAAGTGTAGAAAACATGATGTATGTATGAGGATAAACTATTATATATATATATATATATATATATATATATATATATATATATATATATATATATATATATATATATATATATATATATATATATATATATATATATATATTTCTCGACACGTGCGTTGCACGAGAATATCGACTTATGAAGTACACTATTTGTAAAATAAAATACATATACTTAAAAAAAAGTCCTCTATATATTATTTTTGTATCATCGCTTAAGCCATCTGCAAAGGACCAAAAACTTTAGCATTATAAGTGAATTTTCATAGTAAACTAACATATTTCAGGCAGCATAAATAAATGTAATATCTTGTTGGTTGTAGACACTTATGTAGATAGTGTAGAAATGAAATAAAAGAATCATATAGGACATAATAGATTGACAATGTATTTATGTGGTGAAAGATTAGCTAGTGTGTCAAAGTAGTTAAGTATTCTTTTTTATATTAATTGTTGGTATTATTTTCTGTAGAATCAAAACTAATATAATTATATTTTGTTTTCACCGAAAAAATTGACTATCAACATCTTGTTTAGTAGATCTACATATTTTTTTTTTTATATTGCAACCTAACAAATATTTTTCAACACTAAAAAGTATAACATATATAAGATCACTCTCCATCACAAATTATAAAGCCCTAAGCAACATATCTAAAACATTGTAGATAAACAACTTAATTCTTTAACTCCTTTATCATAAATTAGTAGAAGACTTATTCATCTCAACTCCTTTCGTAATCAATTTTTTTTATTATTTATAAAATCCACTTTGTTCGTGTAGCATTTGTTGTAAGATAAACATGGCTCATCTTTATTATAATCTACGCATTGAACCTATATTATGATTTTCATGCATGCTACCAAATTATATAAATTAATTTCACTTGGTAGAATAAGTAGGGCCTTCTAGAATTCTTAGTACTTCTGTTAGGGGCTGAGTGGGGTTTGGTAGCGATCTCTATAGTTAATTAATGGATTGTGTTGTGCCTCTTATGGTAGTAACCGATTGGTATTATTGCATGTCATTCTACTTTTGGTTTTATGTTTAGATAATTATTTATTTGATTTATCCCGGATTTACTAACATTGTTTTGTTTTGTTTTGTTTTGTTTGTTGATTTTTTCTCTCTTTTTCTGAGCCGAGGGTCGGCCGGAAACAGCCTCTCTACCCTTTCGGGTAGGGGTAAGGCCTGTGTACGTATTACCCTCCCCAGACCCCACTTTGTGGGAACATACTGGGTAGTTTTTGTTGTTGTTGTTTGGTAGAATAAGTAATAGACAGAATACTCTCGTCGTCTCTCTCCCTCAGTGTCGGCAACGGCTATTTTCCCCAGCGGCTTTCCTCCCCCCTTCCGGCGACCAGCCACCCAGGTAAGGTCACCCCCACCCCCACCTCCACCCCCACCTATCTTCTCTCTCTTCTCTCTTCTCTCACCCTCCCCTCCCACCCCCAGACCCCAGCCCCCAGCCCCCGCCCAGCCCCCTCTCCCCTCCCCACCTCACCTCTCATCTCTCTCCCTCTCTTCTCTCCCACTAATATTTATATTTTAGCTTATAATGATCTTTGAATTCATTTAGAGTTGT
Organism: Nicotiana noctiflora; assembly: GCA_032618575.1. NCBI lineage: Eukaryota > Viridiplantae > Streptophyta > Magnoliopsida > Solanales > Solanaceae > Nicotiana > Nicotiana noctiflora. Next base: position 141,349 of record JASVEL010003279.1, read on the forward strand.
TTCTACTTAAATTTTTAATAGATTAGTAATGTATTATATCTCCCCGCCTTTTTGTGTGGTTGGCTTTGTGTTTGTGCAGGTTTTCGACGGGACGCAACAAAATTACCCGTCCCGATAAATCTCAGGACAGGCGACAAGGCGACTTTGCGGCGTTGGGAGTGAAGAGCTAAGCAACACCGGCAAAGACGTGCAAGGGGAAGCAACACTTGACCCCGGGCGCACCAAAGCCTACCTTCAGGTTTTTTTCACCGGGAGTTGGTACCTCCCGCCTCTCGTTTAACCTGTACACCTTTTTCGTACTCTTGCTATCATTTCTTGTGAGGTTTACTCTGTTGCTATCTAGTGCATCCTTTTCGTATCTCCCTTTTGTGCGTGGGTGCGTCATTATTCTCCATAGTCGGTTGGAGGGATAGTGGCCGCAGCGGGGGATGTAAGTGCAAGGTCATGTCCTCGGGGGTGGGGGCGGTGGCGGTGGGTGAGTAGGGGGTAGGGAGCGGTTCTGCGGGTAGGGCGGGAGGTAAGGGTGGGAAGAGGGTAGCGGACGCACATAGGTTAAGGATCGGGTCGTGGAACATAGGTACTCTCACGGGTAAGTCCGTTGAGTTGGCGAAGATTCTTCAGAATAGGAGGATCAACATAGCCTGTGTCCAGGAGACTAGGTGGAAAGGGACGAAGGCGCGGGATGTTGACGAGTTTAAGTTGTGGTACTCTGGGGTCGTGAGGGGTAAGAATGGAGTGGGCATCCTGGTGGATAAGGACCTTAGGGAGTCCGTGGTGGAGGTTAGGCGAGCGAACGATAGGTTGATGTCTATTAAGTTGGTTATCGGGGGTTGCGTCCTCAACGTCATCAGCGCCTACGCACCGCATGCGGGCTTTGATGAGGAGGTCAAGAGGCGTTTTTGGGACGACTTGGATGAGTTGGTGCGTAGTATTCCCCAATCTGAGAAGTTGGTCATTGGAGGGAACTTTAATGGCCATATTGGGGCAGATGCTAGTGGTTATGGTGAGGTGCATGGTGGCTTTGCCCTTGGGGTTAGGAACGGAGGAGGCTCTGCGCTGTTGGAGTTCGCTAGGGCTTCCGAGCTTCTGATTGCTAACTCGTCATTTCAGAAGAGGGAGGAGCATTTGGTCACCTTCAAAAGTTCGACGGCGAGGACTCAAATCGATTACCTTCTTCTTAGAAGGAGCGATAGAGGTCTGTGCAGGGACTGCAAGGTTATTCCGGGAGAATCCCTTTCAACCCTTCATAGACTCCTAGTGATGGATGTCGGAATCTGGGTGAAGAAGAAGCAGAGGGGTGCTCGGGGCCAACCGCGAATTAGATGGGGTGCTCTGACTAAAGAGAAAGCCCAGGAGCTGGAGAGAAAGTTAGTCGAGGGTGGAGCTTGGAGAAGTTCTGGGGTAGCAGACGCAATGTGGTCAGAGACGGCGAATCTGGTTAGGGAGGCGGCGCGGGATGTACTTGGGGTAACCAAAGGCTATCTAGGGAGACATCAGGGCAACTGGTGGTGGAACGACGTAGTGCGAGGAAAAGTAGAGGTGAAGAAAGTTGTTTTTGCGAAGTTGGCAGGGAGCACAAGCGAAGAAGAAAGGCGGGTGAACAGAGAGAGCTATAAGGTGGCAAGGAAGGAAGCGAAATTGGCTGTCACGGAGGCTAAAAATGCGGCTTTTGGTCGCATGTACGAGGAATTGGGGGAGAAAGGCGGGGACAAGAAGTTATTCCGGTTAGCCAAAGTAAGGGAAAGGAAGGCGCGGGACTTGGACCAGGTTAGGTGCATCAAGGATGAAGATGGTAGAGTCCTGGTGGGGGAGTCTCAAGTCAAACAGAGATGGCAGGCGTACTTCCGAGACCTTCTCAAAGAGGAAGGGGACCAAACCATAGAACTAGGGGAGCTGGGGCATTCGGAGTGTCATAGAGACTTAGGGTACTGCAGGCGCATTAGGGTGGAAGAGGTTGTGGGGGCTTTGCGTAGGATGAGTAGAGGTCGAGCGACCGGGCCAAACGAAATCCCGGTGGAGTTCTGGAAATGCATGGGTAAGCCAGGAGTGGAGTGGCTCACCAGGTTGTTCAATGCGATCTTCAGGTCCCAAAGGATGCCAGAGGAGTGGAGGTGGAGTACAGTGGTGCCCTTGTATAAGAACAAAGGGGATATCCGGTGTTGCGACAACTATAGGGGCATCAAATTAATAAGCCACACCATGAAGGTCTGGGAGCGGGTGATCGAGGCCAGAGTGAGGGAGTCGACATCTATTTTCGTGAACCAGTTCGGTTTTATGCCGGGCCGGTCCACTACAGAAGCTATCCACCTTGTCAGGAGATTGGTGGAACAGTTCAGGGATATGAAGAAGGACATGCACATGGTGTTTATCGACTTGGAGAAGGCGTATGATAAGGTCCCTAGGGAGGTACTATGGAGGTGCCTGTAGGCTAAGAGCGTGCCGGAAGCCTACATCAGAGTAATCAAAGACATGTACGATGAAGCTAAGTCCAAGGTTATGACAGTGGGTGGCGACTCAGACCATTTCCTGGTGGTTATAGGGTTCCATCAAGGATCTGCGCTTAGCCCCCTCTTGTTTGCCTTGGTGATGGATGCTTTGACGCGGCATATTCGAGGGAATGTACCTTGGTGTATGCTATTTGCTGATGACATAGTCCTGGTAGACGAGACGAGGGTCAGTGTTAACGAGAGGCTAGAGGAATGGAGACAGACTCTCGAGTCTAAGGGGTTTAAACTAAGCAGGTCTAAGACAGAATATCTGGAGTGCAAATTTAGCGCTGAGTCGAGCGAAGTGGGAGGGAGCGTGATGATTGGATCTCAGGCCATAGCCAAGAAGGATAGTTTCAGATACCTTGGATCGGTGATCCAGGGGGACGGAGAGATAGACGGGGATGTCACTCACCGTATAGCGGCGGGATGGTCGAAGTGGAGGCTTGCAGCAGGAGTCTTGTGTGATAAGAAAGTGCCACAGAAACTCAAGGGGAAGTTTTATAGAGTTGTGGTTAGACCGGCCATGCTGTATGGGACGGAGTGTTGGCCGGTGAAGAAATCTCACGTTCAGAGGATGATGGTGGCGGAGATGAGGATGCTTAGGTGGATGTGCGGGCTCACCAGGTTAGATAAGATTAGGAACGAAGTTATTCGGGAGAAGGTGGGGGTGGCCCCGGTGGATGAGAAGATGCGAGAGGCGAGACTTCGGTGGCTTGGGCATGTGCGGAGGTGAAGCCCCGACGCCCCGGTGAGGAGTTGTGAGCGGCTAGCGGTGGTCGGTGTGAGGCGAGGCAGAGGAAGGCCTAAGAGATACCGGGGAGAGGTAATTAGACAGGACATGGCCGGGATGCGGATTTCCGAGGACATGACCCTTGATAGGAAAGTCTGGAGGTCTAGTATCAGGGTTGTAGGATATGGGCTTCTAGATTTTTCATACTCCTTTCCCGGGGTGTGAGGCGTGGTAGGGCCGCCCATAGATGATTAGTTTGTGTTCTCTTTTGGTAGTCATTTCTGGTAGTTATTGTTTTGATATCATTACATGCCTGTTTCTTTATGGTACATATGCATCTTATGTTTAGATAATTTTTATGAGGTGTATGCTGGAGTAACTAATGCGGTTTTTGTTTTTTTGTTTTTGTTTGCCTTTTTTCCATACGCCGAGGGTCGATTGGAAACAGCCTAACTGCCCTCTCGGGTAGAGGTAAGGCCTGTCTACATATTACCCTCCCCAGACCCCACCTTGTGAGAATATACTGGGTTGTTGTTGTTGTTGTTGTTGTTGTTGTTGTTGTTGGTAGAATAAGTAACTACAATAATAATCTAACTAGTCATTCTCATTCATAACATGCATGCAAGATACATTATATTTAAGAGATTATGACCATCTATCTTAATATTGGACTTCACAAATCATAAAGAACAAATAAGGGAAAAATTCAAAATAGCCAGATTACCACTAGTCGTTGAAAAATAGCTAAGTTTCAAAAGTCATCAAAATTTAGCCACTTTAATCTAAGCGAAAATACTGTTCAAAATCTGGAAAAATATGCCCGCAAATTTTACTGGAGTTCCAGCATAAATATGTTTGAACTCCTGTAAATTTTACGGGAGTTCCGGGATAATTATGCTGGAACTCCCGCAAATTTTACGGGAGTTCCGGCAGTATAATTGTCCAGTATAATATACTGGACTTCCAGCAGTATAATTGTCCAGTATAATATACTGGAGTTTGGAGCACTAGTGCTCCGGTCTCCCGCAAATTTTACAGGAGTTAGCAAAGTATACCGGTCCAGCATAATATACTGGAGTTCGTACACAAATGCACTAGAACTCCCGTATATTATACTGGACCGGTCCCTGTTGCAGCAAACTAGTGGCTATTTTTCATTGACTTCGTAAACAGTGGCTATTTTTCATTGACCAGTGTGAAAACTGGCTATACCATGAAATTTTAACAACAAATAATTAAAGAATAAATAAATTAAAGAAAGTAAACCCAATTTTATTGGCACTTCTTTTTCAACTGGTAAAGTTGGTGTCATATGACCAGAATGTCATATGTTCAAGCAGCGAAAATAAATTTTGCGGAAATGCTTGGTAAATTTTTGTAAAATAGACCCTTATGGTATGACGCTCCTTGACGCCGCGCATTATAGGAACTTAGTACACCGAACTCCTATTTTTCTTTTACTCAATTAATCTTTGATGTTGTATTTTGGCCATTCGTAGTAAAAAAAAAGTAATGATTTGAACTTCTGGAAATTGTTATTTTTTTTTGGCTTTTCTTCTTTTACTATAACCGATTTGATCAACATTGGGCAGTCAACTCTTACAATCTTGTTGCCGTCAGCGAGGAGATCAATCCTTTGAATTTAGTCTTGCTCGACACACTAAAATAAATCATCAACGACTTGACCATAATATTCTCCAATCCCATTTTGACGCTTGAACTGTCTTGCGTTAATTGATTGTGTCGAGACAATTATATTCTTCATTATTTATTTATGCAACCCAATATAAAGAATTGGCAAAATGACTTTTTTGAAGAATGATTAATTGGCCGAGTGTTTAAAAGAACGGTTTTTACTTCCAAAACCCACCTATTAAGTATAAATGAAAGACTAAGCAACAGACAAAACCTTTTTGAAAAGACACCAACTCATTGGTTTTCTTATTTGTTTATTTAAATAATTTATTAGAATAACATTTAATTATATATAACTTCTTAATTAATTAGAAGAGTATATATGTCATCTTTCTAAGTTAGAGGTTCCTACTTTTATAATAATATAGAATATAGATAACGGAGATACCATGGAAGCTACAGAAAAGAGCATTTTAATCCTATTTAGTGGTAGTAAAATGGATTAAACAGTTATCTATCCATATTATCCGTTAAAAATGGATTGGATAATAAACTTTTTAAAAACGTATCAAATATGGATAAGAGTTATATTATCCACTTAGTAAATGAAAAACTAATGAGCATAAATTTTATATTTGTAAATACTCAAATTGTGGGTTCCTAAAGTTTGGAGGAATAGGAATTCACTCAAAAGTGATCATATTCAAAAGTCATAGATAATATGGTTACCCGTATTATCCGCCGATTAAATTCATTTCTTATCCGTATTAAATATAGTCCAATCAGATAATTTATCTTTTTTGTAATATCCATTTTGACCCACCCATATTCGATTCGACCTGCTCATTTACCATCCATAATCCTATTTTTATAAGTTTTTGTAAGCAAATATATATTCAAGCATACAAAAATATCCATTCTTGATGCCTATATCATGGGGATTTGGCATGGCATGATAACTAGGTCCAATAATTGGTATAAAAAAGCTAAAGTTTTAGGATTTGACATATGATAGTCTAAAGTTATTCTCTTTCTTCTAATGATTCAACCACCGTCCTAAAAATAAGCCTCATCAAAATTATTTTTCTTACAAATGGCAAAAGATATTTAAAAATACCTCTCTCTTCTCTCATAGAAACCATCATCTTAGAAATTAAGTTCTATTTCCTTCAGTAGTATCCAAAAAACTCCCAAATATTTTTTAATTATTTTCTATTTTTATCTGTATATCGAAATATTTATAACACAATAATAATTATATTATTTCTATATCAAAAAGATAATTTTATTTTCCTTCTTTGTATAAAACATTTCAAATTGAAAACTCAAGTTCAAGACGACTTCACATGTGTATCCTTTATTGTATCCCATGTATATCTTTATGTACATTAGTAATATCTCATGTATATCATATGTATATGTGTATATCCACGAAAGTTTGTGTTATATATACAATATACAATGTAATACACACATGCGTCCATAAAAATATTATATTGTATACATGATATACAAAGTGATATACATATACGTCCTTAAAAACCAGTGTGTGATATACATGGATGTACACGACATACAACATCAAATATACATGTCATAATTAAATTTTTAGGTCTGATTTTTTGTAACGACCCGGCCCGTCGTTACGGAAATTTCCACCCCGTTACCTTGCATTTACATATATTATGCTTTTAAAACCAGTATTAGAGTATATCGGGTGAGTTAGGAGTGATTTGGATTGAAAATGAAACAAATAGCATGTTTGAAGAAGGCTTGAATATGAAAAGTCAACTAAGAGTTGACTATTGAGTTAGAGTGCTCGTAACCGGATTCTGATGATTCGACTAGTTCCGGGGGATCAATTATGACTTAGGAGAACAATCAGAATTGAATTCGGAGGTCCGGTGTAGTTTTAAGCTTGAATTGGCGAATGTTGAATTTTGGCGAAACCGGATGGTAGGTGATATTTTGATCCGGGGGTCGGAATGGAATTCCGACAATTTCTGTAGCTTCGTTATGTGATTTTGGATGTGTCCGCAAATTTTCAGGTCATTCGGACATCGTTTGATCGGGTTTTGGATTGAATGTTAGTTTTGAAAGTTTTGAAGAAACTTAGGCTTGAATCCGTGGATAATTGGTGATTTTGATGTTTAGTATGGTGTTTTTATGATTGGAACAAGTTCGTATCATGTTTTGGGGTACGTTAGTGGTTCTCGTTGGGGTCCCGGGGGCCTCGGGATGATTTCGGACCATCAACCGGGCATTTGGACTTGGCAAAAATCTGCAGAAAAACTGCAGGTTCTGCCCAAGCCCTTAAGCCTTCGCGTTCGCGTGACAAGTGTCGCGTTCGCGAAGGCCAAGCCTTTGTGTGCATCGCGTTCGCGTAGGTCAGGGGTGTTAAGCATCGCGAACGCGTTGCTTGGGTCGCGTTCGCGTAGGGTCGTGGGTGTTGTGCTTCGCGTTCGCGGGAGGTGTATCGCGAACGCGTAGAAGAAATCTGGGCGGCTGGAAACTTGTACATCGCGAACGCGTGGGATGTGTCGCGTTCGCGAAGGGTAATGGAATTGTGCATCGCGAACGCGTGGTAAGCGACGCGAACGCGAAGAGTAAGGAGGATCTGTTCTTCGCGAACGCGTGGGAGCTCACGCGAACGCGAAGAACAACAGTCTCTGGCAGTGAATTAAATTGCAGAACAGAGGGGTTACGGGTTTACACCCCCAAAATACAACTTTGAGCCCTAGAGAGAAGAAAACTCGAGGAAATCACTGAGAAGTCATTGGGTATTCGTCGGAGGTAAGATTCTTGACTCAAAAACATCATTTTATGGTAGTATTAACATCAATCTTCATGAAATTGGGTTGAAATCTTGAAGAAATATGGCCTAAGTATTGAAAACGGGATTTTTGGATTTGGAAGGCCATTTGAACTCCGATTTTGATAAATTTTATATGCACGGACTCGTGGCGAGATAAGGATCGCGTTGGTACTAATTTCGGAATTTTCCGAGCAGTGGGGCCGGGGTCGGGTTTTACCAACTTAGTGTAATTATGCGAATTTCATATAAATTGAAGTGGGTTATGATTCTTTGACCCGTATTTGATATAATTATTGTGGTTTGACTAGATTCCACGCACGAGGGAGCGAAATTCAAAGGAAAAGGCATCGCGGACGAGTCTACGACCGGCTAGAGGTGAGTAGTTTATGTATATGGTAGCCTGAGGGTTCGAAACCCCGGCTTAGCACATTGTGACGCTAATAGGGCGTGGCTCGCACACCGTGGCAGGTGCGGGATTGATTGTGATTGGGGATTGAGACTTGGTCCATCCCGGAAATGAATAATATGTTGTTAGTGTTGGAAATACACTGTATTTGCTATGTTTGTGGGCTGTAAGCCTTGTTTGGGGCCTCGTGCCGATCTGTAGCGTCCTTAGAGGACAATATTTATGTGATAGCTAAAATTGCTTAAATCACTGATCTCAGTCCTGGAAATTGAAATCACACTTTTGAAATGCTAAGTCACCGGCTTTTACAAATCTAATAAAGTTAAAGTATTTTTCATAAATTATGAATTGAGAACTGGAATTAAGGATAATGAATTGTTTTGTGACTTATTTGCTTATTGTGGACTGAGCATGGGATCGGGCTGCACGCCGCAGTGGTTGATATGAGGGTCGGGCTGCACGCCGCAGCAGTATTGCGCTTGGGCTGTAGGAGCCCCTCCGGAGTCTGTACACACCCCAGGTGAGCGCCGTCGACGTTAAATTGGATCGGGCTACACGCCGTAGCGGTTATGTGCATTGCATTGCATCCGTATTTGTTGAATTACTCTGTGGTAGCTGTATTGTATTATTGTTGCTAGTTCGTAGGAGATTCGGACTGTAGTGTAGCTTCATATTGTGGTATTTTTGTGGATTTCTTACTGTCAACTACATATATATATTTGTTACTCACCGAGTACTTAGTACTCACCCCTACTCCCTGCACCTTTTGTGTGCAGACTCAGGTACTCAGGAGCAGTAGACGGGCATCTCCAGCGTTTACATTGTCACATCGAGTTGCTGAGGTAGTTGCCTACGTTCGCAGAACCTAGCTTCTCCTCTCATTCCAGTTGTTATTTTATATTTTGTATTCAGACTTGAGTACTTCTATATCGTACTCTCTATTTCCTGTTGGGTTTTGTTAGAGGCTCTAGACTTGTGACTCCGGATCTTTGGGAGTGTCGGTATTTTGTTCAGTATTATTATTATTGGAGTTCTTAAACTCATATATTCTTCTTGGGTTGTCCATTTGGGGACGAGTATTTTGTGATAATTAAATTGTTGGTCTGGCTGGCCTAGCTTGATTGTTGGGCGCCATCACGACCGGATTTGGGTCGTGACAAGTTAGTATCAGAGCACTAGGTTATTAGGACTCGCGAGTCATGAGCCGGTTTAGTAGGCTTTCGCAGATCGGTACGTAGACGTCCGTATCTATCTTCGAAGGGCTACAGAAACTTTAGGAAAAGCCTCATTTTCTTGAATTCATATCGTGCGATTTGTGTTATCATGAAATTAAATCTTTCCATATTCTATTCTCTCGCAGATGGCGAGAACACGAGCTAACAGACGTGGCGGACGACCACCATTGGCACCTAGAGGCCGTGGTCGTGGTAGAGGTAGGGCAGCAGCACCAGCACTTGCTGACCCACCAGCCGATCAGACTCAGGACCAGATTCCAGCGGTGAACGCTCCGGCAGCTCAGGTTCAGGCACCGGCAGTGCCTATTGTGATACCGGGTCTTCAGGAGACCTTGGCTCAGATATTATCAGTGTGCACAAGCTTGGCACAGGTAGTTGCTGCTACTGCTGCAGTATCTTCTTCACAGGCAGGGGGAGGGAATCGGACCCCCGTAGCTCACACACCCGAGCCGGTTCGGCCAGTTGCACCCGTTGCACCGGCTCTTGCATATATGGTTCCGATTATGCCCGACGATGAGCGAGCGTCGTTTGGAGAGATTTGAGAGGCTACGGCCTCCGACATTCGGTGGAGCCGAGGGCGAGGATGCCCGGGGTTTTCTTGACAGATGTCGGCGCATGCTTCGCACCGCGGGTATTCTAGAGTCCAGCGGTGTTTCATTCACCACTTTCCAGTTCACAGGTGCAGCATTTCAGTGGTGGGAGGATTTTGAGAGGCGTAGGCCCGCTGGGGCAGTGCCCCTCACTTGGCAGCAGTTCTCCACGGTATTTTTGGAGAAGTACGTGCCTCAGTCTCAGAGAGAGGAACTGCGACGTCAGTTCGAGTGGTTGAAGCAGGGAGAGATGTCAGTTAATCAGTACGAGATGAGATTCACACAGCTGGCCCGTCATGCCATGTGGATGGTTCCTACAGACAGGGAGAGGATCCGGAGATTTATTGATGGTCTTATTTATCCCATCCGCATATTGATGACCGGGGAGAGAGTTTCGACAGTTACCTTTGAGGAGGTGGTTGATGCTGCCCGTCACATTGAGACGGATCGCCGCAGAGAGCGGGAGGAGAGAGAGGCTAAGAGGCCTCGTGGTACTGGCAGTTACGGTGGTGCTCCGTCTAGGGGCCAATTTCAGCATAGCAGAGGTCGCTCTTTCGGGTCTCATCAGTCTGGACGTACGGAGTCCAGTGGGGTTTCATCTTATCGTGGTCGTCAAGGCCGCGTAGGGTTATCGTGGTCGGCGGAGCCGCCGGCGAGTCGACCGCACCGAGTGCTCTTCCGGCTCGAGCTCGCTCCTCGTTTCCTCGACACGGGATTCATCGGTAGCGAGGGGTCCCCGGCAGCCCCTTCTCCCATCTTCGAGCCGTTGTTTTGAGTGCGGTGATTTGGGCCATATCGGAGAGAGTGTCCTCGGTGGCTTCGTAAGCGGTCTCGGCGGAGGGATCGACCTTCGTCTTCTACTCTTGTTTCTTCGGCGCCGGCACGGTCGGCTAGGACTGGTGGCCCGGTATCTAGAGGTCGCCCCAGAGGCGAGGATCGTACTGGTGGAGGCCGGGCTCGTTTCTATGCTCTTCCGGACAGGAAGGATGCTAGTGCCTCAGATGCGGTCATTTCAGGTATTATCTCAGTCTGCCACAGGGATGCTTCCGTCTTATTTGATCCCGGATCCACCTATTCTTATGTCTCTACTTACTTTGCACATCATTTGGGTATGACCCGTGGTATCCTTGCTTTGCTCGTACATGTGTCTACCCCAGTGGGGGATACTGTTATTGTGGATTAGGTATATCGATCCTGTATTATTACTATTGGGGGTCTGGAGACCCGAGTTGATCTATTACTACTGGGCATGGTAGATTTCGATGTTATCCTAGGCATGGATTGGCTATCTCCTTATCATGCGATTCTGGACTGTCATGCCAATACAGTCACACTAGCTATTCCAGGTAATCCGAGGATCGAGTGGCGTGGCTTGACTGATTATGTGTCCGACAGGGTGATTTCTTATATAAAGGCCCAACGAATGATTGGCAAGGGTTGTTTATCTTATTTGGCCTTCATTAGAAATGTTGAGGCCGAGACACCCAGTCTTGATTCGGTCCCCATTGTGAGGGAGTTTCCGGATGTATTTCCAGCGGACCTGCCGGGCATGCCGCCTGACAGAGATATCGATTTTGGTATTGACTTGGTGCCGGGCACTCAGCCCATTTCTATTCCTCCCTATCGCATGGCACCAGCAGAGTTAAAAGAATTGAAGGAACAGCTTCAAGAACTCTTAGATAAGGGTTTCATTCGTTCGAGTGTGTCACCTTGGGGTGCACCGGTGTTGTTCGTAAAGAAGAAAGATGGCACAATGAGAATGTGCATTGATTACAGGCAGCTGAACAAGGTAACAGTGAAGAATAAATACCCATTGCCTCGTATTGAGGACTTATTTGATCAGCTCCAAGGAGCTAGTGTATTTTCTAAGATTGATCTTTGATCGGGCTACCATCAGTTGAAGACCAGGGACTCGGATATTATGAAGACAGCGTTCGGGACGCGATATGGGCACTACGAGTTCCTGGTGATGTCTTTCGGGTTGACTAATGCCCCAGCAGTATTCATGCACTTGATGAATAGTGTATTTTGGCCGTACCTTGATTCTTTTGTGATTGTGTTTATTGATGATATCCTGGAATATTCACGCAGCCAGGAGGAGCATGCACAACATTTGAGAATGGCATTGCAGAGGTTGAGGGAAGAGAAACTTTATGCAAAATTCATTAAGTGTGAGTTCTGGCTTGATACTGTGGGTTTTCTGGGACATATAGTGTCCAGTGATGGTATTCGGGTTGATCCACAGAAGGTCGAGGCAGTGCAGAATTGGCCCAGACCTTCCTCAGCTACAGAGATTCGGAGTTTTCTCGGCTTGGCAGGCTATTATCGTCGGTTTGTTCAGGATTTCTCATCTATTGCTTCACCGTTGACTAAGCTGACACAGAAGAATGCCCCATTTGTGTGGTCCGATGAATGTGAGGAGAGCTTTCAGAGGCTCGAGGAGGCTTTGACCACAGCTCCAGTACTTGTGTTACCATCGACCTCAGGATCATATACGGTGTATTGTGATGCTTCCATAGTTGGACTCGGTTGTGTGTTGATGCAGGATGGTAGAGTTATTGCATATGCTTCTCGTCAGCTAAAGCCCCACGAGAAGAACTACCCTGTTCATGATTTGGAGTTAGTTGCTATTGTTCATGCCTTGAAGATTTGGAGGCATTATCTATATGGTGTATCTTGTGATGTATATACAGACCACCGCAGCCTTCAGCATTTGTTTAAGCAAAAAGATCTAAATTTGAGGCAGCGGAGATGGCTTGAATTGCTTAAAGACTATGATATTACTATCTTGTATCATCCCGGGAAAGCCAATGTAGTGGCTGATGCATTGAGCCGGAAGGCTATTAGTATGGTCAGTTTGGCATATATTCCAGTTGGGGAGAGACCCCTAGCAGCTGATGTGCAGGCGTTAGCTAATCAGATGGTGAGGCTGGATATTTCTGAGCCCAGTCGGGTGATGGCTTGTGTGATGGCTCGTTCTTCTTTATATGATCGTATTCGAGAGCGCCAGTATGATGATCCACACTTACTTGTCCTTAGGACAGAGTTCAGCATGATGATGCCAGAGATGTCACTATTGATAGTGATGGTGTATTGCGGATGCAAGGCCGGATATGCGTGCCCAATGTTGATGGCCTTCGTGAGTTGATATTGGAGGAGGCCCACAGTTCGCGGTATTCTATTCATCCAGGAGCCGCGAAGATGTATCAGGATTTGAAGCAGCATTACTGGTGGAGAAAGATGAAGAAAGATATTGTGAGCCATGTGGCTCGGTGTCTAAACCGTCAGCAGGTCAAGTATGAGCATCAGAGACCTGGTGGTGTATTCCAGCGTATTGATATTCCGGAGTGGAAGTGGGAAAGAATAACTATGGACTTTGTTAGTGGACTCCCTCGGACAACGAGGAAGTTTGATTCAGTTTGGGTGGTGGTGGATAGGTTGACCAAGTCGGCTCACTTCATCCCAGTGTGTACTACTTATTCCTCAGAGCGGTTGGCAGAGATATTCATCCGTGAGATAGTGAGATTGCATGGAGTTCCCATTTCTATTATATCGGACAGAGGTACCCAGTTCACTTCTCAGTTCTGGAGGACATTTCAGCGAGAGTTGGGTTCACAGGTAGAGTTGAGCACAGCATTTCATCCACAGACGGATGGACAGTCTGAGCGTACTATTCAGATATTGGAGGACATGTTGCGTGCTTGTGTCATTGATTTCGGTGGTTCGTGGGCTGATTATTTGCCTTTGGCGGAGTTTGCTTACAATAATAGCTATCAGTCCAGCATTCAGATGGCACCGTATGAAGCTTTATATGGGAGACGGTGTAGGTCTCCGGTCGGTTGGTTCGAGCCCGGCGAGGCTAGGTTGTTAGGGACAGAGTTAGTCCAAGATGCCTTAGATAAGGTGAAGGTGATTCAGGAGAGACTTCGCACAGCTCAGTCGCGTCAGAAGAGTTATGCAGACCGGAAGGTCCGAGATGTGTCTTATTCGGTAGGTGAGAAGGTGTTGCTGAAAGTTTCGCCTATGAAGGGTGTTATGAGGTTTGGAAAGAAAGGAAAGTTGAGCCCAAGGTTCATTGGACCTTTTGAGGTGCTTAGGAAAGTTGGGGAGGTGGCTTATATGCTTGCTTTGCCACCCGGTTTGTCGGGAGTTCACCCGGTGTTCCATGTATCTATGCTCCGGAAGTATGTCGGAGACCCGTCTCATGTGTTAGGCTTCAGCACGATACAGCTGGATGAGAACTTGACCTATGATGTGGAGCCGGTAGCCATTTTGGGTCGACAGGTTCGTAAGTTGAGATCCAAAGATATAGCTTCGGTGAAAGTGCGGTGGAGAGGTCGTCCCGTGGAGGATGAAACTTGGGAGACCGAACAGGAGATGCGGAGCAGATATCCACACTTGTTTGATACTCCAGGTATGTTTCTTAACTCGTTCGCGGACGAGCGTTTGTTTAAGTTGGGGAGAATGTAACGACCCGGCCCGTCGTTACGGGAATTTCCACCCCGTTACCTTGAATTTACATATATTATGCTTTTAAAACAGTATTAGAGTATATCGGGTGAGTTAGGAGTGATTTGGATTGAAAATGAAACAAATAGCATGTTTGAAGAAGGCTTGAATATGAAAAGTCAACCAAGAGTTGACTATTGAGTTAGAGTGCTCGGAACCGGATTCGATGATTCGACTAGTTCCGGGGGATCATTTATGACTTAGGAGAACAATCGGAATTGAATTCGGAGGTCCGGTGTAGTTTTAAGCTTGAATTGGCGAATGTTGAATTTTGGCGAAAACCGGATGGTAGGTGATATTTTGATCCGGGGTCGGAATGGAATTCCGACAATTTCTGTAGTTTCGTTATGTGATTTTGGATGTGTCCGCAAATTTTCAGGTCATTCGGACATCGTTTGACTGGGTTTTGGATTGAATGTTAGTTTTGAAAGTTTTGAAGAAACTTAGGCTTGAATCCGTGGATAATTGGTGATTTTGATATTTAGTATGGTGTTTTTATGATTGGAACAAGTTTGTATCATGTTTTGGGGTACGTTAGTGGTTCTCGTTGGGGTCCCGGGGGCCTCGGGATGATTTCGGACCATCAACCGGGCATTTGGACTTGACAAAAATCTGCAGAAAAACTGCAGGTTCTGCCCAGGCCCTTAAGCCTTCGCGTTCGCGTGACAAGTGTCGCGTTCGCGAAGGCCAAGCCTTTTTGTGCATCGCGTTCGCGGGAGGGGGAGTCGCGTTCGCGTAGGTCAGGGGTGTTAAGCATCGCGAACGCGTTGCTTGGGTCGCGTTCGCGTAGGGTCGTGGGTGTTGTGCTTCGCGTTCGCGGGAGGTGTATCGCGAACGCGTAGAAGAAATCTGGGCGGCTGGAAACTTGTACATCGCGAACGCGTGGGATGTGTCGCGTTCGCGAAGGGTAATGGAATTGTGCATCGCGAACGCGTGGTAAGCGACGCGAACGCGAAGAGTAAGGAGGATCTGTTCTTCGCGAACGCGTGGGAGCTCACGCGAACGCGAAAAACAACAGTCTCTGGCAGTGAATTAAATTGCAGAACAGAGGGGTTAGGGGTTTACACCCCCAAAACACAACTTTGAGCCCTAGAGAGAAGAAAACTCGAGGAAATTACTGAGAAGTCATCGGGTATTCGTCGGAGGTAAGATTCTTGACTCAAAAACATCATTTTATGGTAGTATTAACATCAATCTTCATGAAATTGGGTTGAAATCTTGAAGAAATATGGCCTAAGTATTGAAAACGGGATTTTTGGATTTGGAAGGCCATTTGAACTCCGATTTCGATAAATTTTATATGCACGGACTCGTGGCGAGATAAGGATCGCGTTGGTACTAATTTCGGAATTTTCCGAGCAGTGGGGCCCGGGGTCGGGTTTTACCAACTTAGTGTAATTATGCGAATTTCATATAAATTGAAGTGGGTTATGATTCTTTGACCCGTATTTGATATAATTATTGCGGTTTGACTAGATTCCACGCACGAGGGAGCGAAATTCAAAGGAAAAGGCATCGCGGACGAGTCTACGACCGGCTAGAGGTGAGTAGTTTATGTATATGGTAGCCTGAGGGTTCGAAACCCCGGCTTAGCACATTGTGACGCTAATAGGGCGTGGCTCGCACACCGTGGCAGGTGCAGGATTGATTGTGATTGGGGATTGAGACTTGGTCCATCCCGTAAATGAATAATATGTTGTTAGTGTTGGAAATACACTGTATTTGCTATGTTTGTGGGCTGTAAGCCTTGTTTGGGGCCTCGTGCCGATCTGTAGCATCCTTAGAGGACAATATTTTTGTGATAGCTAAAATTGCTTAAATCACTGATCTCAGTCCTGGAAATTGAAATCACACTTTTGAAATGCTAAGTCACCGGCTTTTACAAATCTAATAAAGTTAAAGTATTTTTCATAAATTATGAATTGAGAACTGGAATTAAGGATAATGAATTGTTTTGTGACTTATTTGCTTATTGTGGACTGAGCATGGGATCGGGTTGCATGCCGCAGTGGTTGATATGAGGATCGGGCTGCACGCCGCAGCAGTATTGCGCTTGGGCTGTAGGAGCCCCTCCGGAGTCTGTACACACCCCCAGTGAGCGCCGTCGACGTTAATTGGATCGGGCTACACGCCGTAGCGGTTATGTGCATTGCATTGCATCTGTATTTGTTGAATTACTTTGTGGTAGCCTTATTGTATTATTGTTGCTAGTTCGTAGGAGATTCGGACTGTAGTGTAGCTTCATATTGTGGTATTTTGTGGATTTCTTACTGTCAGCTACATATATATATTTGTTACTCACTGAGTACTTAGTACTCACCCCTACTCCCTGCACCTTTTGTGTGCAGACTCAGGTACTCAGGAGCAGTAGACGGGCATCTCCGGCGTTTACATTGTCACATCGAGTTGCTGAGGTAGCTGCCTACGTTCGCAGAACCTAGCTTCTCCTCTCATTCCAGTTGTTATTTTATATTTTGTATTCGGACTTGAGTACTTCTATATCGTACTCTCTATTTCCTGTTGGGTTTTGTTAGAGGCTCTAGACTTGTGACTCCGGATCTTTGGGAGTGTCAGTACTTTTGTTCAGTATTATTATTATTGGAGTTCTTAAACTCATATATTCTTCTCGGGTTGTCCATTTGGGGACTGGTATTGTGTTATAATTAAATTGTTGGTCTGGCTGGCCTAGCTTGATTGTTGGGCGCCATCACGACCGGATTTGGGTCGTGACATTTTTTTATCTAAAACCATTCTAAATAACTTCTGGTCTGATTCAATTTTTTTATATAGCCTCGTTTAAGTATTTTCAATCTATTTCAATCACACTCACTCGTTCAATTCAATCAAAAATAAGAAAAGAGAAGAAAAATAAAGTAGAAATATATTTTTTCTGTCTTAGTTTTTTCTTGTGATTTTTTCTGATGTGAGATCAACCTTATCTTTTCACCCCGCTGAACTTTTTGCATAATTTGCATGAATTTTTGCTAAACAATGAGAGCGAAAGAGAAGAGATAGAAGAAAAAATATATGGAGATAAAGGAGAAAGGAAGAAGTGAACAAGAAAAGAAGTGGCCGGAAAAAGGGGGTGAAGCAGAAGGTTTGGGGCAAATTGTTTAAGAGAGAATATATTAGTGAGTAGTTTTTTTAGAATTTGGCTATACAATGTCAATTGTTTGGGGTTGTCTTTGCCAAACTCACCTGGAGCCATTTTCCATCTCCCTCAAACTTCATTTATGAAGCTTCTGGGTCGGGAAACTGACATGTGGCCTTTCGATTTTATAGGCCTAGGTTTATGGGCATCTGCGCCATAGGTTTCATTTTTATTTAAGGGAAGTACACATATAGCCATTTTTAGTGCTGTTGTATAGGGATTAGCCAATACTATGGTCCTGAAAATATGAGCTAAAAATCTAATTTCAGGACCTTGAAACTGAAAAATTAAAATTCAAGACACATCGATTAATTTTTAAATAGTGACCCTCTAGAATGACTATCTGGTGTCATTTCTACTTCTTATTTTGAAACGAAAAATATGGGCTAACATTAGTTCTTCAGTAGTAAAACTGGAGAACTTTAAAAAATGAGTACATTTTAAGGAGCGTTTAACAATCCGTAGCTACATTTTATGTATTTGTATTTCATAGCTAGTTTTTGATAATGCACTATATTTGAGTGTATTTGAATACACTGTTCATTTTTTTTTTTTTGTGTATTTGAGTGTATTGAATATATTGTTTAGTTGTATCCAACCTTATTTGATGTTGCAAGGTTGAACGTATTCAACTGTATTTAATGTATTTATACTAAAATGATGAAATGAAGAATATAGTCAAATCTCCATAAAAGTTAGACTGCATTTTCAATGGAAGAATACAACAAAAACCAGATGGATCTCCGGCGAAATACAAAAGAAAACAGTATTTATACTAAGAAAAATGAAAAATACATTCAAATCCTTTAAAAATACAATGCATTGATACTAAAAATGAAGAATAATGTCAAATTTGGTAAAATCTCTGACGAGAATATAAAAAATAGCGTATTTATAATGAAAATACAATCAAATACCATCAGATTCCGGCCAAAAATACAATATACACTTTAGATCTCTGAGGAAATTCAAAAATATATTGTATTTATACAACTATTTTTTGGCATAAAGGTAGAGGAGAAGAAATAGGCTGCTACTTTTTCCAATGTAAAAAGCAATGGAAGAGGAATAGGTTTTCGGTGAGACGAATACACTAAGATGTGAGATACAAAGAAAGAGAAAAAGCCCTGGATTCTGACATTTTTGTTAGATTCAGATCCCGTGACTCCTCCGATCTTCCTCCTCCATTGTTTTCACCGCCGGTAATTGACCTATTGTGACTTCATATTTTCTGATCCGGATCTAATGGTCCACATAAAAGATTGGAAGACGTAGAGAGATAGATAGATAGATAGAGAGAGAGAGAGAGAGAGAGAGAGAGAGAGAGAGAGAGAGAGAGAGAGAGAGAGAGAGAGATAGGCAGTTGTTTGATTGGGCTCCGGTAGGGCTCCACCGAAGAAGATGACCGGCGACCTTGGCAACGACGAAGAGAGGAAAAAGGAGAGATGTTTGAGGGAGAATAGAAAGAGCGGGTTCAGGATAAATATTGATATAGTGGAATAACTATTTGTATTTTGCATAGGTATAATAGGTAAATTGTAGCTACAGTAAGTAATTAAATTAAATGGTAGTTATCATCCATAAATAAATCTTACATTTAGCTATGAAAGATAAATTTTTCTAAAATGGCACTATATTATTTAATGAGAATTACTACAAGAAATTTGATCAAGATTTTTCTTTCACTTTTACCAAGTTTACATGGTTTAAAAGAACATTATCTTTGCATTTGCTTTTTGCAGCCATTCAAAAATAACTCTTATGGAATGGGCCGCCCATTTACCATTTGAAGGTTTTCTCCACGTGCGCTCATAGTATGACATCTGCTGGTAGATCTTTTTGATCCAGTCCTTGAGTCGAGGGACCACATTAAGAACCCGAGCAATATCTGCACGTCCATAAATATCACTGATGAGAGAAGAAATGAAGCGAAATTGACAATTAGGGGAAGACTATACTTACGCGATGCTTTGTATTTATTAGGGTGGAACGAACTCGGGAGGGACCAAGTCCTCGATTTTCACCCAAAAAAATACCCCTATCATTATCGATCTTGATCCTCATCGATGCTCGAAAAGAGGGCCTTGCTGTATCGGCGAGCAAGCTTGATTAGTCCCTTTCGAAAAAATTTGGGACTATACAGGTGGAGCAGGTGGTCGAGGGTGAACTAAAAAAATTCGATGTTTTTCACAATGTGGCGTAAGAAGATCATGATCCTCGAGAACGATGGGTGGATTTGCCCGAGACACAGTTTGTACCTCTTACAAAAGGCCAGGATCACTGGGTCAACTAGGCCTAACGTAAAGGGGTAAGTATAAATACTTAAATACCCATTCATGCGGGTGGTAATGTTGTTGTCAGGCTTGGGGAAAACCTTTTTTTTTGCCTTACTATCTATAGTCCTGTCAGACTATGGGAAGGGTATCCTTAGTAATGGAGCACATATATCTCCATACTCCTTCTCCCATGTTCTGCTATGAGGAGGCCTTCTCGACTAGAAGTCATCCCCAATTGAACAACCTATAGATATAACGCTTTTCATGGGAGACTCTGGGAAAGCCTCAGGAGCAGTGGCCTCAGGAGCAGCCATCTCAAGAGCAGTCGCCTCAAGAGCAACCACCTCAGCATCAATGGGTGGGTGGGAACATGAAGGGGCGTCCTGCTGAGAAACTGATTTGGAAGTTTTAGCCATTGTAATCAGGGAATATATTAAGATTTAAAGAAAACGTATGGAGGTTTGGAGGAACAAGTATGAAGGTGAAGAAAAGAGGATGGAGATATGAAGGTAGGATGGAGATCTGGGTAGAAACCTAAGAACAATTATGAAGATTTGATGGCTAAAGATGAAGATATGATGATTTGAAATAGTTGAAAGCCGTTAGAGAACTCGAAGGTATAAGCTAGGATAAGAAAGCAGAAGAAGTACAAGAGGTCGAAGCTTTTATAGGAGGAAATGTAATCAATACGCGTTGATTCATATTCTGATATGACCAATCGATGATAACACATGTTCAAAGTTAGAACGACATGATTGATGGGATGTGTCAGATTATTCGTCGTCTCGTTTATAATGTACGAAAGAAGGAACAACGGTATATGTATCGTTTCCCATCATTTTGGAAAACATACACTCTGAGAAACAAGGAGATTATTTGTATATGAGTGAACTCAGGGTCAGGGCTCACACCGACTTCCCGGTAGGTCAAATTAAGAAAGAATATGAGATCAAGATTGAAGTTAGAAACTCTTTGGATCAAGGCTGAATTGGGTACTCACCATCAGGACCAACGAGATAATGCTCCCTAAACATAGAACAAGCTTAAAAACCCTAGAAAGCACTACAAATGGTTGTATACGACTAATAGAGGGTCGTGATATCAATACCCAACAGGATATCACGATGCAGATTTGTGACGACCCAAAGGGTCATCACGTGTTTTTAATTGAATTTTGTGTCTCCAAGACCTTAAAAACCTCATTTATAATTATCTCGATTTGCGTACAGAACGAGCGTATAGCCAGAAAGCTTAAATATGAAAATCAGTGAAAAATGCTATGTTTTGATTATAAAATGAGTAAATTTGACTTCGGTCTATATTTTGGGCAAACAGACCCGGACTTGTGATCCGACGGTCCTGGAGGGTCTATGGGAAAATATGGGACTTGGGCGTATACCCAAAATCGAATTTCGAGGTCTCAAGCCCGAGAAATAAATTTTTAAGTAATATTGTTTTATGAAATTGTTTAAGAAAATTTGAAATAAAAATTGATTATAACGTGTTGGTATCGGGCCCGTATTTTGGTTCCGGCGCCCGGTACATCTTACATGTAATTTAAGTCCTTCCTGTAAAGTTTGGTTAAAAATAGGCGATGTTCAACGTGATTCGGACTTAAATTTATAAATTTGAAACTTGATGAAATTGAGAAAAAGGTTCTTGATTTTGAAGCTTGATTCATTGTTATTGAGGTTATTTTAGTGATTTGATCGCACGACTAAGTTTCTACGATGTTGTTGAGTTAGTACGTGTGTTTGGTTAGGAGCCCCGAATGCTCGAGTGTGTTTTGAACATAGAAAATGTTGTAGATTTTCTACAGTTAGTGCACAGGGAAAATGTTCTTCGCTTTTGTGTAGTTCCAACTTGCGAACGCGTAAGTCAAAATCCCCAAGTGCCAGTTTCTTCTTCACGAATGCGAATGATTGGATGTGAATATGAAGCTGAAGAGGGAGACCCTTCACGAACGCGTCTGTCGACTCACGAAGGCGTAGGGTTCAGGGGATGGGTCGCCAGCTTATACATCGCGAACGCGACTGGTAGGACACGAATGCGAGGGCTCGAGAAGCTAAAGCTTCGCGAACCCGAGCTGTGAACATAAAGTCTAAATAGCCTGACCCATCGTGAGCGCAAGGGGTCTGTCGCAAACGCGTAGAATTAAATTACGCAGTTATTTTAAGTTTCAAAAACAGAATTCATTTCGGGATTTCTCAAAATTTCACAAAACCTCTTCTTCTCCAAAGCTCCTAGGCGACCCTTGAAGTGATTCTTCACCATAATCTCTTGTGTTAGTAATCTTTAACTTATTTTCTTCCATTTTCATCAACATCAATTAAATTTTTAGGCCTAAAACATGTGATTAAGGGTAAAAAAATTAGGAATTTGGGTAGAACTAAGGCTTTTTGATTAATTGTGATTTAGACCTTATTTTGGGGTCGAATTTTAAAAATAATTATATATTTTGACTCGTGGGTGAATGGGGGATTTAATTTTTGTCTGAACCTCATATTTTGACCAAGCGGGCCTGGGGTTGATTTTTAGATTTTTGGGAAGAATGATTGGAAAGCTATAATTAGGTATTGGATTGAAATTGTTTAGCATTATTTGATGTTATGAAGACATTTATGTGTAGATACAATTGATTTGGAGCCGAATTCGAAAGGAAAGACAGTTTTTGAGGATTGAGTTGGACGTGGAAGTTTGGAAGTAAGTGTTGGTCTACCTTAGCTTGAGTGATTAGGAGTTGAGTCCTATTTGCTATATGGCATTAGTCTTGTATGACATATGGGCGTGGTGAGGAGTATCTATATGTTGGTGTCTAGCATGACCGTGAGTCTATATATTGTGAATATCTTGATTTCATTGTATTCTTCATGCTTTGGTGATGATTTCTAGTTGTTGTGAAACGTTTGTGGAAGGAATTGAGACCTTTGAACATCTTGGAGCATCGGCTCAAGTTATATTATGAATTGTGAAAGTATATAAGATGATTGAAACCTTTGGAGAATTCGCTCAAGTGGTAAAGCGAGTTATGAAGTATAAGAGAAAGATAAAGAAATATTTATTGAAATGTTCCCTTGCCATTGCTTGTGATTATTGTTTGGGTGAGGAAGAGTGTTAAAGCACGACGGGTGATGCCGTGCGTTATTGATATTATGAGAAAAGAGTGTAAAACATGAAGGGTGATGTCGTGTCGTACGATGTACCATTCTGTGTCGATTCTATTAATTATATGTGAGGAAAGAGAGTAACAACATGAAGGGTGATGCCATGCACATTTTATCATATAATTGCTTTAGTGAGGAAAGAGAGTAAAAGCACGAAGGGTGATGTCGTGTACATTTTTATTATATCATTGCTTGGTAAGGATGAGAGTAAAATCACGAAGGGTGAGCCGTGCACTTATTGATTTCTGATTCTTTATTGATGTCCGAGTTATGTTGTTTCCTTCGTTATTTGATGACTTTTACTCGGAGTTGTTATCTTCCCCTCATCATGCTCTATTTCCCATATTGATTGATTATCTCTGTATCTTGGTTACACTATATATATATATATATATATATATATATATATATATATATATATATATATATATATATATATATATATATATATATATATATATGACAACACAAGTTTATGTGGTAGTCCGGTCTAGCCACGTCACTACTTTGCCGAGGTTAGGCTAGCCACTTAGAAACACATGGGGTAGGTTGTGCTGATACTACACTTTACACTGTGTGCAGATCCCGAAGTAGCATTTGGCCATCGGTATTAGATCGGGATCTATTCTTCAGTCCGAGACTCCGAGGTAGCCCTACTAGCGTCCGCAGGCCCGACGTCTCTTTGATCAGTTTTTATGTTTTATTGTCATTTAAACTCGAGACAGACTATGGTCTTTTCCTTAAAACACTTATTTTTGTAGTAATCCTAGATACTTTGTGAGTATTAGGACACTAGTTCTTGGATAGAGGCATATGTGGATTTCTGCATTATGGTTTAGCTTATTTAATTTAAGTCTTCTGCTTTAATTTCGTATTCCGCAGTTATATAAATATTTAATGCTTGTTTTTACGATTTATAAAAGGATATAAAATAAAAGAGTTAGAAGTTTATGCTTTCGTGGCTTGCCTAGCTTCTATGAGTAGGCGCCATCACGACCCTCGAATGTGAGAAATTCGGGTTGTGACAAGTTGGTATCAGAGCTTTAGGTTACATAGGTCTCACAATTCACGGAAAAGCTTACTAGAGTCTGAAGGATCGGTACGGAGACGTCTGTATTTATCTTCCAGAGGCTACAGAGTTAGGAAAAGTTTTACATTTGTTCTTTTTTGTCGTGCGGTTTGGTTTCTCAGTGCTAATTAAATTTCTACTATGTTCTTTTGCAAATAGAGAGGACACGCATTTCCTCATCTACCGATCAACAGTCCGAGCTCCCAGCAACTCCCACAAGGGGCAGAGGGCAAGGCCAAGGTCGTGCTAGAGGCTGAGGCAGGGGTAGAGCTCAACCCAGGGCAGCAGCACCTGTAGCAGAGCCTCAGATTGATTTTCATGATGAGGTTCCAGCCCCAACAATTCTGGTAGGCCCAGCTCAGGTTCCAGAGGGGTTTATTTCCACCCCAGTTCTTCAGGATGCTCTGGTCCATCTAGAAGGCCTTATGGAGAGTGTCACCAGAGCAGGTTTACTTCCTATAGCACCAGCCATCTCTCAAGGTGGAGGAAGAGCCCAGACTCCTGCTACTCGCACTCCGGAGCAGGTAGCTCCTCAGATTTAGACTACAACAGTTCATCCAGTTGGAGCAGCTCAGCCTTGCATGGTAGCCCAAGCCGGCGATGGAGCAACTATGTCTACCGATGCTTTGTAGAGGATGGACAGGTTCACCAAGCTCTTCACTACTACCTTCAGTGGTGCATCTACCGAGGATTCTTAGGATTATCTGGATAGCTGCCACGAGGTTCTTTGAACATGGGTATTGTTGAGACCAATGGGGTTGATTTTGCTACATTTCGCTTGTCTAGATCCGCCAAGACTTGGTAGAGGGATTATGGCCTAGCTAGACCAGTAGGGTCGCCAGCCTTGACCTGGGAGTAGTCCATGCAGCTATTTCTAGAAAAGTTTCTCCTTATTACAGAGTAAGAGGCCTATCGGAGGTAGTTTGAGTGTCTCTAATAGTTATCCATGAAAGTCACCTAGTACGAGACCACTTTCATTTATTTAGCTCTCCGTGCCTTTATACTTCCTACTGAGAGGGAGAGAGGGAGACAGTTTATTGATGGGCTTATCCAGCCAATTCATCTTCAGATGGCCAGAGAGGTTAGGAGTGTGATATCCTTCTAGGAGGCAGCCAATGTGGCCCAGAGGGTTGAGATGGTATTATCACAAAGGGGGTGGTCATAAGGAAAACAACATACCCCGTAAGTCAGGCAGATTAAGTGATGCCTCGTCTGGAGGCAGAGATTCGTATGATAGGGGTCATCCTCCTAGGCCCTTTAATTCAGCATTCCAGGTTTCTCACGGTGCTTCAAGTGGTCGTGGTTCTCACACGAACTATTTTGATGAGCAGCCCTTCAGTGCACCGCCAACTCCTATCAGTGCACCGCCGCTTCAAAGTTTTCGAGGTCGTCATTTAGGTTGACCAGGACAGTAGTCTCAGCAGCCAAGGGCTTGTTACACTTGTAGTGATATGGATCACATTTCTAGGTTTTTCCCTTGAGCTCCGAGTATCTCTAAGAATAAAGGTTCCCGTGCCATAGCTCAGGCACCAGGTGTTCCACAGCTTGCCTAATCAACTAGGGGTGGGGGTAGAGGTTCTAGAGGTGGAGGTAGAAGTACTAGATGTGGAGCTCAGGCCACTAGAGGTGGAGGCCAGCCAGCTACATGCCGTCCTAGAGAGGTAGATTATAGTGGTAGGCCCCAACCCGGATGTTATGCTCTTTAGGACATGCCTGAGGCTAAGGCTTAAAATGCAGCTATTACAGGTACGGTTTTGGTTTGTAATAGAGATGCTTCAGTGTTGTTTGATCCAGGGTCTATGTATTCTTATGTATCATCTTATTTTGCCTCGTACTTGGTCATGCCTAGTGATGCATTGAGTGTTCTTGTTTATGTGTCTATACCAGTGGGTGATTCTATTATGGTTGATCGAGTCCATCATTCTTGTATTGTGGTGAATGGGGTTCTTGAGATTTGTGTAGATTTGTTGCTTTTAGACATGGTTGACTTTGATATTATATTAGGGATGGACTGGTTATCACCCTACCACGCTATCTTGGACTGCCATGCCAAGACTGTGACCTTAGCTTTACCGGGTATGCCTTCTTTAGAGTGGAGAGGGACTCTTGGTCATTCTACTCGCATAGTTATATCGTATATGAAGGCTCGACATATGGTCGAAAAATGGTGTTTTGCCTATTTGGTGTATGTTTGTGATTCTAGTGTTGAGGTTCCCTCTATTGACTCTGTGCCCGTTGTTCATGAGTTTCTTGAGGTATTTCCTTCAGACATGCCGGGTATGCCACCTGACAGGGATATTGACTTTTGCATTGATCTGGTACCGGGCACTTAACCCATTTCTATCATGTCGTATTGTATGACGCCGCCTGAGTTGAAAGAGTTAAATGAGCAGTTGCAAGACTTATTTGATAAGGGTTTCATTAGACCCAATATTTTTCCTTAGGGTGCGCCGGTTTTGTTTGTCAAGATTAAGTATGGGTTAATGAGAATTTTTATTGATTACCAGCAACTGAACCAGTTAACCATCAAGAATAAGTATCCGCTGCCGATGATTGATGATTTGTTCGATCAGCTTCAGGATGCTAAGGTATTTTCCAAGATTAACTTGAGATATAGCTACCATTAGTTAAGGATTAGGTCGTCCGATGTCCCTAAGACAGATTTTCGCACTAGGTACGAGCATTATGAGCTCTTAGTTATGTCATTCGGGTTGAAAATTGCCCCAACATTTTTTATGGACTTGATGAACTGTGTGTTCAGGCCTTATTTGGACTCATTCGTGATATTCTTCATTGATAATATATTGATATATTCCTGCATCCAGGAGGAGCACAAACAGCATCTTAGAATGGTTCTTCAGACTCTAAGGGATAGTCAATTGTATTCTAAGTTCTCGAGGTGTGAATTCTGGTTTAGTTAAATTGCATTTCTGGGTCATGTTGTATCAGCAGATGGTATTCAGGTAGACCCAAAGAAGATTGAGGCAGTCAAGAACTAGCCTAGACTAGTGTTAGCTATAGAGATTCATAGTTTCTAGGATTGGCAGGTTACTATCATCGGTTCACGGAAGGGTTTTCATCTATTGCAACCCCGATGACCAGTGTCACACCTCCTTTTTACGCTGACTCGCGTGGACGCAAGATATAAAAGAGAGTTTTTCCAATTAAAGGACAACCAAAACGGGATTCATTTATTGAGAGATTCGGAGTCGCCACTTGGGAGATTTATGGTGTCCCAAGTCACCGGTTTGAAACCCGAATTGAGGAAAAGTTTGACTCTATTTAACGGTCCGCGAACCAGAAATCCGGATAAGGAATTCTGTTAACCCGGGAGAAGGTGTTAGGCATTCCCGAGTTCTGTGGTTCTAGCACGGTCGCTTAACTGTCGTACTTGGCTTATTTATCTGATTTTTACAGTTATGTACTTAAATGCAAATTAATATCCCTTTATCGCTTTTATTTATTATTTATGAGAAGAGAATGTTGCCTAAAAATATGTTTCGAATCACGTCACATGAAGTGCACCCGGATCCTCGACACATTCTTATTCAACATTTTGGGATTTGGATTTGGGCCGCATGAAATGCACACCCGTATTTATGAAGGTAAAATTATTACAATACGCGCCTATAGCGACTACTTATTTACATTTTTGAGACGGCCATGAAATTTGCTAAGAAATGGCACATCTCGAAATCTAAATATTTATATATATATTTATGAGGGTTTGATGATTGTTGCCATGAAATCCGTTTATCTACACCCAGATGATTGCTGATCAAGACTTGATTAAACATCCTATGTCATTTGCGGATTATTTGAACATATGCATGAGAAGAAGAAATAATGGCTAGCAAGAGATTCCCTGTTACTACGTAATCTATTCCATCATTCCAAACTAAAAGTAGTTATAACTGATTATCCGTATCTATCACAAGCTCATTGATCCTAACAGATAATATTTCCACAGTCTATCACAAATCTACATGGTTCAAATCAGTAGAGACAATTTTAACTAAACAGTTCCTAATGAAATATAACTAAACCATTGTACATTCTCAAATTGACTATCATTACAACCATTCATGGGGGGACAATGAATCTGAAATACTGCTTCACTCTTATTCCAGTTCAAGATTGCATAAATGAATTCGAACGTGTACCTGGAAATTGATAACAGAGATGCAGAAATGAGATCAGCGACAGCTTGGCAGTAAAGCAAACAAAAGCTCAGCAATCAGCAGAGTATCAGCAATCAAACAGCAAGTCACCAGAATACTAATTCCAACCCAGAATCCCAAATAGTTGCAAATAGCAAAATAGGCCCAGAACACTTAAAAACCAGTTTGTAAGTTCCAGGAAATACCAAAGGCAGCAAAACAGATATACCCCAAGTATGCCCAACTGATCTCGAGTTAACAGAGATAAACCAACCAACAACTGAACGATGCCAAACAGCTTGAAACCCCAATCCTAAGTGACTTAATAGATTCAAACACTCAGCTAAACCCTCCCACAAATGTATTTTAAGTGAACTTCAACAATCAAGAAGAGGGAACACTGGTCCAGTTTCGAAATGGAGAACCAGGCAGCAATGCTTTGGATAATTTTGTTTTTAGCGAGTGGAACTCAAAAATTAGTAGTGCAGCAATGCTTTCAAGCTCCTTTTCAGAACTATATTTCTCTCTTTTATGTGTATCTGTCCCTCTCTATGTTTCAGGATACTCTCCTTTTCAAAATCCGTTTCTAATGTATGCTGTTCCAAGAAGCTCCCTACTCTGTTTTTTAACCCTATACTTATAGTTTTCAGATTAACTCCTGATTGATGCCACCAATCCTAAACTAAGCCCCTGCCCATCCATATCTCTGCCCAGCCCATGATATTCCCTGGCATCCTTGACACTGGTTTTGTCACTATAATATGTCTAAGCATGGGGCATTTTTAAATTAATAAATATGGGGCATTGGTGGGAAATTCTACTGTACAGCAGGTTCCACCAGCAGTCCTAATGTGCGCTACACTCTATCAATTAAACCCTTCAGTTCCTAACTAACAAACAACTATATCCAATTCACCACTTAATTAAAACAACAGTTCAAAGAAAAATCTCGATCCAACAGTGATTCACAATGTGATTTACAGTGTCAATTTCTGCCATAAAATTCTAATAAACAGACCTACGAAACTAATCGACAACATTCGTATAACTCATATAAGTAACAACAATCAATCATTGACTCAGTGATTCGAAATGCTCAGGCAAACAAAACACAAAAATTCAGCCTTTAGCTACTTGACAGTATCGTTTACAACCAATTCGTGTTTCTATATCGTAATCTACTCCGACATATAAACAAAACAAGAATGACCAAATAAAGGTCTTACGGGGTAGAAGCAGAGAAGATTAAAATCAAACACAAAACAGACACAAACGAACAACTAAATTAATACAATGAACACAACAATAAAACAGAAGGAAGAGAATGAAAAATGGGATACCTCAAGAAGAGGGATCAAAATTGGACGGACTCGGCTCCAAAGGCTTCGAGTTTGCACTCTTTTGAAGTAAACGGACTTTAATTGAAGTGTTTTTCAAACGAAAAACACTCCAATTAAAGTCTATTGCCTTCAAATAACGTTGACTCGACGAAATCCCTAATTTTTGGGTTCTAGGGTTCTTGAGGCTCGAATTTAGGGCTTTAACATTTCTGGTAAGATTCGAACTAAGCCAGGGTTAGTAGGGGTGTGAGGGAGGTGTGAGGAGTGATTGGTGTGAATTTGAGGTGGTTTGGGATGAACGTTCAAGTTCCGGTGAACTTCAAATTGATATTCGAAACGTTCGAGCAACATTCGAGACTAACCGATCCGTGTAGAGGGGGCTTGGGAGATTCTACGGTGTTAATTTGGGGTGGTTTGGCCTACCGAAACCGCCGTGAGGCGATTTCTGGCAGGCGGAGCACGGTGGTGGACGGCGGAGGCTTAGTTTTTCTCTAAGAGAGACGATGAAGGTGAGGGGGTCTGGCTTAGGGGGGGCTGGGTAAACCTTGAGGCTATATACTCGCATGGGAAACGAATCCTGGCCGTTTGATCTGATGAGATCAACGACCTGGATTATTTCACTTATCCAAACGATGCCGTTTGGGCATCATTGAAGTCGGGTTGGTCTGTGGGTGGATTGAGCCGGGCAAACTCGGGTTGTGAGGGTGAAGTGTTGGCCGTTGGATCAACTGAATCAAACGGCCCAGATCGATGCCTCCTGAACGGGTGATAGGGGAGATCGTGGCCATCGGATCAATTCGAAATGAACGACCACGATTGAGGATGAATTGGACTGGACCAGGGATAACTCGATTGGGCCTGGTTTTGGACTAGGTTTTGGCCCAAATCTGATTTCCTTATCTCTTTATTTCCTAACTAGACTCTATATTGTATTATATATATATATATATATATATATATATATATATATATATATATATATATATATATATATATATATATATATATATATATATATATATATATATATATATATATATATATATATATATATATATATATATATATATATATATATATATATATATAAAATCTTTTAACTTGTAACACACATATATATCAGATTAACTTGTAACACATATAATTAATCTTTTACTAACAATTAACATAATTAAATACCAAATCCTACAATTGCACATTAAATGACCAGAAATGCGAAAAATACATTTTTATGATTTTTTCATTTTCGTAAAAATAAACTTAACTATTTCTAAGTACGGAATTAATCCTAAAGATATAAATGCAACATATTTGGTGTATATTTTTTTTTTTTATTAGTTTAAACAAATAGACATGGGCACACAAATGCAAACAATAAGAAAAAGAACATGTAATACACAAATATTGCAAACAAACACAAAAACTCTTTTATTTTTGACATTTTGGGAGTAATTCTTGTATAGGACAAAAATCACGTGCTCACAGCTTCCCCTCTTTGCGCGGAAACATAAAGAGTTTTCGTGCAAAGATAAGTGAGCGGATACGAGCGATTTTTGCCCGTTCAAGCACTCCGTATGAAGCATTTTTTGGAAAAGTTTGACCGAACCTTGCTTCAAAAGGTCTCCTACATATCCCTGGCTAAAAGGGAATCAAGTCAATGTAGTTCGGGAAGTTTTGGTAGCTGGGACTACCATGACTGCTGTGATCTTGCTGTTACTGCTGCTGCTGCTGTTGCCACTACTTAACTGATCTCCTTATTACACCATGCTAAACCAAAAATAAGAAGCTATACTAAGTTACAGTATTGCAAATTCTTATCTATCTTTTCAACTTGATCTTGTCGTGTTCCCTGCCATCCCGCTGGCTCTGATGTTTTCTTCACATGCTTCTTCTCTTCTGACAATCGTTAATTCGGCTTATCTTGATTGCCGAACTCCGACCATTGGTCCCTTCTTTGTGATCTTCGAACTATTCTCCTTCGAAGTCTGAACCTGTCTGTAAGGCCCCGTAAAATTTTTGTGCATAAAACCTAGTAGATGTGGTATCATGGTCCGAATGATGTGTTAGGAATGCGTAGAATTCTTCGCGGCGAGCTTGCGAGCCGCGGTTCGGACCCTTGGTAGTGATTTAAGTTTCAAAATGTAGAATAAAATTTTTTCCAGAAAAATGTCAATCTGCGGTGCACTTTTGCGACCGCAGAATCAATATGCGGTCCGCATAGTGACCGCAGATCGTTCCAGAGAGTTGCCCAAAATTGTGTCCAATGTGCGGTCGATATGCGATCGCATGTCAATCTGCGGTGCACTTTTGCGACCGCAGAATCGACATGCGGTCCGCATAGTGGCCGCATTCCTTAACAGAAACTTGTAATTTTTGAGGCCATTTTGCGGTCACTTTGCGGACCGCATGTGTGTTCTGCGGTCGCATAGTGACCGCATAATTGACCCCGGCCCAGATTTTTGTAACATTTTGACCCGATCTCTTCTTTAATATAACACACCTCTTCTTCATTTTTATCATATCATCTCACCAAAAATTAGAGAGAGAAGAGAGGGTTTTTAGAGAGAGAAGTTCTTCATCTTCAAAGATTGTTCCAACTACTTAATTCCAAGGGATTCTAGGGCAAGGATTCAACTTCCCCAATATTTTCAAGGTAAAAACCCTAACTATTTTCTTTGATTTTCAGTTTTAATTGGGTAAAGAGAGGTTTGCATATAATAGCTTTTGAAAATAAAATTTTTACACTCATGCATGATTATTGAACTTGATTTCTAGTAAAAAGAAGTGGGTAGAAGTAAGAGTCTTCAAGAACAAGGTTGGCAAGAATAGGATATCTTGGGTAAGCATAAAGTAGAAAGTTAACGGAAGAAAAATCATCACCAGGTATGTATGGCTAATTTTGATTCTTGTGAAATCGCCCTTATGTGTAAAATTGTTTGGCATGTGTTGATTTGAGAAATTGTATGTGATTAATTGATGTTGTTGTTGGATATTCAAAGTTGTTGTTGAACTATGAGTGTTGTGGTAAGAAATATGAACCGAAAGGTAAATGAGAGTTGAATTGGGTAAAGAATTTGTGAATAATGATTATGATGGCCTATATGGCACCTTGTGGAAAAGAAATCGAAACACTTGAGAATTGGTTTATTGTGGAAAGAGATGAAACACTTGAATTATGGAAAATTGTTGAAATTGTGTGTAGTACCTTATCTGCTGTTTGAAATTGTTGTGTTTTCAACTGTAAGGCGGGGTCGTGTCGCGCGCCGCGACGTGGTGAAATAAGGTTTGGGTTGGGGTGATAAGGGTGGCCGAGGTAATAAGGGTGGTCGGGGGTAATAAGGATGGAAAGCGATCGAAATCGCTATTGAAAATTGATACATAAATCAATAATGTGAAATTGTGAAAGGAGACAACAGGAGAGTTTGCAACCTGTGGGGCACCGATTGCCCCTTTGTTTGACTACTTGTGCTTTATGTGATTGATTGGTAATTGTTAAATTGGTTGATTGTAGAAAGTGCTTTCTGAGTTGAGAATTATTTGAAATGAGGAAAATGTGGAAACATGGTTGGTTGGCTTAATTAATTGTTGATGTAATTTAATGGCTTGAGTTTACTTGGGACAAAGTTTGTCCATACATACCCAGTACAATTTAAGTGTACTGACGTCCCTTTTGCCGGGGCGCTACATTCGTGTCATGATTGTAGGTGGATCAGTAGCAGGCACTTCAGCTCGTCGGCAGTAGTATTCTTCTCCTTCCACCTGCCCGTCTTGGTGAGCCCCTTTCTTCCTCGGGGCCTTGTGTGGTTCTTGCCACTTCGGTTTGGATTTCATTTTGGTTTTGAAAGGTATAGCCGGAGCCTTGTTACCAGCAAGTATTGTATTTCCCTTTTGTATCCTAGAGGCTCTGTAGACATGTAAACTGTGGGACTTCAGTCTTATATATATAAGGTGTTATGTCGGGCGTTGTAAAAGTTGAAATCTTGTTAATGAATCACTCGTATCATTTTATTTGTTTAATGTGAAATCAATTATGATTAGTAATATATTTGGTTAATGAGAAACAATCATCACAGGGGTAACGCGTGGGAATGAAAGGCACCAGGTCCGCTTGACTAGGGCAACCCGGTCAGGCGCCGGTCATGTCCCTCGATTTGGGGCGTGACACTGTCTTTCCGATCCTTGTTGCCTTCGTCTTGATTGGATTCATGCTGGGGATTTCCGTTACACTCTACCGCTTTCCTCAACCAAATTCAAAAATAAATCGCCACTCCATTCTTCAGGCGGGCTCCCTGACTTCAACTACATAGTCAAAATAAATCGCCACTCCATTCTTCAGGCGGGCTCCCTGATTCCAACTACAACTTCAAAAAATAAATCGCCACTCCATTCTTCAGGCGGGCTCCCTGACTTCAACTACAACTTCAAAAATAAATCGCCATTCCATTCTTCAGGCGGGCTCCCTGACTTCAACTACAACTTTAAAATAAATCGCCACTCCATTCTTCAGGCGGGCTCCCTGACTTCAACTACAAATTCAAAATAAATCGCCACTCCATTCTTCAGGCGGGCTCCCCGACTTCAACTACAACCTCAAAATAAATTGCCACTCCATTCTTCAGGCGGGCTCCCTGACTTCAACTACGACTCACTAATTTCATCCCACTCCATTCTTCAGGCTGGCTCCCTGACTTCAACTACAGATTCAAAATAAATCGCCACTCCATTCTTCAGGCGGGCTCCCTGATTCCAACTACAACTTCAAAAATAAATCGTCACTCCATTCTTCAGGCGGGCTCCCTGACTCCAACTACAACTTCAAAAATAAATCGCCATTCCATTCTTCAAGCGGGCTCCCTGACTTCAACTACAACTTTAAAATAAATCGCCACTCCATTCTTCAGGCGGGCTCCCTGACTTCAACTACAACCTTAAAATAAATCGCCACTACATTCTTCAGGCGGGCTCCCTGACTTCAACTACAACCTTAAAATAAACTGCCACTCCATTCTTCAGGCGGGCTCCCTGACTTCAACTACAACCTTAAAATAAATCGCCACTCCATTCTTCATGCGGGCTCCCTGACTTCAACTACAACCTTAAAATAAATCGCCACTCCATTCTTCAGGCGGGCTCCCTGACTTCAACAACAACTTTAAAACTAAATCGCCACTCCATTCTTCAGGAGGGATCCCTGACTTCAACTATGACTTCAAAACTAGATCACCTTCCTTTGCTTCTTGTACCATTTCATTCTTGCTGCATCGACTCTTGAACTATCATTTCTCCTAAATTACCTTGTTTCGGAACTGCTTTCCTCCTGGGTCGCGTTGCTTTCCCTCCTGACTGCTGGGGATATCTTTAGAATTGTTTACTTATCTGCTGGGATAATGCTGCTGGGGAAAATCTCCTCTACTTCCTCATTTTCTTCTTCTTTCAAACTTTATTCTCTCCCGGGCTCGCTGGGGATTGAAATTTCACTGACTGAGGATTACCCTGGCGGGGAGTCCCCTTTCCTTTTTCCTCTTTCCAAACCTCCTGAGGGACTCACGCTTTGCTTCCTTGAAAAACTTATGGGATATAATGCTGCTGAGAAAGTCTCGAAATCAGTGTTTCATTTCTCCAAGAACTGCCGGGAACGATACTAGTCTCAAAGATCACTTCCTCGTGCTGTCTGGCACCTTTCAAAACTACTCTGCTCGAAGCTGGTATTTTCCTTCTTCCCAAAATCTTGTGTTGCTTTCTATCCTTATCCACTAGGTATTCGCTTTCAAGAAAATTTTCGCAATGGGAGAAAATTTTCTGCCCCAGTTTGATAACCTTCTATGTGGCATGCTTTCCCTCCGACGAACCCTTTTTTCCTGCTTTAAATCAAAGAAAAATTGTTAGTTTCAAAACGCAGTGAGTGGTCGTGCCACTCTTGCTGGGGCCATTTTCTTTTCTCTTTTAGCTGCTTTGCCTTCCTCGAACTTTTGGGGACGACGTTGATACTTGCTGGGGATGGCGCTCTTTCCATAGATGATCTCTCATCTTTCCTTTTTATTCCAACTTCAGTGTGGTCCGACCCTTTTAGTCGATGATCTGCTGTGAGAAATTATCTTCCGGGTGTGTAACATGTGTCCATCCTACTCCATAATTCTTGTGAACCTTCCAATCAACTTGTCGTTCCAATCTTAATATCGGAACGACTTTTGCTTTATTGCCTTGTTCCACGCCTATTCATCTTCATTGTACCGCTTTGGGAGACTTGGTGGTAAGCTTTGAAAAGTCAATTTTCGACATAAACATAAAAATTTTCAAAAAGAGAGAAAAATGATAGATAAAAAATGAAATAAAGAATGTTGACCGCGAATGACGAAAGGAAAGGGAAAACTTTTCTGAACTCAAAACTGGGAAAAACTTATCTGAATGTATAACTGATCCAATGGTTATGTCGTGCCTTCGAGATTAATCTACCCGGTCTATTTATGTCAATCACTTTCTGACGGCTGCGTTTTGCTAGAAGCAAACGAATATCCCAACCTTGTCCCATGCAGACACCTGGTAACCATCTCGCCTTGTCACCTCATAGTGCCCTTCAAAGGGTTTTCACTAATGAGATTCTCTCATTTCTCTCGACCTCCCTTCGCCTTAGGGTGCCTGTAAAGGTTTTCACCGTAAAACTCTCTCATTTTATTTCTCTTAGCTTTCTTCACCTTAAGGTGCCCGCGAGGGTTTTCACCGTTAAGGCTCTCTCATTTCGCTTTCTTTCCAGGCTGGGGTATTACCCACGAGATTCCCTCTAAAGCATTATCCCTTTCGGCTTGTGCATCCTGGATTCAATCGAGGATCGGAGTGTCACTCTTGGCTTTCATCCGCATGACTTGGCATTTCTCAAATACTGATCGAGAGGTCTTTTTCGGTCATTAATGTGGTTTTCATGCGTGAGGCTAAAGAAAAGGGGTTTAACCTCAACGGTTAGCTTATTACAACTTTCGGAATCCACACCATCTTTTCAAATGAAACAATGACTTCTGCCCCAGTTTTGTTGCTTGGGGAATCTTTGATTTTTATTTTATTATGACCGAGCCGTGTGGCGCCTACGTATCCTTCTTGAGGAATCAGGTCGAACGTAGTTCACTTTTTCTTATGTCTTTTCTTTGTTTCTTTTCTATTTTGTTACACATCTTCCTTGATGATTCCGAAAGAGGGTATATGAAAGAATAATTAAGGCTCAAAGGGGAAAACAAGGGTTAAAGTGTTTGGGTAGTAGAAAAATTGCCTCTGTCATTTCATTCTCCGAAAAATGCCAACTACAAACAAACGAAACCAAACGTTGACAAATGCATTAAAGAATTACACATAATATCTCTTGACTGCATCGGAATTGATAGCCATATCGGTGCACCTTCCTTCAATATCAGTTAGACATAGCGCGCCGTTGTATAATACCCTAGTCACAACAAATGGTCCCTGCCAATTTGGAGCGAACTTGCATTTTGCTTCGGCCCGATGTGGTAGAACTCTCTTCAGCACATGCTGTCCCACTTCAAATTTCCTGGGACGTACCTTCTTGTTGTATGCTCTTGCCATTCTCTTTTGATACAATTGGCCATGACATACTGCTGTCAATCTCTTTTCATCGATCAAACTCAATTGCTCCAATCGGGTTTTAACCCACTCATCATCGTCAATCTCAGCTTCAGCGACAATTCGGAGGGACGGGATTTCAACTTCTGCTGGTATTACTGCTTCAGTCCCGTACACCAACAAGTAAGGAGTTGCACCTACCGAAGTCCGGACGGTAGTGCGGTAACCCAATAGTGCGAATGGTAACTTTTCATGCCATTGCCTAGACCCTTCTACCATCTTCCTCAATATCTTCTTTATATTCTTGTTTGCTGCCTCAACCGCACCATTTGCTTTGGGACGATATGGTGTGGAATTTCGGTGTGTAATCTTGAACTGTTGACATACCTCCTTCATCAATCCGCTGTTAAGATTGGCACCGTTATCCGTGATGATTACCTTTGGGATTCCAAACTTGCAGATGATGTGGGAATGTACGAAGTCCACCACCGCCTTCTTGGTCACGGATTTGAAGGTTTTGGCCTCCACCCACTTGGTAAAATAATCGATCGTTACCAGAATCAACCTATGACTATTGGAAGCCGCAGGTTCTATAGGTCCGATAACATCCATACCCCATGCAACAAATGGCCACGGCGCTGACATTGTATGCAATTCGGTCGGTGGAGAATGAATAAAATCTCCGTGTATCTGACACTGATGGCATCTTCGCACGAAACTTATGCAATCACGCTCCATAGTGAGCCAATAATATCCTGCTCGAAGAATCTTCTTTGCCAATACATATCCGCTCATGTGTGGCCCACAAACTCCCGAGTGTATATCTGTCATCACTGTTGTGGCTTGACTTGCGTCTATACATCTCAACAATCCCAAATCTGGGGTTCTTTTGTACAGCACCCCTCCACTAAGGAAAAATCCGTTCGCCAACCGCCGAATAGCTCTCTTTTGATCTCCGGTTGCTTGCTCTGGGTATACTCCTAACCTGAGGTATTCCTTGACATCATAAAACCATGGCTCACCATCCATCTATTCTTCTATCATATTGCAATAAGCATGTTGATTTCGAACCCGAATATGTAACGGATCGACACGAACCTTGTCAGGGTGATGTAGCATTGACGCCAAAGTAGCTAGAGCATCGGCAACCTCGTTATGCATCCTTGGGATGTGCCTGAATTCCACTGATCGAAAACGCTTGGTCAGATCATGCAAACATTGACGATACGGGATAAGCTTCAAGTCTCTGGTTTCCCATTCTCCCTGAATCTGATGTACCGGAAGGTCCGAGTCCCCCAAGACCATGACGTCCTGTACATCCATGTCCACCGCTAATCGCAACCCTAAGATACATGCTTCGTACTCAGCCATATTGTTGGTACAATGAAAACGCAGTTGAGCAGTAACAGGATAATGATGTCCTGTTTCAGAGATAAGCACGACCCCTACTCCGACTCCTTTTGCGTTCGTCGCTCCGTCGAAGAAAAGCTTCCACCCTGGCTCCTCGGTTAGTTCCAACCCATCAATTTGCAATACTTCTTCGTCCGGAAAATACGTCCTCAAGGGTTCGTATCC
This sequence comes from Nicotiana noctiflora, assembly GCA_032618575.1. Lineage (NCBI taxonomy): Eukaryota > Viridiplantae > Streptophyta > Magnoliopsida > Solanales > Solanaceae > Nicotiana > Nicotiana noctiflora. The sequence goes on from JASVEL010003279.1 coordinate 180,059, forward strand.
GTCATCGACAGCATTCTCAGCTAAGTGATCGGCTAGGGCTTGAGCTTTCTTGGCCATCCTTGTCACATATATGATCTCGAACTCTGTAAGTAATATTTGCCATTTTGCTAACCTCCCTGTAGGCATAGGCTTCTGGAAAATATACTTCAGTGGATCCAAACGTGAAATGAGGTAAGTGGTGTAAGAAGACAAGTAATGTTTCAGCTTTTGGGCTACCCAAGTTAAAGCACAACAGGTCTTTTCCAAATGAGTGTATTTGACCTCGTGGACCGTGAACTTCTTATTGAGATAGTAAATGGCCCGTTCCTTCTTGCCAGTAAGATCATGCTGCCCCAGTACGCAGCCGAACGAATTCTCCAAAACCGTTAGATAAAGAATCAGGGGTCTACCCGGTTCAGGCGGAACTAGCACGGGTGGGTTTGACAGATACCCTTTGATTTGGTCAAACGCTTCCTGACATTCTGTCGTCCATTCTATCGCAGCGTCTTTCTTCAACGGACGGAATATGGGCTCACAGGTTGCTGTAAGCTGAGCAATAAACCTACTGATGTAATTTAACCTTCCCAACAAACTCATTACCTCTGTTTTATTCTTTGGCGGGGGTAACTCCTGGATGGACTTGATTTTGGATGGGTCCAACTCGATGCCCCGTCGGCTGACAATGAATCCTAGCAACTTCCTTGACGGAACTCCAAATGCACATTTGGCCGGATTAATATTGATATCATATCTTCGAAGTCTTTGGAAAAACTTCCTGAGATCGGCAATGTGGTCTTCTTGACGTCTAGATTTTATGATCACATCATCCACGTACACTTCAATTTCTTTGTGTATCATGTCATGGAATACTATAGTCATCGCCCTCATGTATGTTGCCCCTGCGTTCTTCAATCCGAATGGCATTACCCGGTAGCAATAAGTTCCCCAGGGTGTGATAAAAGCCGTCTTTTCTGCGTCCTCTTCATCCATCAAGATCTGATGATATCCCGCGTAGCAGTCCACAAAGGATCCGATTTCACGTCCGGCGCAATTATCAATCGGGATATGGATATTGGGAAGCGGGAAATTATCCTTAGGGCTCGCCTTGTTGAGATTGCGGTAGTCCACGCATACTCTGATCTTCCCGTGTTTCTTCGGAACCGGTACCACGTTAGCCAACCAATCAGGGTATCGAGTGACACGAATGACTTTCGCCTGCAACTGCTTTGTTACTTCCTCCTTGATCTTTACACTCATCTCTGTCTTGAATTTCCGCAGTTTTTGCTTGACGGGAGGACATGCCGGGTCAGTGGGTAATTTGTGAACCACTAGATCAGTGCTGAGTCCTGGCATGTCGTCGTACGACCATGCGAAAATGTCTTTAAACTCCATGAGTGTTTTGATCAATTCTTCTCTCAGGGTTGGGTTCAATATGGACACTTATTCTGGTTTCTTTAACATCATTCGTATCCCCCAGATTAACAGCCTCGGTATCGTTCAAATTAGGTTTGGGCTTTTCCTCGAAGTGACTTAATTCTTTGCCGATTTCTTCTACGGCTTCATCATCGCCGTATTCCGATTCACTCTCGTCACTTTTTATTTCATGCGTTATTATTTCCAAACTAGATTGACTTTCTAGACTGGGTTGATTAATCTTTAAGCACGCCATATCATTAAGATCAGTTGAAAGAAGGCTGTTCAGAAAAGTAAAAAGAAGGAAAATAAACAAAATTAGACACGAAGGGGACAAAATTTCATTAATGGGAACGATACAAGGAAAAACAAACTTGCAAACTCAAATCAAAATGAACTAAAACAAACGGATTTTACTTCGGGGACAACCCCAACACAAAATTTCGAAAGAAAACAATCCAAAACAAACTACCAAGACTCCTTCCGGACAGGGAGAGGAGTAGCCTTCCAATTATTCAATTTTGCTTTCGATCCCACAAACTGTATCTCGGCATGGCTGGATCCTTCGCCATCCTCTAGCATGCATACATCTACGAATAGGTCCTCGAACTTTCTTAAGAACACTTCGTCTGACCTAACCATAGGACTGGGAACCTTTGTCGTCGGATGTCCTCTTACTCCGGACCTGACAAAAGATCGGGAAAGGCGCGGAACAGGCTTCGGGAGCACCCATGTCTTCTGCTTATTCCTCTTGGCTCGCTGGATGTCCTCTGATGTTGGCTTGAATCCCAAGCCGAAGGTTCCCACATTTTCGACCACAGATACCGGTTGTATGATTCCTTGCAGAGATGCACCTAAACCTTTGCCGGGTATGAAACCGTTTCTCAACATTTCATGAGCCACCATGACGTCTGCAGTAATTATTCTATCATTGGGAATGCATTCCCCTTCTGGAACTCGGTTGGCGGATACCACATCGCAGATCTGGTATACCCATGGCCCAACATCCTCTTCTGTCTCAACAAAGGGGACGATGGTGCCTGGTTGTAGATCATTCTCTCCATGGACTACGATCTCCTGTTGGTCCCACTCAAACTTGACTAGTTGGTGTAGGTTGGATGGAACTGCTTTTGCGGCATGGATCCACGGTCGCCCTATCAGAAGGTTATATGAAACTACCATGTCCAGCACCTGGAATTCCATGGTGAACTCCACTGGTCCGATTGTCAAGATTAACACTATGTCCCCGACCGACGCCTTGCCTCCTCCATCAAACCCTCGGACACATATGTTGTTCTTGCGTATCCTGCCGATGTCCACTTTCAACTTGTTTAGTGTAGAGAGAGGACAAATGTTAGCACTGGACCCATTATCGACAAGGACTTTGGTAACCACCGACTCCTCACACTTTACCGTAAGATATAAAGCCTTGTTGTGCTCGGTGCCTTCCTCGGGCAACTCGTCATCGGTGAAGGTGATCCGATTCGCTTCGAAGATCCTATTGGTGATCTTCTCCAAATGACTCACCGAGATTTTATCGAGTACGTGGGCCTCATTCAGAACTTTTATCAAAGTTTGCCGATGTTCTTCAGAATGTATTAGCAAGGACAGCAATGAGATTTGCGCAGGGGTTTTCTTCAGCTGTTCTAAGACAGAATAATCATGCAGCTTCATCTTTTTCAGGAATTCTTCTGCCTCTTCGTCAATTACCGACTTTTTCAGTGTTGCCGGAGTAGTCTTCCTCAATTCTGCAGGGGCAAAACATCTCCCTGAGCGGGTCAAACCTTGCGCTTCGCAGACTTCCTCTTTAACTTCCTTTCCTTTGTAGGTTGTCGTGACCCGATCATAATTCCATGGAATAGCTTTGCTATCAGCTATTGGCAACTGTATTGCTGGCTTGATGATGAAAGGATCCACTCGAACACCTGCTACGGTCAAGACAGGTTTGGTTACTGCCCCTGGTACAACTATTTTTGCTCCCCCTGGCCTCACCGGTACTTTGCTTGCATTTCCCCTTTCCGCTTCCAACCCCTCTTGTACTTCCTTCTTGCAAATGAGTGATTCATCAAGGCTTGGTCCCCTTTTCATTCCTACCCCACCAGACTTGATCATCATTACAGTCTGAGAGGTTTTCTCCTTTCCCTCTTCTACTCGTACCAGCTCGATCATGTTGGCCTCATGATGAGTTGGAAGTGGATTTCGGTTGATGTCGGGTTCCGCTGGAGTCTGGACCTCAATCCTGCGAGTGTCGATGAGTTCTTGGATAGCTGTTTTCAACCTCCAACACTTTTCTGTGTCGTGCCCCGGACATCCTGAACAATATGCACAATTTATTGAATGATCCAAATTCTTTGGAAGAGGGTTTGGTAGCTTAGCCTCGACCGGATTTAGCAACCTAACTTGCTTCAATCGGTGGAACAAACTGGTGTAAGACTCTCCCAAAGGAGTGAAAGTCTTTGGCCTTGGCGCCCTGTCGCTCTTGAATGCTTGGTTCGGACGAAAACTCGCACCCGTGGGGTTTCTGTAGGCTCTTGGGGGTGGATAACTGTTTTGCGGGTTTGGTGCATGCCATGGTGCATGGACGGGAGGTGTGGCGTATGACTGAGCGTGATGGACAGTAAAATGGGGATCAGGTGCTGGATAGTAGTGTTGCGGGTGGTTATATGGATTGTGGAGGTAATTTTGGTGGTGAGGTTGTGGCGGGTTATACTGGGGTGCGGGGCCTCTGTTTCTGAACCATGTTCCGGACTCGACTGCCGTGACTTCTTCTTTCCTCTTTTTCCCAAGCACTCCTCCGGTACCACTTTGAATAGCTTGAGTGGTGGCTTTCAATGCTGAATAGCTCATGATCTTGTTGGCTTTCAAGCCTTCCTCGATCATAGCCCCCATCTTTATCACCTCGGTGAATGACTTACCCACGGACGTCACCAGATGTCCGAAATAGGTTGGCTCTAGTGTCTGCAGGAAGTAATCCACCATCTCATTCTCTATCATAGGCGGATCTACCCTTGCTGCCTGTTCCCTCCAGCGGAAACCAAATTCTCTGAAGCTTTCGGCGGGTTTCTTCTCTAGCTTTAGCAATGATAAGCGATCGGGGACTATTTCAAGATTATACTAGAACTGGCCGATGAATGCTTGAGCCAAATCATCCCATGTAAACCATCTGCTGGGATCCTGCCTAGTGTACCATTCTTGTGCAGACCCCCCAAGCTTTGACCGAAGTAAGCTATCAGAATCTCATCTCGCCCCCCCCGGCTCCTCGCATCTTACTACAAAAACCTCGAAGATGGGCTACTGGGTCACCATGCCCTTCGTATAGGTCAAACTTGGGCATTTTGAACCCGCCCGGCAACTGGACATCTGGGAATGGACATAGATCTTTGTAAGCGATGCTGACCTGGTTGCCCAAGCCATGCATATTCCTGAAGGACTGCTCCAGGCTTTTAACTTTTCGAATAACTTCCTCATGCTCCAAATTTTGGAAGTGCTTTTCCGGTTCTGCCGGGTTATCCCAGTGAGGGGTGTGCGGATGCGGTTCCGGAGCCCTAAAGGTAGGCTCGAGAGGATAGTAATAATTGTCGTGGATTTGAACATGCGGCTCCCCTGATGACTTTTGTAGATTAGCAGGTGGAGGTGCCACAAAAACAGGGGTGACTGTGGGAGGAGGATTTTGTTTGGCTGGTGGAGTGTGGGTGGTATAAGGGTTTTCCCCTTGATAGTATGGATAGATCGGGGCGCTTGTCGAAGGATCAATGGGTGGATGTTCTGGAGCTGATGCGAGAGTAGGGAGGTTTGGTGAGGACTGTCCCCTAGCCCAGGCTAGGTGCATCTCTGTTATCTGTTGTCTCAACCGATCTACCTCTTCTTTCATGATCTGTATCTCCGATTTCTCTTCCTCGAGACTTTTACCGGAACTGGACATACTTGCTGGAATTGGCCCTTTAGATCTAGTACGGTAATGGTGGCTGGCCAGTATATTCTGTCAAACCAACTGCTAAACTTTTCTAGAAATGCAACAAACTTGTTAGCTTACTGAGTTTAACAGATATGTTATAGCACGTTGGATGCAATGCACCTAACCAATTAACCCTTTCTATATGTACTCATCACATGCGTCATTCCAGCTTCTTTTCTTCTTTTTTTTTCTTTTTTTTTCCTTTTTCTCTTTTTCAATTATCCTTGAAAACCTTATTGTTATTAACCTTCATGTTCTTTTCCTTTCTTTCTAGTGGTGGTCGAATCTTATGTGGATTGCCTACGTATCATGTCCCCGCGTGAATCAGACCGAGCGTAGTTCTGGCAACAAGATTGTGGCGAAATTCTGGAATTCTCATAATGAAAAACCTTTATGGTCACAAAACATGTCTTACAATAATCAACAACAAAAGAGAAATGCTTGACTCAAAAAAAAAAACATAAAAATACTGAAAACGTCAACAAAATAAAAAATAAAAAAAGTACATCTTTTAATCAATAACCTAATGCTCTTAAACTCCTAGAGGCCCGCGAGGCATCGTCCGGCCTTGCCGCGGGCCTTGGTGTGAGGTCCCTGTGTAGTCCCCTTAACTCTCTCATGATCTGATGAACATAGTCCATAATCGAAGCAAAAAGGGCGGCGCGGGGCATTTGTTCACAAGCTAAGCACTTCATGGTGACATAATGCCCGATCTCTCCAATTCTGTCTTGATCATGTCCCTTTCTCTGAGTAGCTGTTCTATCTGCTGGTTCTTCGCCCCTAATCTTCGAGCGTTGTTGGTGACCTGATCTAAGAGCCTATCCACTTGTTCTTGCAATCGGGCCATCAAATTGTGGCAACGGTCGAGGTCTACCATGGCATCCCGGGCTTGTTTGAAGACCCGTTCCCTGAGGGTAACATTTGCTTCTCTCAGACTGGTGATGACCTCAGTATAATCTTTTTCCACTTGCTGTAGATGAAGTTCCTGTTGATGTGCCTCCCTTCTCCAGCTGGTACGGATCCTCATCGTTTGGGCCTTTGACTCTTCCAATTCTTTTTGGACATTCGTGACTTGATTTTTTAAACCCCTTATCAATTTTTCGTCTGATCGACTCCTCAATTGTCTGTCAGCATCCCTTTTCATTTGCTGGATTTGATCTCTCAAAAAGTCATTTTCTTGTGCCAACTTCTTTTTATCTCCCTCGTCGGCGGCAGCTTGCATATTCTTCTCGAATTGAAGGTCCCGGACCTGCTGTTCTATCCTACCAATCTTCATCCTATACCCTTCCTCACTTGCTAGCCAATTCCATCGCTCCTGTGAATCTTCCGTGAACTGTTGGACATGGGCTCTTTTAGAACATTTCCGATGAATCTGAAACCTTTTCCCGAACCACACATTGTACTTTGGATCCACCTCACCCTTAGCCAGTTCCCGAACCATAGTTTTAGGCTCCAGGAATCTACATTCATGCCACAGCTTTCTAATCTTTTCTTCGGGGAATACGACTCCTGGGCTCAACTCAATGGCGTGCTTTCTCGGATCTTGATCAGTAGGAATAACCTGAAACCTTCCTAGTTGACGTAATACCCGATGAGGAACATATGGTTGGACACTGCGGATCCCCATCAGAAGAATATAACACTCCTCGGCTGCCATATATATTACTTCAGTATCGGGTAACCACCCAAACGCCCATTCAACCTGATCGGCTTCTATTGAGCTTAGTCGTGCAAGCCATACTTCGACGCCTTCGGGAAATACAGCGCCTATCATCCGTTCCTCAAAACCCCTAATACAGTTTTTCCCAGTCAACCCATGGTTCATGTATTGTGTCCGGTGATGGAGGTGTTCTTGCATCCACAATTGGAGTAACAGATTGCATCCTTGAAAGAAATTGCCCCCTTCTCGGCATACCATCAAGGCTCGATAGATTTCGGACAAAACCAAAGGGACTACCGTGCTGGTAGCCTTTTTGATTGCAACATCGGCTATTCCTACAAGACTTATCTCTATTTTCTTATCTTCGCGTGGACAAATCACAATCCCCAAGAATGTCGTTATGAATGCTAGAATTCGTCTGGCCTCCCACTTGGTTCTATTCCCTGCGTGAGTTAGTCCAAGGTTTGACTCTTCAAAACCCCGAGGAGTGCCGTACCGTTGGTATAAGAATAGGAGATCGCAACATCCTCCTAATAAATCATCATTTTTCACCTTCCGACTAATGCTTAACAAATCCAGAAACCCATACGAAGATACCGTTCTTGGTGAAAGCAGGTATTGCCCTCTTAATTTCCCTTTTAATCCTGCATAGCCTGGAATCTCCTCTAGCGTGGGTGTCAGTTCAAAGTCGACAAAACGAAACACATTGCGGGTCGGATCCTAGAATGATATCAGCGCCTCGATGATGTCTTTCCTTGGCTTGATATTCAGCAGATTAACAAAACCTCCCAAAATTCTGTCCACTATCGTTTTGCTACTGTCTTCCAAATCGTTCCACCATATGTGGAGCTGTTGAGGGACCTCGCTAAAGACTGAAAATGATTTATTCTGATTCGTGCTCATCCTGCACATTTATTAAGGTGATTTAAAAATAAAAAAAAACAACTTTGTTTTGCTAAACAAAAAAACTCAGTTTTCAATCACGGCCTTTCAACGTCTCGGGGACGAAGATTTTAAGGCTGTGGGGGTAAATTGATCGAAATCAAAAATTGACCCAAAGATGGCCGTTTATACGAAATCAGCCTTCCGGCGTCCCTTTCGGGAACATTCGGCTATTTTTGAAAACAGCATCACCGACTTATTTAGTACAAAAAAGTTAGTTCTGATATTTTGGCTATTTTTGCAAAAGGTGAAGTTGGACCTGATAAAGGTTGCCTACGTATCTCACATCCAATGAGAATCAAACCCACGTAGTTCGGTTTTAATAAAACAAACTACATTATTTATTTATTCATTTTACTAAAAACACAAATAAACTATTTTTATCTATTTCAAAAACACACTATTTTTCCTTTTTTTTTTATTTTTTTTATTTTCCTTATCTAAAGCTGGTCAGCATGCAAGTCTGAAGCAGATAAATGCGTAAGACAAACAGGATGCAGCAGGATGGTCTTTTCATTTCAGGTCACCTGTCCTAGACGGACCCAACCCCTGTGTTGAGTCCCCTAAATCAAATGCAACATGATGCAAATAAACGTTCCTACTAGGGATCCGGCATGAAGCTTTGTTATTCTAGGTTCAAAACCTAGTTTATTGTTCTAGACCTGGCTTACCCGAGCGGACAGCTCGAGCCGAGGGGGAGGCAGCAACCCGGGAATACAGAAGCTTCACCGGTTTTGCAACTTATCCAAACCTCGTTCTAAAGTGAGAATTTGACACTATACAGAAAAGAAGTCACACAAAGTGCACCCTTCTTCATGATTTAGAAGACTCAGAGAGGAGATTGGTTTCGGCATAGTTTATATGTACAATTCACAAAATATCAAAGCGGTAAAAAGCAACATTTAACACATTAAATACAAACATATAATAAAATCAGATAATAATAAGCCAAATATAACAATTATTCAAAGCTCAAATTCTTAAACCCTGAACCATTGGTTCTGGGTTATCCCTAGCAGAGTCGCCAGAGCTGTCACACCTCCTTTTTACGCTGACCCGCGTGGACGCAAGATATAAAAGAGAGTTTTTCCAATTAAAGGACAACCAAAACGGGATTCATTTATTGAGAGATTCGGAGTCGCCACTTGGGAGATTTATGGTGTCCCAAGTCACCGGTTTGAAACCCGAATTGAGGAAAGGTTTGACTCTATTTAATGGTCCGCGAACCAGAAATCCGGATAAGGAATTCTGTTAATCCAGGAGAAGGTGTTAGGCATTCCCGAGTTCCGTGGTTCTAGCACGGTCGCTTGACTGTCGTATTCGGCTTATTTATCTGATTTTTACAGTTATGTACTTAAATGCAAATTAATATCCCTTTATCGCTTTTATTTATTATTTATGAGAAGAGAATGTTGCCTAAAAATATGTTTCGAATCACGTCACATGAAATGCACCCGGATCCTCGACACATTCTTATTCAACATTTTGGGATTTGGATTTGGGCCGCATGAAATGCACACCCGTATTTATGAAGGTAAAATTATTACAATACGCGCCTAGAGCGACTACTTATTTACATTTTTGAGACGGCCATGAAATTTGCTAAGAAACGGCACATCTCGAAATCTAAATATTTATATATACATTTATGAGGGTTTGATGATTGTTGCCATGAAATACGTTTATCTACACCCAGATGATTGCTGATCAAGACTTGATTAAACATCCTATGTCATTTGCGGATTATTTGAACATATGCATGAGAAGAAGAAATAATGGCTAGCAAGAGATTCCCTGTTACTACGTAATCTATTCCATCATTCCAAACTAAAAGTAGTTATAACTGATTATCCGTATCTATCACAAGCTCATTGATCCTAACAGATAATATTTCCACAGTCTATCACAAATCTACATGGTTCAAATCAGTAGAGACAATTTTAACTAAACAGTTCCTAATGAAATATAACTAAACCATTGTACATTCTCAAATTGACTATCATTACAACCATTCATGGGGGGACAATGAATCTGAAATACTGCTTCACTCTTATTCCAGTTCAAGATTGCATAAATGAATTCGAACGTGTACCTGGAAATTGATAACAGAGATGCAGAAATGAGATCAGCGACAGCTTGGCAGTAAAGCAAACAAAAGCTCAGCAATCAGCAGAGTACCAGCAATCAAACAGCAAGTCACCAGAATACTAATTCCAACCCAGAATCCCAAATAGTTGCAAATAGCAAAATAGGCCCAGCACACTTAAAAACCAGTTTGTAAGTTCCAGGAAATACCAAAGGCAGCAAAACAGATATACCCCAAGTATGCCCAACTGATCTCGAGTTAACAGAGATAAACCAACCAACAACTGAACGATGCCAAACAGCTTGAAACCCCAATCCTAAGTGACTTAACAGAATCAAACACTCAGCTAAACCCTCCCACAAATGTATTTTAAGTGAACTTCAACAATCAAGAAGAGGGAACACTGGTCCAGTTTCGAAATGGAGAACCAGGCAGCAATGCTTTGGATAATTTTGTTTTTAGCGAGTGGAACTCAAAAATTAGTAGTGCACCAATGCTTTCAAGCTCCTTTTCAGAACTATATTTCTCTCTTTTATGTGTATCTGTCCCTCTCTATGTTTCAGGATACTCTCCTTTTCAAAATCCGTTTCTAATGTATGTTGTTCCCAGAAGCTCCCTACTCTGTTTTTTAACCCTATACTTATAGTTTTCAGATTAACTCCTGATTGATGCCACCAATCCTAAACTAAGCCCCTGCCCATCCATATCTCTGCCCAGCCCATGATATTCCCTGGCATCCCTGACACTGGTTTTGTCACTATAATATGTCTAAGCATGGGGCATTTTTAAATTAATAAACATGGGGCATTGGTGGGAAATTCTACTGTACAGCAGGTTCCACCAGCAGTCCTAATGTGCGCTACACTCTATCAATTAAACCCTTCAGTTCCTAACTAACAAACAACTATATCCAATTCACCACTTAATTAAAACACCAGTTCAAAGAAAAAATCTCGATCCAACAGTGATTCACAATGTGATTTACAGTGTCAATTTCTGCCATAAAATTCTAATAAACAGACCTACGAAACTAATCGAAAACATTCGTATAACTCATATAAGTAACAACGATCAATCATTGACTCAGTGATTCGAAATGCTCAGGCAAACAAAACACAAAAATGCAGCCTTTAGCTACTTGACAGTATCGTTTACAACCAATTCCTGTTTCTATATCGTAATCTACTCCGACATATAAACAAAACAAGAATGACCAAATAAAGGTCTTACGGGGTAGAAGCAGAGAAGATTAAAATCAAACACAAAACAGACACAAACGAACAACTAAATTAATACAATGAACACAACAATAAAACAGAAGGAAGAGAATGAAAAATGGGATACCTCAAGAAGAGGGATCAAAATTGGACGGACTCGGCACCAAAGGCTTCGAGTTTGCACTCTTTTGAAGTAAATGGATTTTAATTGAAGTGTTTTTCAAACGAAAAACACTCCAATTAAAGTCTATTTCCTTCAAATACCGTTGACTCGACGAAATCCCTAATTTTTGGGTTCTAGGGTTCTTGAGGCTCGAATTTAGGGCTTTAACATTTCTGGTAAGATTCGAACTAAACCAGGGTTAGTAGGGGTGTGAGGGAGGTGTGAGGAGTGATTGGTGTGAATTTGAGGTGGTTTGGGATGAACGTTCAAGTTCCGGCGAACTTCAAATTGATATTCGAAACGTTGGAGCAACATTCGAGACTAACCACTGCCAGATCCGTGTAGAGGGGGCTTGGGAGATTCTACGGTGTTAATTTGGGGTGGTTTGGCCTACCGGAACCGCCGTGAGGTGATTTCCGGTAGGCGGAGCACGGTGGTGGATGGCGGAGGCTTAGTTCGTCTCTAAGAGAGACGATGAAGGTGAGGGGGTCTGGCTTAGGGGGGGGGGGCTGGGTAAACCTTGAGGCTATATACTCGCGTGGGAAACGAATCCTGGCCGTTTGATCTGATGAGATCAACGGCCTGGATTATTTCACTTATCCAAACGATGCCGTTTGGGCATCATTGAAGTCGGGTTGGTCTGTGGGTGGATTGGGCCAGGCAAACTCGGGTTGTAAGGGTGAAGTGTTGGCCGTTGGATCAATTGAATCAAACGGCCCAGATCGATGCCTCCTGAACGGGTGATAGGGGAGATCGTGGCCGTCGGATCAATTCGAAATGAACGGCCACGATTGAGGATGAATTGGACTGGACCAGGGATAACTCGATTGGGCCTGGTTTTGGACTAGGTTTTGGCCCAAATCTGATTTCCTTATCTCTTTATTTCCTAACTAGACTCTATATTGTATTATATATATATATATATATAATCAGATTAACTTGTAACACATATAATTATATATATATATATATATAAAATCTTTTAACTTGTAACACACATATATATCAGATTAACTTGTAACACATATAATTAATCTTTTACTAACAATTAACATAATTAAATACCAAATCCTACAATTGCACATTAAATGACCAGAAATGCGAAAAATACATTTTTATGATTTTTTCATTTTCGTAAAAATAAACTTAACTATTTCTAAGTACGGAATTAATCCTAAAAATATAAATGCAACATATTTGGTGTATATTTTTTTTTATTAGTTTAAACAAATAGACATGGGCACACAAATTCAAACAATAAGAAAAAGAACATGTAATCCACAAATATTGCAAACAAACACAAAAACTCTTTTATTTTTGATATTTTGGGAGTAATTCTCGTATAGGGCGAAAATCACGTGCTCACAACCAGATTGACCCAAAAGGGTGCCCAGTTCAGATGGTCGATTGAGTATGAGGAGAGCTTTTAGAAGCTCAAGACAGCTCTGACTACGGCACCAGTGTTGGTTTTCCCCATAGGTTTAGGGCCTTATATAGCTTATTGTGATGCTTCCCGTGTTGGGCATGGAGCAGTATCGATGCAGGATGGCAAAGTCATTGCCTATGCTCCGAGATAGTTGAAGATTCATGAGAAGAACTATCCAGTTCATGATTTGGAGTTGGCAGCCATAGTTCACGCATTGAAGATTTGGAGGCATTATTTGTATGACATAGCATGCAAGGTGTTAAGGAATCACAAGAGTCTTCAGTATTTGTTCAAACAAAAGGAATTGAATTTGAGGCAGAGGAGGTGGTTGGAGTTGTTGAAGGATTATGATATTACCATTTTATATCATTCGGGAAAGGCCAATGTGGTGGCCAATGCTTTTGAGTAGGAAGTTAGCCAGTATGGGCAGTCTTGCTTATATTCCGGTTGGTGAGAGGCCGCTTGCTTTGGATGTTCAGGCTTTAGCCAATCAGTTCGTGAGACTGGATGTTTCTGAGCCCAGTCGTGTGTTAGCTTGCACGGTCGCTCGTTCTTCATTATTGAAAACAAAACCCGACCAAAATACCTCTGAATGACCTGAAATTTTTGCACATATATCCAAAATCACCTAACGAAGCTGTGGAAACTCTTAGAATTTCATTTCGACCCTCGGATCAAAATCTCACCTATTAACCGGAATTCTCCAAAATACTAACTTTATTAATTCAAGCCTAATTCTACACCGGACCTCCAAAATCAATTTTGATCACACTCCTAAGTCACAAATCATCCTTGAAGCTAACTAAAACACCGAAATTACATCCGAGCCCTCTAACTCAATAGTCATCATCCGTTTGACTTTTTCGAAATAAGTCTTTCTTAAAGAGACTAAGTGTCTCATTTCCATCAAAAACCAATCCAATTCAACTCATTCACCCGAGACTCCTATAATGAAACATAAGGAAGCAGACATGGGGGAAATGGGGTGGTAACTCACGTGACGCCGGGTCGGGTTGTCATAGTAAATAAACATTGTAGCAATCCTAAGGCATGGTTTCTAAATGCATGAACTAATTTAAACCATATAGGCATGGTTTATACCCGTTCCCAACAAAATATATATATGAATATCTCCCAGTTTTATCAATAACCCCAATATCTGTTTATAAAGAATATTATTACAAACTCAATATAAATGAATTACATAATGAAATCACTATATTATAGGGAGCCTGGATTGGCCCAAAAGTAAACTTGAAAGCCAGGCCTTCAATCAAGTACGAACATGCCAATATTCTTATAGTATACCAAATGGTATCCTGGTGTGTCAAAGTTTCCAAGGGCCTCAAGGACCCTAGACAATGCTCACACCAGAATACTTTTAAAGAAAAATTTTTGTGAACGGGTTTTGGAGAGCCAGTCCCAGTATGTCAAAGTTCAAAGGAGTCTCATGGATTCCTAGACAACGCTCACACTAGATGGGTAGGACCCTCGATGTTCTATGAGTAGGAGTTGAAAGCAAGAAATGGTTTTAAGAAAATAGTTTTGGATATTCAGGAGATAAGGAGCAAACAGAGTCATTCAACACTTAGAAAATTTTAGCAATCCAACAGTAGATAGAAACAGTACCATTTCAAGGAAATTTTCAACTTATTTTATTAGTTGTTACTAGATAGGTATTACAAAAACATGGCATGATGGGGTCAGATTACTGATCAGATGGTAATATACGAAAGGGTAGCAGGGACTGGGAACATGGAAATAATTAGTATGTTAGGGGGTGAACACTTAAAACAGGGCAAGAGACAGGCCAGTTGAGAAATAAGTAGACATGAATTTAATTTACATATAAGCAAACATGTAAACATGTTGAAAGATAGAAACACATAGGTTTGATTAAACATAAATAGACAGGCTGATTAAAAGGAAACACATTGGTTAAATAGAAGTAGACATGCTGATTGCAAGGAGATACATAGATGTAATTGAATAGTATCGAACATGCTGATTAGGAACAATAAACATAAAAGCCTAGGGATCTAATAAGATAAAAGTAGACATGCTAATAACAGGGCACATAGTTTAATTGAATAGCATTGGTGTAGGAATACCAGTTAATAGATAGCAATATAAGAATGAAGCAAACAGGGTCCAAAGGTGTAGCCTTGGCTTCCATCCGGCTAGATAGTGCAACAAACAAAGAGTAGAAGATTGTGATGGAGGATGAGAGCAAGAAATTTCTGTGTCTTTCTATGTTTGTGTGCGTGTGTATTAAGAAATGTTTGTGTGAGTGTGTATTAAAGTAAAAGAGTGAGGCTTATATAGCATGGACTAAAGTAAAGTAAATAAGGTATAACAGTTTCAATGTTTGCAAATAAGGAAAAGAAAATAATCAGTCAATCAATTAGGCTTGACAGGGCCAATCAGTAGGCAAAAATCATGGGATTGTATCCAAAATAACTCGAAATTGAGGTCTAAATAAGGTAAGTGGTATGTCTGATAGCAATTAGAGTCAGAAAACTGAAAAACCAGAAATTAATAGGGTAATTAAACACACAAATAAGGTAACACAAGTAAGTAGAGACTAGTTTGGGGTTGGTAAGGCAATCAGCCCATAAATTAAGCTTAATAAGAACAATTAAGGCAAGTAGTACCAATTAGGAGTCCTAAAATAAGGAAAGTAGACAAAATTATAGGAAGTAATAACTTCAGTAAACAAGGCAAATTTCAAAGCCAAGGTAGTTTAGGTACTCAATCAATTACTCAAGTTTAACGAGAAAATATTGAAGCGAGTAATGAAACAATCAAACAAACTAAAATCGAAACACAATTATGAAAGAAATCAGTGGAAAAAAATTAATCAAACACATAGGAATTTCTTAGAAAAGTTTCGTATAAACAAATAAAATGAATCCCAAGTCCGTAGAGAACATTATGATTGATTAAGAGAAAGGAAGACAGAAGATCTTTGAGGAAAAAATGCTTATAGAAACTCGAAACCATTTCAGATCTACAGAGATCTGAATATCAAATAATAAGGAAGCAAAACCTTAATATAAAGGGATACTAAAATCGATTAGCAATAAAGAGAACAAGATATTTTAAAAAGAGAACTACTGGATAAACTCAAAATCACTCCAGATTTACAAAGATCTGGACAGATTCATGTTGAAAAGATTACGGTTTTGAGAAGAAGGGGCAGGATAAGGGAAAAATCTAACCACGGCCACAGAACCAATGATACTCACAAACAAAGTTGAACACAAGGCAGTATTCGTAAGAAAACGAAGAGCCTAGGTCGATTCTGAGTCGAACCTCTTCGAGGTTTCCTCAAAAAACAACAAAAATCGAAAATCCAACAGAAGTTAGAGGCCGACATGGGCCTGAAATCACAAGGGAACCCCATGGAACGGGTAAGAATCGAAGGTTTTTTGGAAAATTTTGGGTAGAGGCGCTAGGATTAGGGTTAGTCTCAAAGAGAATCAGAGAAGAAGAGGGATTCAAGGGTGGCAGTTTGTGGAGAATGACAAGGGTTAGGGGGTCGTTTGGGTTAAAAAAGGAAAGGGCGATTGTGGACCGTTGATATGAGAGATCAACGGCCATGATTAGAAGGGATATGGGTCGGGTATAGGTCATTTGGTTTTGGGTTGGGGTGATTTGGGCTTAAGTTAATTTAAATTGGGATGGGGGGTCCGAATTTAAATATAACTAAAGGGATTTGTTCAAAACCCAATTTATTAATAGAAATAATTTTTAAAATAGCTAATTAAATTATAACAATGATTTTAATGTATGAAGGTGATATAAAATAATTACTTAATATTATAAAAATATAAAAAAATTATTTTCTGTATAGAAAATGTAGTTATGCATATGCATAGGCTATTATTGTAAATATTCAAGTAACATCTTAAAAATAGAAATGTAATTGTAAGAAATATAATTAAAATATTTGAACTCTTATATGAGCCTAGATGATTTTAGATGATTAAATCATCATATAGTAATATGAGGGATAATTTTTTGAATATTTATATAATAAAAAATAAAGAAATAAATTGATTTAAGGACCTTAAAAATTATAGAAAATTGTAAAATATTTGTACATGTTTATAAATGTAAGCGCAATATTTTGAAAGTATGCATGCATATTTTAAAATATATGAAGAAAAAATTTGGTATCAACAACATTCCAGTAGGATTTTTCCAACACTTCACTACAACTCTAGGACAAACAACAATATTTATAAACCTCTTGTAAACCTATGGATTAAACTTTAACCCTTGTAGCAACAAACAATAGGTTATTGCGACTGTTTCAAGTTAACTCTAACTTGAAAAATACAATTCAAGTACCTAGTACCACTATTTTAAAAGGTGTGGGCATAAGGCCATGCATCTACATATGCCTCAACAAGCCGTAAGCCTCGAGGCATGAGGCGTACGACCCATAGATATTTAATTTTAAATATTTTCTAAAATAATATAATTATAATAAAGATTTTTAATTAGGTAATATTGCATAAAAATTAAAGAAAACTATAAATAAGTGCAACAATATATAGATGTGTTCCATTCCCCAAAACAAATGGTCAAAAAAATTCATTATACGCAACTTACAAGCACAAGCTAAGTAACCGGAGTTAAAATGAATAATGTTTTTTACATGGGGGAATTAAAAGAATGAATAACCTACAATTTGAACTTTGAACTTGCTACTATAGAGGAGAATTAATTTTCTTTTTATTTGGAAAAAACATATTAATTATTCGTTGCTTTTGGGAGAGAGTAGCATACTAGTGGACCAGATAAAGAATTGTGAAAGATCATATTTAGAGCTTATAGTAATAAAAAAATTTGACTTTTAAATTTAATATTCCAATTCCTTTTTAAAAAAATTGATTAATTACAAGCTGACTTTTGAGAATTTGAATATTATATTAAGGATTTATTCAACAAATTTTATTTTATTTGAAAAAAGTCTCTTGGGAATACGTCTCACCATAAAACTCGCCTCAACGCCTGAGCATGCAATCCGAATTGTTGGGCGTACGCCTCTGAGATTTTCGCCTGCCACTACCGTCTCGGGGTATTTTTGGTGCGCTTTGCCCTAGGGCTCGCCCCGAAAACGAATATTAGAATACTGCCTAGTACTAATGCTTCTAAGAAAAATTGAAAGGTACAAACTCAAAAGCTCCTACAACAATTGAACTAGAATAAAAGACAAACACATGGAACTGGTTCATGTAGCTTCAGTTTCGCACTCTTGAAACTCAGAGGAACAAAATGCCTTATTATTTTGCTTTCAATTCTTGCTCAACTTTATTGTGTGTGTGTCACCTGTAAAAAAAAAACAAACTGCTACTTAGTTAGTAGAATAAGGATTAACTAGAGTTCTAATACTTTATTCTCCTTGGTGGAAGAGTTCTAGGTATCTTCAACTTCTAAGTTTTTTCTTATCTTGAATAGAGTTTTTTTCAAGTAAGGAGTCATGTTCTTTATCAATTATGTAATCTTTTCGTTTGAGAATATCAGAGATAACCACTTACACTTATCCCTCACACGATTATATCTTTTGGTTAAATCTGATTATGACCTATTTACATTGGTCATAAACCTAGTTTATGCACGTATTCTTTTATCAATCGTCAAAACCAAAACCGCTCGGGCCAAAAAATTTGCTTGAACAACTAAAAGTGTAGGGACATCTTTCATCCCCTTAATTCTATGGGGCAATTCAAGAAAAAAGACAGAATATTCTAATAGCAAAAAGTTAAATATATCCGTCAATTTATTGCCATTTCCTTCGTTGGGGATATCGTGTCATATGTTGTACCTGTATCAAATTAAATATCATAGGTACTTTGACATCACCCATTTCCTAACCATTGTCAAGTGTCATGTTTATTGAACCACTTATTAATGGTGTGGGATCATATAAAATCCACCCATGTGTTGAACCTTCTATTAGTTTCGTTGATTTTTTGTTTTGTTTTTTGAATGGTACCTTACTGTCTCAAATATCTTTATGTTTAACAAAAAACATACAGATTTTCACATATAATCTCGCTTCGATGTTTATGGATGTAACCTTATAATACTAATTGTTGTAATCTATGTGCCAATTAACATATGGATGCATTCTTACTAATTATCATGGTAATATAAATAACGGAAAAGGGCATAAAATGCCCTTCAACTATCAGATTTGGTCTAAAAATGCCCCTCATCCACCTATTGGGCCAAATATGCTCTTCTGTTAATGTTTTTGGCTCACAAATGCCCTTTGAGTTAACGGAAGGACACGTGTCATCCTTTTATTGGTGCATTCTAAATATTTCATAATTAATTAAAAAGACACATTATTCATACCTGAAAAATAAATAACAATTTTCTAAAATACTTACAAAAGTTAAAAACTGGAAAAAAAAATTTATTTTAGTAAAAAACTTTTGTAAGTATTTTAGAAAATTTTTATTTATTTTTCAGGTATGAATAATGTGTCTTTTTAATTAATTATGAAATATTTAGAATGCACCAATAAGAGGATGACACGTGTCCTTCCGTTAACTCAAAGGGCATTTGTGAGCCAAAAACATTAACAGAGGGCATATTTGGCCCGATAGGTGGATGAGGGGCATTTTTAGACCAAATCTGATAGTTGAGGGGCATTTTAGGCCCTTCTCCGTATAAATAATACAACAAGTCAACAACAACCAAAAAGAAAACTTTGAGCCTGTTTGAAAGCCGCATAGAAATTGGATCTGGATGTAAGTCAACATTAAATTGGGTGTAGTTGGAGGGGTGTAATTATACTCTTCAATTTTTAAGGGAAGATAAGAATTTGTGGTAATTACACCGTATAATTACAAGGTTAATTTTTAGTTTCTCTTCCCTTTTATTTTAATTTTAAATTTTTTTCTTTATAACTTTTTATTTATATTTTTTATTTTTTTTTAAAAAATTAAAATATATTTTCTTTATACATTATTTATATTTTATTTCTCTACCTTTACTTCTTGTGATTCCATGAGCCTGCTTATATTTTATGTTTATCAAATTACACGTCCTAATATTAGAAATAATGAGTCATTAACATACTTAGTGTATAATGAGTGATAAAATTAAAGTGAAATTTTGTTGTTGAATATGGTTATAAATATAATATATTTCTTAATCTTAAGTTGTAGTAAAACCTACTATTATTATGTTACAATTTGACATATGTCAAACAATTTTTTTGGATTTTAAAATTGTGTTATATTCATGGTTCCATTTACTTGATTTACTAGTATTGGCTCATATTGCATGTTGTTCATTTTTAGTTAGAAATTGATAGATTAATTTTATCAAATATTTGAATAATGTTATGACATTATATTTATAAATATTAATTTATTTATCAAATATGAATTTCATGATATTTTACAAAACATATGCTTTTAGTTTTTATAACTATCTAAATTAAATATTATTACAACAACAACAACCCAGTATAATCTCACTTAGTCGAGTCTGAGAGGGTAGTGTGTACGCAGACCTTACTCCTACTTGGGGTAGAGAGGGTGTTTCCAAATAGACCATCGGCATCCTTCCCTCCAAGAACTTCCCACCTTTCTCTGGAGGAGACTCGAACTCACAACCTCTTGGTTGGAAGTGGGGGTTACTTACCATCTAAGCAACCCCTATGTATATTCACGAAAAATCTACATCTTAAGTATCAAATATAATATCATTTATACTTATAAAATTTTGTAGGCATATATTTATTATATTAACTTCTAAGTTTTGATAATTAGTCCGTTTAAAATTTTATCTAACTGTGTAATTATACTATTGCAACCAAATAGTAAACACAGGTTATCGTAATTACACAAATGTGTAATTATTAGGTTATGTAATTACTAATGTATGGGTCCACATATGGATTGACCGTAGGGGCCCGAGCGCAGCTCCCCCCACGCCCACAAGACGATAAGGGTATGACCCATTCCCTACGTCTCTTACAGTGATGGTGCAATATAGATGTAAGGGCACAAACGACGACGTGCGCATCTAGACTCCCCTCTGAAAGGGAGTCGACGACTCCTCGACGGATTATAATCTTAGTAAGGAAGCCCCACCTCTATATAAAGGGAGGCTTCCCTGTTGTAATGGCATGTATGATTATCTAATAATACAATTTCTCTCATTCTCTCTCCATCATTCTCTCTCAATTGTGATAAGCGTTTCTCTTTGAAAGTTCTTCATTCTTGCAAGTATCTTTATACTATAATCACATTGATATTATACTTAGATTTACTATATTTGATTACGATTTTTCCTTTTTCTATTTTTTGATTGTTTTAAGCTTATAAAGTAATCACCAACTTTTGAGCCAAACAAATTGCCACCGTTTGTGGGAATTTCGAGAATCAAAATCATAGTATCCACCTAAAGATCAGGCAATCACCTCCTCTATATCACGCGAAAACCAAAACTGACCGAAAAAAACACCAGATCAAAAGCAATAATAGGGGTCACAACCAACCTCCTTGGCTCTATCAATGAAGTCGATGACAACGTTGTCACCAACACAACCCCGGCACCGCACCAGAAACCTCACCTTCCCCCTCCGATGATCCAATGACCTTGTATGACAAAGGAGCCTCCATATCCGCTGCAAAAGAGGCACCTTCAGTGGTCAGGAAACTGTTGGAAGAGTGGCTCACAAGAACCCTGAGTGGCTTAGTCGGAAAACCACCCCCAAGATAATGTAAAAGCAATACCAACGACGAGTATCACTGCTTCCGCGGACGAACAAGAAGAGACACAGTTAAACAACTGACCCGTCGAAGAACAGACCCATGATGATACGCTAACCGCCATCCTGAGGAAGATGAAAGAAATGGAGAGCGAAAACAAAGCTCTCCGCGACTAGATGAAGGAGCACTAGGAAAGAGTCGATAAAATTCCCCGAGCCCCTAAGTTGTTACCAAACGCGACATGGGGAGGTTCGTAGAGCAACCATACACCGAAGAAGTTGCCCCCTACTCCATCCCGAAGACTTTCAAGATGCCCCCTTACTTAAGGGTATACGATTGGACTACTGATCCCGAGGATCATCTCATCCATTATGTTACCGCCGTAAAAGGTAATGACCTATAAAAAGAGCAGGTATTATTAGTGCTGCTTAAAACGTTTGGCGAGACGCTAATCGGAGGGCCTTGACATGGTACTCCCAACTGCATGCCAAGGCAATATCAACATTCGAAGAGATGCGGATAATTTCGTCACCGCCCATGCGGGCGCAAAGAAGGCAAAGGCAAGGGTCAACGACATCTTCGTCGTCAGGCAAACAGCAGGTGAAGGGCTCAGAGACTTCCTCGCTAGATTCAGCGGGGTAAGAATGAGCCTGCCAAACCTGTCGGAAGGGATGGCAGTCATTGCCTTCCAGAAAGGACTAAGCAGGTACGGTTCCAGAGCAACTAAGAAGCTGCTGAACCGCCTCATGAAGTATCCCCCTACTACATGGGAGGAAATCCATAACGCTTACTGCACCAAGGTGCAAGTGGACGAGGACGACCTCAACGGGCCAACCCAATGGTTAAAAGCTATACAATCAGAAACGAGGAAAGATCGACACCACGAGAGACGTTAGGAACACTTCCTTCATTCAAACAGAGAAAGACGGCAGCCATACATAAGATCTTCCTATCCGCCACCTCGGCACTTGGACGCATTACAACGGCACATCGCCCCTCTCCGAAATGAAAGAGGTATGCCCCCTTTATTATCATCATATAATTTTTGCGTCTCTCCTTCAGAAATAGTGTACACATTGGAGAAACTTGGCACCAAGGTGCAATGGCCTCAAAAGATGAAGTCAGATCCCGTCACAAGGAAGTCAAACGTCCTATGCGAATTCCACCAAGAACAGGGACACATGACTGAAGACTGCATAGGCCTGCGATAGGAGGTCACCAGAATGCTAACCAAGGATACCTAAAAGCGCTGCTCATCGACAAAGGAAAGATCAATTTTGCACGTGGATGAGAACAACCCCGTGGACCACCAAAGCCACCTTCCCCAATGCGGATAGTAAACATGTTTGTTGGCGGCGGCAATGACTCAGCAATCAACCATGTCAAATTCGCCAACACTCATAGGCTAAAACGGACCATCTCCCACGAACGGTATGATGACTTTGAAGGAAGTATCAACTTCGATAAGTCTGATGCCGATGGTTTGTGTTTTCCTCATTACGATGCTTTAGTCATTACTTTATGCATTATTGATACGGATGTCAAGAAAGTCATGATCGATGATGGAAGTGGCACTTGTATCATCCACCCGAGAGTCTTTACACAGATGGGACTCAAGGAGAGGATAATACCTCGCTGCATAACGCTAACCGGTTTTAACAATACAGTAGAACGTACTTCCAGAGAGATGACCTTGCCTTTCCTTATGGGAGGGGTCATGTTGGAAATAACTTTTCACGTGATGGACAAGGAGACGGCATAAAATGTCATTATAGGGCGCCTATGGATACATGCCATGCGAGCGGTCGCCTTGAGCCTATATAAAGCGGTCAAATTCCCTACCCCATGGGAAATATTCAGCATTAGGGGGAACCGCGCACCGCATGGTAGTGTTAAAAAATAACCTAAGAATGCGCTCGTACCCAACAACTAAGAGAAGCGAGCGTAGAAGCATAACAATTAGCCGTGTCGGGGACAAAAACCAACCCGACGAGAGATACCATCAAAGATCCTGATATCGTGGAAGCTTGCAAAGGAATGATTGAAGATCTCGATCTAATCCAACTAGATAGCGACAATCCCACAAAGAAGCTTATATCGGACACGGCCTCGCCGACCCAGGTAAGTACCGTGAATTCTTAACTAACCATGCAGACCTATTTGCCTTTTCACATGAAGATGTGCCGAGGATCTCGCCAGATATCACCACTCGCCAATGGCTCTTTCAGGGAGTCAAAATATCCTCAGTGGGTCGCCAACATCATCATGGTCAAAAAGAAAAACAAGAAGTGGAGGATGTGCGTGGACTTCACCGACCTCAATAAAGCATGCCCTAAGGACTCCTTCCCTCTTCCACACATCGACCAATTGATCGATGATAACTAGGAATTTTTCATGCTTTTAAACCCCATCTTGCCGAGCTTTGTGCATAAAATGTATTAAACTGGCCTTGAATTGATTACAAGTGCGCTATTTTGCAGGTTTGAGCGACAAAAGGATGAATACCGTCAAATCGGCTCAAAAAGGAGTGAAACCGGCTAAGCATCAAAGGAATAAGTAGAAGGACTCAAAATAAGCCTGTGCGGACCGTACTATTTTGGTGTGCGGCCGCACAGGTCGATTCAGAGAACAGAACAGTCAAAGCTTCTACTGGACGGACCACACTGATTTGGTGTGCGGCCGCGTAGGAATGTTCAGAGAAGGCCCAAGTCAAAAGCAGATCCACGCGGACCGCGTCCACTTTTATGCGGTCCACAATGATGAAGATAAGAGAGAAAACTATCAAGGCAAAGTCCCCACGCGACCGCGTGCCAAAACAGTGTGGCCCGCATGGGTGAAGAATCAGAGAGTTCACAATCAGAGTATTTACACAGTGCGGCCGCGTTCCATTTCTACGCGGTCCGCGCTACTGTACCTACACGGCCGCGTGACATAAGTGTGTGGTCCGTGTAGCTTGCTCCAGCACCAGTTCTTCTGAAGCTCAATTGCCCTACGCGGCCGCACAACAAAAGTGTGCGGTCAGCGTGAGACCCGCAGGGGTATTTTTGTCTGGAAATTACTGTGTAGTATAAATAGCTTCTTTTACTTTTTTAGGTTATGTCAGATACTAGATACTGGCGGCTGAGCTCGTGAGAACATATATCACGCCTATTTTGGGCAATTTCTTAGTCTTTTAACATTAGATTTAATTTGTAATCAATTACTATGTCAATTTCATCTTTAATTTATTCACTTTCTTCAATTTTCATGTCTAGCTAAACCCATAGCTAGGGTTGTAGCTCAACCCTAGTGTGGGTAATTAATGGGTTAGATTATTAAATGCTTAGATGATTGTGGGTGTTAGGATTTGGGTTGATTGAATGTTTTTCATTTGGATTTTGTGGTTGCAAACACTAAATCTAGTTTTGTGGGTTTGGGCTCTTCTTGAGAAAGAGAGCCTAAAATCTCTCAATCAATTCCAACAAGGATTTGGGATGGACCCATGAGAATGGTAGTCCCAAGTAACGGGTATAAACCTCGAGAGAGTAATGACCCAACTTGAACCTAAAGTTGCTTGGGCAAATTAGCCTACCCAAATTGTCTCGAGAGAGTCAATTGGGCAAAATTGTTCTTTCTACCGAGAGGTGTGAGAATGAATGCATAGAGCAACGGTTATCCAATAATCCCATTACATCATCTTTGCATTAAATTTCATTACCCATTAGTTATTCCATCTAGGTAAATGCTACTACCCTATTCCCCTTTCCTATTTGCATAACACTTTAGAATTAATCTTAGCATAATCTGGATTTCATATTAATAGTCGATAAAATAGTTAATAAAGAAATACAAATATGTGTGAAGTCAAATTAGAAGCTAATTCACAATACTAGTACATCATAACTTCTCACTCTAATTTCCAACTCCCTGTGGATTGACCCCAAACCACTATTCGGGTAAAAATAGTTGTGCCAGCTCTTCCTTTGGGTTGAGTTTGCTACGGTCAATCGACGCCACCGCTGGACACGAACTGTTGAGTTTCTTAGACGCATATTCTGTTTACAATCAGATCCTGATGGTCGAAGAAGACCAGGCAAAAATAACCTTCATCACTCACCAAGGAACTTACTGCTACAAAGTGATGCTTTTGGGCTTAAAAACACAGGGTCCACATACCAAAGACTAGTCACCAAAATGTTCAAAGAACAACTCGGAAAGACCATGGAGGTTTACATCGACGACATGCTAGTGAAATCCGCAAAAATGGAAGATCACATCGACCTCTTAAACGAGGCCTTCAAAATATTAAAAAAGTACGGGATGAAACTGAATCCCAAAAAGTGTGTTTTAGCGTAGCATCAGGAAAGTTTTTGGGGTTTCTCGTATTCCAACGAGGCATCGAAGTCAATCCCGACCAAATCAAGGCGATCGCCCCAATACCCGAAGTACTAAACAGCAAAAAGTAGGTGTAAAAATTGACGAGCCGAATAGCCGCCCTTTCCAGATTCATGTCACGATCCTCCGACAGATGCCACAAGTTTTCCAACGTACTAATAAAGGACAACAGGTTCCAGTGGAATGAGGAATGTGTCAAAGCCTTGCGAGAACTAAAAACATTCCTGTCGTCACCACCACTGTTAACTAAAGCAGATCCAGGGGAGCCCCTGATGATATATCTGGCCATATCGGAAGTCGCCATCAGCGCAATACTGGTTCGTGAAATAAAAGGTGCGAAATCCCCTGTCTATTACATTAGCAAAACCATGGCAGACTCCGAAACACGGTACCCACACCTCAAAAAATTGGCTCTGGCACTAGTCACAGCTTCAAGAAAGCTCAGACCCTATTTACAATGCCACCCCATCTAAGTGGTGACCACGTTCCCATTAAGAAGCATACTACATAAGCCCGAGCTATCGGGCCGCTCGCCTGTTGGGCCATAGAACTCAGCGAGCATGATATATCGTATATCCCAAGAACCGACATCAAGTCACAAGTCCTCGCCGTCTTTGTGGCCAACTTTAGCGCAAAATTACTACCAGAGGTAGAAAGGAAAGCTCTACACTCCGCCTCAGATACCGACCTCTGGGCTCTCTACATGGACGAAGCCCCCATGAGAAATCATTCGCCAGTCTATATGATGCCCTGAGATAACTAACAACGAGGCAGAATATGAAGTTGTTATTGCAGGTATAAGGTTGGCCATCAAATATGGGGCCCGCCGACTCGTCTTCCACAGTGACTCTCAGCTCGTGGTAAATCAAGTCACTGGGACTTACCAAATCAAGGAACAAAGGTTGCAAAAGTACCGGGTAAAAATCCATAGATTGATAGACCAACTCGACGAGAGCCGCATCAAGCAGGTCCCTAGAGCACAGAATGCCGAAGTAGACGGCCTAGCAAAATTAGCTGCAGCCACCACATATTTCGACAAAGAAAGCGTCGTCACCCTCCTCCACTCGCCAATCGATCATGTAGAGGTACTTTCGTTAAGCTTAACCTAGGACTGGCGCAACCAGTATCTGTCTTACTTGCAGGAAGGAACTCTCCCGCCAGATAAAAAAAGGCAAAGAAGCTTCTAGTACAGGCTACCGGGTATTGCTTGATAAACCACGAGCCCTACAAAAGGACCTTCGGAGGCCCCCTAGCAAAGTGCCTAGGCCCTAATCAAATGATGCCAGTACTGGAAAAAGTACACGAAGGCAATTGCGGCACCTATAATGGCAAGCGTGCGCCCGTATGATGTCTAATACGAGCCGAATATTACTGGCCTACAATGAAAAAGGACGCCGCAGAATATGTCCGCCAATGCGAAAGATGCCAAAAGTTCGCCCCCATGATACACCAACTGGGTGAATCCCTCCACTCAGTCACCTCCCTCTGGTCCTTCATCAAGTGGGGAGTGGACATAATCGGCCTGTTACCCGCCGGACGTGGAAAGGTACGTTTTCTACTAGTTTTAACTGACTATTTCTCCAAGTGGGTGGAAGCAGGCGCATACGCCCAAATACGCGAACAGGAGGTCATCGCCTTCATATGGAAGAACAACATATGCCGCTTCGGCAACCCAAAAGAGATCACCTGCGACAACGGGTGACAATTCATCGGTCAGAAAACGATCAAATTTTTTGACAAGTGGCACATCAAACGAATACTCTCCACTCCATATCATCCCGCCACCAATGGTCAAGCAGAGTCATCTAACAAGATAATACTGAATATATTGAAGAAGAAACTTGAAGACTCCAAAGGGTTATTGCCAAAACTACTACCAAAGTTATTATGGGCGCACAGAACCACCCCTAAATCTTCCACAGGAGAAACGCCATATTCACTGGTCTACGGGATTGATGCCATCATACCAGTTGAAGTTGGTAAACCAAGCTTAAGGTATTCACACACGAGCAGAACAGAAAACGATTCAACCGAACTCCAAGACCTCGATGAAGCCGATGAAAGGAGAGAAATGGCCCACATTAGGATGGTAGCCCAGAAACGCCAAATTGAAAGATACTACAACAAGAGGGCCAAAATTCGACCACTCAAAGTAGGTGACTACGTCCTCAAAGCCAAAACTTTGGCATCCAGGGATCCGACCAAAGGAAAACTGGGTACCAACTGGGACGGACTGTATAATATTACTGCGACAGCAGATAAATGGTCATTTTAACTGGAGACAATGGAAGGGAAGACACTCCAAAACAATTAGAATATCTCCCACCTCAAGTATTTCCATTTCTGAAGAGCACCCTCCGAATCATACTCTTTTTCCCTTATCCAAGTTTTGTCCCAATTGGGTTTTCTCGGAAAGGTTTTTAATGAGGCGATGAAGGAGATGCTCAGAAATGCCCATGAGGCAAATTTGACACTCCAGTACGCTGCAAGTCAACACAACAGGCATGCCAAAGGGACTGCACCAACAACGACCATATCCAATGTATGTAAGGCTACGACCATCTCCAATGTATGAAAGGCTACGACCATCTCCAATGTATGAAAGAATACGGCTATCTCCAATGTATGAAAGGCTAAGGCCATATCCAATATATGAAATGCTACATCTATCTCCAATGTATAAGAGGCTACGGCTAACTAGAACGCATGAAGAGGCTACGACCATCTAAAACGCACGAAGAGGCCACAGCCATCTATAACGTATGAAAAGGCTATGACCATTCACAACGTATAAAGAGGCTACGGCCATCTAGAACGTACGAAAAATCTATAGCCATCTAAAAAGTATGAAAAGGCTACAGCCATCTACAACGTATAAATAGGCTACGGCCATCAAGAATGTACGAAAAGGCTACAACCATCTAAAATGTATGAAAAGTCTACAGCCATCTACAATGTATAAAGAGGCTACGACCATCTAAAATGTATGAAGAGGCCACGGCCATCTACAACATATAAAAGGCTAAGGCCATTCATGATGTACAAAAGGCTACGTCTATCTAGAACGTATGAAAAGGCTACGGTCATCTACAACGTATAAAGAGGCTACGACCATCTAAAACATACGAAGAGGCCATGGCCATCTATAACGTATGAAAAGGCTACGGCCATCCACAATATATAAAGAGGCTACAGCCATCTAGAACGTACGAAGAGGCTATGACCATCTACAACGTATAAAAAGGCTACGGCCATCTAAAACATATAAAAGGATAAAGCCATCCACGACGAACAAAAGGCTACGGCCATCTAGAACGTACGAAAAGGCTACGGCCATCTACAATGTTTAAAGAGGCTACGACCATCTAAAACGTAAGAAGAGGCCACGGCCATCTACAACGTATAAAGAGGCTACGACCATCTACAATGTATAAAAAGTCTACGGCCATCTCAGAAAAAATAAACGGCTAAGGCCAATATCATAGTAATCGACCTGTTTCGATTATGATAAAATCAACTCAACACGATCGAGATCGCTAAGCGATTACAATCATTACAAAACAATCAAATAGCCAAGGCCATTGTCTTACTAAATCAACCCAGCTCGACTAAGAAAAATCAACTTGACAGAGATCGACACTACGCAAAGCGCACGAAACAGAAAAAACAAAGGATATGCATCCATATCAAAAGAATAATTTTCATTTCCTCCATGAAGAGAAGTATACATTTACAGGAGACCCTATTTACACGACTACAAAATTACAACAACAAAATAAAAATACATCTTAGTTGTCGCCACTATGTTCGTCGTCGCCAGCTGGCCCTTCGCCTTGTCCATCGCTGCCTTTGGTCTGAAATAACGCAGAAATCCAGGACCCCGTAGCCAATTGGTTCATGTCTTCAAAGGTATAGCCTGATAGTTCTAGAGAATTAGGATTATACCCACAGGCTTCTCGGGCAACCCTAAACAAGCAGCGTCGGTCCTCCACCTCTGCCTCAGTAGCCAGCCCAGCGGCATATAAATCTTCAAAAACTGCCAGTTTGGCCTTGGCGTATACCCACATATCATGTGTCTCACTAGACACATCGTCAGCTAACTCGATCGTTGCTGCTTGCCTAAGAGCATCAACTTCAGCCGCCCTGGGGCATCAACTTTGGCATGCAATTCAGCGGCCTCTACCATTGCCCCACGGCTAATCTCCAACTCATCCTACTTCGACCAAAGAAGGTTCTCCAGCTCCGTGTTTCGATCCAGTGCAGTCATTAAAATCTCATCTACTTGCTCTAGCTGAGCCACACGCTCCCGCAGCTGAGCTTCTGACTTCTCCAAGCCCGCGTGAAAAACCTGAAACTGCGGGTCCTAGGCATATATGTCTGCCAACCTCTGGTGTTTAGCTCGACACTCTTTATAACTTTTTACTACCCTCCTAAAGGTGGCGGTCTTCTTCTGAGCACGCCGGCCCCTCTCCATTTCCAAAATGAAAGTCTAAAGAGAAAAACACAACACAAGTCAGCATACACCTAAGGTTCGTTCTAAGAAATGAAAAACGCAAAGCATACCAGCAAGGCTGCACCGGGGACTCTTGGGGATAAATCCCTATCGGTGACGTCCTTCAGAGTTTCGATCTCGCATCCGCGCAAAGCAAAGTCATATCCGTCGCAGCCTTCTCACTATCCAGCAATAGGTTATACCCGGTTGGGATCATGATTTGACGGTTAGGCCCAACCACCGCCATCTCCACTCGAGTGTGATCCCCCTACGGTATATCCGCAGTTGCGGGAGCCTGTTCAGAACCAGCCCTTCCCTCATCAGTAATCGCTTTGGCAGCAGCCGATGCGTCGACTCCTTCAACTTGGGAGGTAGGATCATGATTTGACGGTTAGGCCCAACCACCGCCATCTCCACTCGAGTGTGATCCCCCTACGGCATATCCACAGTTGCGGGAGCCTGTTCGGAACCAGCCCTTCCCTCATTAGCAATCGCTTCGGCAGCAGCCGGTGCGTCGACGCCTTCAACTTGGGAGGTCAATATCAGGTACAACCCCCCTCAGACGTTCCGACCTCTCCGAGCGAAGCATCGCACATCAAGATCGGCCTCGAATCTAGACGGCGTACATTCGCCCTCCTACGCTCTACGACTATTACTTTACTGAGAAGCAATCGACGCCTTTTTTGTTTCGGCAGCTCTTCGCCTTTGGAAACCTCCTCTTCGACACAAGGAGATAGAGACGAAGGAGTCATCTCATTTGTGGATTCGACCACCGGCACGACTTCAGGCCGAGTAGCCTTAGGAACGTCCTCGCCAGAGGGTTCCGGGGTCGTATGTCTGCCCTCGGGCCAAGCAGCTTCGAGAACATCCTCGCTAGAGGGTTCTAAAGTCGCATACTCGCCCTCAGGCTAAGCAACCTCAGGAACATCCTCATCTGAAGGCTCCTGAGGCACATACTCATTCTTAGAATCAATCCTCACTGCCGAGGGGGCTGCAACATTTCATCTTCTCCTCCTTCGGGGGGCGCTCCGAACTGCCAAAATAAAGTAAGTCAAGCGACAACACTTGAAAATAAAATTTCCAAATTAAAAGTCGGCGTAACACCTAAAGGGCCATATCAGGCGATGAATGTCGCCCACGTCCAGCATTTCTCCACGAGAGGGATCACTCTCCCCACCCACGACCTTATATCTGGTACAAGTCAGGGAAGAGAAACCCTAGTTGCAAAAAGGGAAAGTAAGGATGTCACAAAGGTTGAACGGGCGTAAGTGATGAAAAATATTGAGTATGCATAGGAGCACTCATGTTCTGGATTCCACACTTCGGGGAACCCTTCTGGGTCGCCACCAGGTCCGTTGTTCGAACATAAAAATATTTAAGCCAGAAACAGCGATTGGGCTTGTCATCCGCCTGGACAACCAGGCCTTTCGCACCATGATGCTTCAACTGCAACATCATTCCCCTCATAAAACTAGGGCTAAACAGTTGCAGCAGGTGCTGGATCGAGACGTCGAGTCCGGCCTGATCAGCATAAGTGGTCAATATACGACACGCTTTCCATGTGTACGGAGTGAGCTGAGCCGGACATGCATTGTAGAAACGGCAAAGCTCCTCCGCCAGAGGGTACATTAGGAGGCCACACCCGATCAAAAAGGGGTATTCATAAAAAGCACAGAACCCCGGTCTGTGTACGTTAGCAAATTCTCTCTGGACGCCTCCATGATTACTATATCGGGAATATGGCATGCCTACTGCAAACTTTCCAAATGTGAATCAAGGAACTCGGAATGGTTCCATGCATGAGTTGGGCATCGTGTGGGAAAATCCCTTCGAGCATGAAGCTTTAGGGAAGGATGTTGTCCACGGGGAGGCAAACGAGAGGGTTTTGAGTCTTTTTCCCACCACCCAAAGATGGTGGAACCCCAGAGGAGGATTCACCTTTATCTCCCCTACTTTGTCAGTCTCGTCTTGCCATAATTAGTGTTTATCTACGAATAAAATACGTCAACAACTAGAGAAACTAACTTCAAAGAAGACTCGAAGGGTTCGACACAAAAATTACTAGGATCCCTAACAGAAGATGAAAGTAGGAGAAGAGGGCCTGAGAAGTTCAAAAGGTAGCAGAAAAGGGGCGGGAAACCAAAACGTCAAATCGCCCCCTGATCCGTCTTGGGAGTAGTTATAATTATGACGCATGTCGGCAATGATATCAGCCCAAAAGGTAGACCACGTGTCAATACATCAGCGATGCCACGGCGGATCGACATTTCCGCCCATTGAAGACGCACATCGTGTACGCCTCCAACAGGTGGAGAGACTAACTGTATGGGTCCAAATATGGCTTGACCATAGGGGCCGAGCGCAACTCTCCCCACGCCCAGAAAACGATAAGGGTACAATCCCTTCCCTACGTCTCTTACAACGATGGTGCGATATAGATGTAAGGGCATAAATGAAGACGTGCGCATCTAGACGTCCCCTCTAAAAGGGCGTCGACAACTCCTCAACTGATTATAATCTTGGTAATGAAGCCCCACCTCTATATAAAGGGAAGCTTCCGTGTTGTAAAGGCATGTGTGATTATCTAATAATACAATTTCTCTCATTCTCTCTCAATTGTGATAAGCGCTTCTCTTTGAAAGTTCTCCATTCTTGCAAGTATCTTTATACTATACTCACACTGATCTTATACTTAGGTTCACTATATTTGATTACGATTTACCCCTTTCCTATTTTTTGATTGTTTTTAGCTTATAAAGTAATCACCAACTTTTGAGCCAAACAACTAACTTGGTAATTCCACTTATTTCAATTACATGGTGGATTTCTAAACAGACCCTTTATATCTCACTAGTTGTTGGAATCGGTTATATAAATTCTCACCATTTATATAGCTCCATTTATATATGTAAAACAATTCAAAATTATAGAAAATTAATTTATCTAGCGCCACAATTTTTAAGTTGTACAAGAGGATTCACTCCCTGGTGTAAATACAATCGCTGATAATTTTGTAGCTGTTCAATTTTTCCACACGCGTAATTCTCGTGGGGCACGACATTGTACTACTATTCGAGTCTCTAGTCCTTTTTCCTAAAAGTCCAAGTCTTGTTCCAATGCAGAGAAGGAACAAAAGAAACTTCAGCTTACCAATAAATACGACAGTCTTCGTTCTTTTTTTCCTGAATTTTCTTCAAAAATACCTTTCTGCCAAAAGTCTATAGCCAGCAGTTGAGTATATAGCAGTCTTAAGAGATGTTAAGCTCCTGCTTAGGAAGCTGCTTTGGTGGTGGCGATGGTGATGGTCTTATGTGGCACATGGACTTGAAACCACATGCAACAGGTGACTATTCAGTTGCAGTGGTTCAGGCCAATTCATTGCTGGAAGACCAGGGTCAAGTATTTACAACACCTTCTGCTACTTATGTTGGTGTTTATGATGGTCACGGTGGCCCTCAAGCTTCTCGTTTCATTAACAACAACCTCTTCCCTTATCTCCAAAGTAACTCCAATCTCCCTCTTTATTCTATCACAGTTTGAGTCTTAGAGTTTTAGAGTGAGTCTTGTAGGACCTTTACTATTTCTTGTCTGTCACATTGGTCCAATATAATTGTAACAAAAGTTTGCTGGTTCAATTTTACTGTTTAATTTGTGGGGTGGAGAATTTCTAACCTAGTAGTATAATTTTTCTAACACCTTCATTGTTGGATTCTCTTCTAGTACTTTCCATTTTTATTTTTGTATTATGTTGGCCCGAGAGGAGTATAAATGGGGAATATTTGTTTTGGTATAACCGACCCCAACTTGTTTGGATTAAAGAATAGTTGTTATTTCTTGATTTTTGGATTCTGTGGTGATTTTACTGATGTTGTTAAAATATCATGAGATTGAGGGCTATGTTGCACGGACTCTTTAGAAATGCTGTCGAGTGCGGGTCGGATCATCCATTTTTGAAGGATCTGCCACGGGTGCGACAACATTTTAGTAAAGTCCGAGCAACATAGATTGAGGGGATTCTTTAGAGAACTAGCTTGTTCATATGTGGAGTGGAAGAGAGAAAGGAAATGAGCTTGTTCAAATTGTAGAAAGGTTCAATTCTGAATAATATAATGGAAATTTCTTGGATTGTTTTCATTTCCTTACTTGGGATATTGCAGAGATTGCATTGGAAGAAGGAGGATTATCTGAGGATGTGATGAGGAAAGCATTTGATGCCACTGAGGAGGGATTCTTGCATTTAGTGAAGCAGTCTTGGCTGGATCAGCCTCAGATTGCTTCTGTGGGATCTTGTTGTCTTGTTGGAGCAATTTCAAAAGATAAATTGTACGTGGCAAATCTTGGGGACTCCAGGGCAGTGCTCGGCAGGAGAGTGGCGACTGGCCAGACAGGTGATTCAGCAACAGTTGTGGCCGAACGTTTGTCTAGAGATCATAATGTTGGGGTTGAGGAGGTAAGGAAAGAGGTAGAGGCACTGCACCCAGATGATTCTCATGTTGTAGTGTACACTCGAGGGGTTTGGAGAATCAAGGGTATAATTCAGGTATCTGTTCTTAATTCCTACTTTCTTCTGTCCTATAATGCAGTCGATAGTTTTGGTTACTCTTTTAACTCATTCATGCTTCTTAAATTTGTTTACTAGGCTTCCTGGTATTCGGATTGAGTTATCTAGAATAAACATAAACTTTGTCAGTTGCAAGTAGACTTCTTTACCAATTTAGAATCTTTTCATCTCTGTCTTGTTCCGTCTATTTGCTCTTTTTTGTTTTTCATTGATATATAGTTCTTGGACTCCATATTTCTGGACGCAAAGGTGGGGATGGTATTGGTGTTGAGCATGGGATTGGGGATTGTAATAATTGATACATCCTTGTTTAGACATTTACCAGTAGTTACTGGGCCTCCAAATGATGAAGACTATTAGTCCTTTGCTATATGCTGTATCTGCATAGTTGATATGACTAGGTAGTGTCTTGATATGTTAATAGTTTCTATTCAACCTAACAGGCGTATGGTGGAAGGAGAAAATGGTCAGAGCTCTTTTCAGTTCTCAATTCCGAATTTTCACCAAGCTTACGATGGGCCATCTTTTGTTACTCTTAACGATCAATATATGCAAAAAGTTTGCTAAGTGTGCAATATTGTGAAAGTAAGAAGTTATAGAAGCTAGACAATAAGGAATATTGTCAATCTTTTCTGAACTAAGGTTTTTTACTCACACACAAGTACAAACATTTATGTTAACGTAGTTGAAATAGGTTAAACCTTTCTCTGACTCGAGTACTTCGTGAAGGATGCTCCAAAATCTCTGGTGAATCAAAGTTGAGGCTTCTAGCAAGTCATTTTATGTGCCAGTTATGTTGATGCACTTACAGCAAGTTGAGGCTTAACCTGCTAAATATGTTTGTGAGTGCCTCTTTTTGGTTCAAATAAGCTTTTATCTACTGTTTCTGAGGCTAAAAAACATATGTTATCCTGTCTCTTTAGATTCTAAACCAATCACACTATATCCTTATCAGGAACAAGTCACGTCATTTGCGGATTATATATGTTGGTGAACTTATAGCAAGTTGATCATACCTTTTAAACATGTTATATGTCATGTTCTTATTGAGTTCCTCTTTTGGTTTTGGCAACAAATATGCTATTGTCTGCTGCTTTTTAAGGTTTCTAGACCTTGTGTATAATTAATTTCTCTTTTTCAGTGTAGTACAAGACATTTCCCATTTAGTACTTCAGGCAGCATCAAGTTTGATCAGTTGCACCTATGAGATTCAAATCAAGGCCTAATTTTGTTGCAGCTGTAGTAATTTGATTCCTATGTATAGAAACAAAGGAATCTCCTTTCCCCTTATTCCTTAACCACTTTATAGTAGTAATTTTTTAGTTTTTTGGTAGCTATAAATTGTAGCAGGGGCTACATGGTGCTGATCTTCATCATTTATTTTATTTCAGCAGATTCCCTTATTATTAGAAACATGTCAAATAAAGTTTCGCGAAGTGCCAATTTCAGAGAGTATCCTATTGTTTGAGAAAATGAATCTAATGTTGTCTATTTGCCTGCACCAGGTTTCTAGATCAATTGGAGATGTGTATCTGAAGAAACCTGAGTTTAGCAGAGATCCTCTCTTCATACAATATGGATATCCTATTCCTTTAAAAAGAGCTGTAGTGTCAGCAGAGCCATCTATTTTGATCCGGAAGATAAGACCAGACGACTTATTTCTGATATTTGCATCAGATGGCCTATGGGACCAACTGAGCGATGAAGCAGCTGTGGACATTGTTCTAAAGAATCCTAGAACTGTGAGTATCGTCCCTCGTGCTTCTATATTTTCTGCAAACAGTATTCTCTTATTAATTATAACAACTATCCTTGAAGCAATTTTGTTATCAAGCTCATCCCTGTTGGAAATAGTCAACTAATGAATAAGATAAATGATTTTTCCTTTCCCATTTCTCCAGGGAATAGCTAAACGATTAGTGAGAGCTGCCCTTGAGGAGGCTGCAAAGAAGAACGAAATGAGATATGAGGAAATCAAACGACTAGAGAAGGGGGCAAGACGGCATATTCACGATGATATTACAGTTATTGTTATATATTTGGATCGCCAGGACATGCCCGCAAATGCTAGATTGAACATTGTTAAGGGCACAAGCGTCCCTGTCGACATATACTCTCTGAACTCTGGTCATCAAGGAGAAACCACATCTTCTGTTTCCCCATGAACAATGTCTAGTACATGTACACGGCATACCATCTTGTAAATATATCACCTTGGAATTGGAGAGTTTTTTTACGTAACAATCAGAAGGACCAACCATGTACATATACCTTGATGTACATGTAACTTCTGTATTGGAGTTGATAGGACTAAGCTGATGACACAGTTCGCCCTTCCACTTTGGTGTTTGACTCTGTCGTCCAAAAAGCTATATGTTGTACTTT
Organism: Nicotiana noctiflora; assembly: GCA_032618575.1. Classification (NCBI taxonomy): domain Eukaryota; kingdom Viridiplantae; phylum Streptophyta; class Magnoliopsida; order Solanales; family Solanaceae; genus Nicotiana; species Nicotiana noctiflora. The sequence goes on from JASVEL010003279.1 coordinate 217,456, forward strand.
CCTGGAAATTATACTAAAACTGCATATTGAAAGTTCATAGATGAAATGAAAATACAGTTTCTTCTCTATTTGAACATTACATGATTTATTTGAGAATCTTATCAGTTGATAGACAAATCTATGGTTAACAGATCGCTAGGATAAATAAATTAGACACGTTTTCATTAAAAGAAATAGAGTTGGTGATCCTCAATTTAGTAACCCTGGGTCTCCCAGCTTCCAAGGTAATAAAAACAAGAGTTCCCCTCATAGGGCGTCATTTAGGAGGCGATGTGCACAAATAGCCACTAACAGTAGCTGTCATTATTTTAAAGTCAATATTTTAAATGTCTTTAGTCTTTAGCTACTAGTTTAATAAACTTATATCTGACCGGATAAAAATACCCTTTTGATATAACTTATACCTACGCTTTTATTAACGATCAGCAGCAGCAGTAACTACTTCATTGTGATCGTCAAAATTGCAAAAGATTCTCTTCCGATTTCAAACTATAGAATTCAAGCTTCTCGTCCAAAAATTGACATAGATTTACAATAAGTCATACTTTTATGTGTTTCTATTGATTTTTATTTCGACATAGTTATACTTTTTACGATTTCTATTTATTTTTATACAGTAAGTAGAAATTTGATTTTTTTTTTCTTTTGAATTTCTAGATTGATAAAGTTAAGGACATCGCGTCCTGTGACAATTCTACAAAAATTGAGCATATAATATTAAGGACATAGTGTCCTAATTTTGCAAATTGAATTGAAAAAGTTAAGGACACAATGTCCTTAATTTTGTTATTGTTCTTTTGTATATTAAGGACATACTATCATAGCTTTGCAAATTATTTTGAAAAAGTTAAGGACACTAGGTCCTGAAGTTTGAGTTTCAAGTTGAAAAGTTGAGGACACTTGGTCCTGAATTTTGACTTACATGTTCAATATTTAAGGACAGTTGGTCCTTAACTTACAGTTATTAGTTAAAAAGTTAATGACAGGTAGTCCTTAACTTCAAGTTTCAATTTCAAAAGTTAAGGACACTTGGTCCTTAACTTTAAGTTTCAAGTTCAAATGTTAAGGACGTGAGTCCTTAAGTTTGACTTGCTGGTTCAAAAGTTAAGGACAGACAGTCCTTAAGTTTGAATTACAGGTTAATTCTATAAAAATTAAGCACATAATATTAAGGACATAGTGTCCTAATTTTGCAAATTGAATTGAAAAAGTTAAGGATAGAATGTCCTTAACTTTGTTGTTGTTATTCTGTATATTAAAGACATACTATTATAGTTTTGCAAATTATTTTGAAAAAGTTAAGGACACTTGGTCCTAAAGTTTGAGTTTCAAGTTGAAAAGTTCACGACACTTGGTCCTGAACTTTGACTTACATGTTCAATATTTAAGGACAGGTCCTTAACATACAATTATAAGTTCAAAATTAAGGACAGGTAGTCCTTAACTTTGGGTTTCAAGTTCAAAAGTTAAGGACAAGAGTCCTTAAATTTGACTTGCAGGTTCAAAAGTTTAGGACAGACAGTCTTTAATTTGAATTCCAAATTTAAATGTTAAGGACACTTGGTCCGCAACTTGGTCTTGAACTTACAGTACATGTTCTTAATTATACAAGGATTACATTATAAAATATGTCCTGAGTTTCTCATTCTCTTGACTTTCATGATGGAAATAATATGCATTATAGTTGCTTTTAATGGTAGATGGGCTGAAGACTATAAATACCTTGATCATCAAACAAAGCTTGTTCTAGTACCTGAGGCAATTTGGTTTCAAGATTTCATTAAACAGATCTTTGATGTTATTGAATTGGACAGAGACAAGTTTGAAGCAGTGATATGGTTTGATATCAACCTTGAACAAGCAATGGAATGCTTGTATCCAAAGATTTAGATCTTTACACATATATAGAGTTTCTAAAAACTCATTCACTCTTCAAGGGCTGTCGTTTCATTGTTGATATTTTGGAAAGAGTTTTTGTATCAACAAGCAACGAACATGTCAACACAGAAACTCAACATGACAATCAAAATAAATGCTAACATATAATAGATATAGATATGGTTAAAGCTCAACCAATAACTGAAGAGGTGGTGCTTCAAACACATGTCAACAAAGAAACACAACATGACAATCAAAATAAATGCATACAGATAATGAAAATAGATATGGTTGAAGCTCAACCAATAACTGAAGAGGAGCTTCAAACATTTGATTATATTCAAGTAGAATGATAAAGCAATATAGAGATTGATAACGAACAAGCTTTGGGTATTCAAGTCTTAGAGAGTGCACCGGCAATCGAAGAATTTGCTAAAAAAATCTCTACTCAACTAACTAGACGAAGATCAAATTCGTAACAAAAAGAATCCTCGACTACAAAAAGTGGGATCAGTATTTGACAAAAGGAAGAGTATAATTAACTGAATATAACAATTAAAAGACATTTTGAATTCAAAGTTGTTAGATAAAGCTCAACAAGATATTCGTTGAAATGCAATGATGATAGATGTGGTTGGTGTGTGCGTGCTTTTAGAATTAAATATTCAGCACTGTTCAAGATAGTAATGATTGAGAAAAAGCATGACTGCTCTATTAACAGTATGAAAGATTATCAAAGACATGCAACTTCAAAGTTGATTAGTGGCTACATTATCGGCAATTATCATCAGCATATATTTATTCTATTTCTATTATATAGAAAAGAGAATGTGGTTGACCAAGGGTAAAAGAGTCATTTAGCAAGTCATAAAATGCATTGTACCGTTGTACGTGTTCACTCAATGTTGATTCCATTCTTAAAAAAAAATTCTAATACCAATACTCAACATAATTTTAGAAGTTTTATTCTCTCATCTCTCTTGTTCATTCATTCCAAACAACTACAGAGAAATATGATTCCTTCGCAAATACGGATTGCTCTTCAGTTCAAATCATCTTTTCATCTGGGTGTGGAAATTTCAGGTTAGTATTTGTATTAATTTTTTTCCCTAATCTTCTTCAGATTCTCTTAAGATTTTCCAATTTCATGGCTTAATTCATGATTGTTTTCTTTATTATACTATCTCCATAAACGACATGGGTCTAGAAATATTTGCTCTTCCAACTTTCTCTCTTCTATTCCAACAGTTGGGAAGAGTACTTCAGTTCTTCTTCAGACATTCAACAATAGCTATTTTCATCTTCTTAATTATCTATTACATTTCAGGTATCATTCTCTCAATCTTTGCTCCCATCTCTTTCTTTCTTTGTTTCTTTTTTATCTGTTTAACTATTTCCAATTTTATGGATGAATTTTCTTGAATTTTGTGTTTTCCAACCAGATGATGCGGAATCACTATTTTAAGGGCTATTCTCTGTCCAATTTCATTATTGTTGCCTTCTTCTCGCTGTTTCGCCACTGTCTCTTCTTCTTATGGTATTGAAATTTATTGTTCTGCTTATTTAAAAACAAAAGGGATATTTAGTTTTACTCCTAATGCATGTTGTTCTTCCGTTTCTTTACATTTTTTTTCCTTCTTTTACATATGTTATATTTTCATGAATTGTGAATCGCAAGCCTCTTCGCACACCCCTCACTTTCCATATCTAAGGGAAAGAAATATTAAAACTCATAATAACCCAATTGTAAGAGCTATTGGAAAAAAGTTTGTGCATGTGAATTTCTTATTGATAGATGTTATTCATTATTTCATGTTTTGGAAAGGTTAATAACGGTTAAGATGATTTGAGAACTCTTCTTAGAAGTTGTGTTCGAGTAACATCTCTTTGTTTGAATTTAAATTCGTATATGTGGTTAGAAATTTATGAAATAGGGAAGGTATTTTAAAGGGAATGTAATGGGATTGCTTTATATACTTATTGTTGTAGTAGAATATTGAGGATTGATAGAGATAGTATGAAATTGCAACAGTATCCAACAACTTTGAGAAGCAGACAAGAGGTATAGAGATGTAATGGCATGTATAAGAGGAGATCTGAGCCAAGAAAGTAGCTTAATTTATTTATTTTACTTTTTATTCTCTATTTGTTGACATCTGCTAATACAATATCTATTCAACGATAAATTATCGTTGTTTTGATTCTCCTATCCCTAAGCTTAATTGGTCTTAGATAAGTCTTATTATCTGTTGATGTGTTCATGAAGCTAGGTACTAAATCAACATATATTATCTTCTCTCATACTTTCTTATTGTTCTTCACTTTTATACAATTTTATTGAAATATTCTTTAAGTTTGCATTTTTTAGATATGTTGACTGAAAGTACAAGTGAGAGATTGATTTTGCCACCTTGGATACTTGGCTGACTGATTCACATGATTACTTTTTGATACTTGGTTTGTTCTCCCGTTAGTTCAATACACGAATACACATGGGTTATCAATTTTGTGTATTTATCAAAAGAGAAATATTATTGCATTCATACATGTATTATGATTTAACATACATATAGTCTATATAAAAAATATTATTCCATGATAATTACTTTTTATTTTTGTAAATTAAAACTATTATGGAGAGCTCAAAAAAGGGATTATTTTCAAGGTCATGGAAGCGTACTCAAAGGTCCTCATCCATCGCTTCAAATGGCAAAGGCTGTAAATTATTTGTCTTGGTACACTTCTTTCTAACTCTCTCTTTAAAGTTCTTCAATAATCATATTCTTCATTTGGATCTCACTATTGTTTGTCTGTCGTCTGTGCTTCCTGTGTTGCTTTCTACGGTTTATTGATATGATGAAATTATTGATCTCTGATTTATTGGAAAATTTCACTGATTAAATAATTTTTAATCTTGCCAAATAATATTTAAATAAAAATTACCCTAGAGATTACTTCTCAAATGATAGATATGTTTATATATGCCTTTTACGGCGCAAATGATAATTGCTACAACGTTAAATCAATCCTCTAAAGGATGATCTCTATACATGATTTGTTTGTTCAATGCGATGCATTAGCAATTGATGATTGGACCAAGGCTCTTTGGTTAGAATGCGTCGTTGGTTCGTTTGTATAAGAGCATATCTTACTACAAATATCCATTTGACTAATTATGTAGAGTTTTGTGAGACTTTCTAATTTATATACAATACCGTCCCATTGTCATCCCTATAGATACGGAGAAATTCTACCACCAAGGCTTAGGCGGATACGAAGAAATTATTTGATGGCTTTTTGTATTAAGTGAATCTTTTGAAGTTGATATTCACGATAGCTTGACCAGTGAAACAAAAGGGCTATTCTTAGCTCTTTCACATGGGCTCTTAAATTAATTTCAAACAAGTTGAACCATCAATTTTCTGAGGTATTATGACTGAGTTCCAATTAGATACACACATTGACTCATAAAATCCATAGTAGTTCAAAGGCCAAATTTTGATTCAACGTTTAGACCCTACATTGATAGCAGAAACTACAACGGATGAAAAAGAGTTTTCTTACTACAAGAAGAGTGACGACCCACGAATGTTTCCAAAATGAAGTGAGAATTTCATGAGTATTTTTTCTCAATAAGGCTGAAAAAGACTTGTCTATCCAGAATCCACTTTGTTTTCTTGATAAGTGATCCTCAACTACAGGGAAATGAAACAAACTCTTGTCCACAAACTGTGCTATTAATTTTGCCTGATGCCCTTCCCTTTCTTCCAGGCCTATCTCTTTAACCAGTGACTTTCTCTTTAGATGCTCTTATATCCTGCTAGGCTTGTAGAATTTTACTGTCACAAAATTTAAAAGGTAGGTCTCTCAAGAAAAGGAATTTACAAGGACAAGGAAAGCAATTTTCTTGTATGAACCTGTTGATCAAAAGAAAAAATAAAGTTAAATGGGAAATAATTGAAAGAGAGGGTTCCCAAATTCCTGCAATTTTTATAGGATTTGATGGGCAAGAGAGACAGAAAAACAACAAAAGCCTCAAAGAGTGGATCCAGCAACTTTTCTGCTAATTAAATACATAAAAACACAAAGCGTTAACTTGCCTTACACTATCAAAGACTTATCCCATCAACTAAATGAAATTCATTAGAGCTAGAAGTCCCTATTTCTGACTTATACTTAGCTGCACAGTGTCTGCAATAGCCAAAAAATCTAATGGTGACCTTGATTATCCTCATCATTTTGCCATAAAGGAACCGAGAAATTTTTAGGTTTCTTCTACACATTTAAGCTAGCAGTAATAACTAAGCATGTGGTTAGAAGCAAAGAACGTCTCCAAAAGTAATACATGGGTAGTTGGCCTGAGCAACTACAGAGAAGGTAGATGCACCTTAGCAAAAAACTATGAACCATTCAACCACATTAAATAGGGAATAGAATAGCAACAAAAAGTACATGTTTATAGTGTGCTCTGATTCGCTCTTCCTGAAAATTATTATTAAAAGAATTACTTGTGTTACTCAGAGAACCAAATCAATAAAAAGATTACATACAGAAAAGCAGAGGAACATATATTGGACCTATTAAGTGCTTATAAGATGGTATAACACTACAAAAACTTGATTATCAAGCGTGAAACTTTCTCTAGCTAAAGATAAGTTCTCACCTCAAACACATACCATGTTCACTACAAATCAAAATGCCCATTCGGGGACCATGAAGAAGCAATGTTTACTTAATGCATCAGTAAATAATTATCCTTTGTAAGGAAATTGCTCATTACTTCTCAAGACTCTACTCAAACAACCCAAAAAGAATATCCAAAGAACACACTTTTAATTTCATATTATCAGACCGGCCAAAATATAAAACAAAATAGTACGAGATTATATGTTTTCAGCTACTATCCAACTAACCACAGAGAACAAGATGTATAGTGGATGTTTCCCTAAAATATTAATAGATGAACAAATAGCTTTTTAGGCAGTCAAAGAAGAATAGAAGAGTAGTATTGAACTTCCACTTTAAAATCCCCAATACATCAATATTCCCTAAAGTATTTATATAGTCAATCTAATATTCCATTTGCATGTACTGGCCCCTTCCTGTATATTTGGAAGCACTCTTAATCAAGTAAGGGGTCGTTTATTGGGCTGCAAAAGAAAAAATAATCACTATGAAGTTGCACATTATTTATATAATGTTTCATTTGAAACATAGGACTTTGCATTACTTAATAATACACAATTCCCTTGGAAAACAGGAACCAACAATTTGCCAACAATAAGCACTTTTAAATAATTAACAAGCTTCTTTTTCTTTTTTCTTTGAACCGGGGGTCTATCAAAAATAAAATCTCTACCTTCACAAGGTAGGGTTAAGGTCAATGTAATCATCCCCAGACCTACTATGTGGTATTACATTAGAAATTTTTTTGTTGTTGTTGTTGTTAAGAATGATAATCTAGATGTTAGAATGTATTCCATCAGAAAATCAATAGTTTGAACTAAAATCTTTGGACTAAGTGAAACTAATATTAGTATAATCTACCTCTCAGAAGTAGCATCCTGGGCCTGCAGCAATATTGGAGACTCTTAACCCTAAGTATTTCTTTTTCACTCAGAAAATTGTTTACAATAAAGTGGTCATTCTTAATTACCAAAAGTCACGAAGACTGATTTTCATGAAATTCACATAAGGAAGACTTTCCCCTCTTCAGCTATTCTCCATGTTCCCCAATTTCATTATTAATGCGCATTTAGTACATTAAAAAGAAAGGTATCTACAACGAGCTTATGGAGCCAAAACACAAATTCGCCGAAAGTTTATAGAAAAGCTAGAAACTTTTTTTTTGGGAAAGAAAAAAAAAATGGAAACTTGTAGGATGAAGCTATGGAGTTAGACTATTGAAGTGTTGTCTTTGAAATAGTCACAGATGCTGGGGTAGACACAAGACAATCTCTTTTTTGCTATGCTAAGAAGCTGATATATCATATACCTAACCAATTGAATTATCATTGAACCTTCATTTTCTCAATCAATTCAAAGTCCCAGTATACACAAATGCAAACAGGTATTTTCCCATAAAACTTTAATGTAAATAATCCAAGTGTCATCTTAAATTGATACAACAACATAGGTCTTGTCACGACCCAAATCCGGTCGTGATGGCGCCCAACAATCAAGCTAGGCCAGCCAGACCAACAATTTAATTATCACAAAATACCAGTCCCCAAATGGACAACCCAAGAAGAATATATGAGTTTAAGAACTCCAATAATAATAATACCAAACAAAAGTACTGACACTCCCAAAGATCCGGAGTCACAAGTCTAGAGCCTCTAACAAACCCAACTGGAATAGAGAGTACTATATAGAAATACTCAAGTCTGAATACAAAATACAAAATAACAACTGGAAAGGAGAGGAGAAGCTAGGTTCTGCGAACGTAGGCAGCTACCTCAGCAACTCGATATGACACTGCAAACGCTGGAAATGCCTGTCTACTGCTCCTGAGTACCTGAGTCTGCACACAAAAGGTGCAGGGAGTAGGGGTGAGTACTAAGTACTCAGTGAGTAACAAATATATATAAGTAGTTGACAGTAAGAAATCCACAAAATACCACAATATGAAGCTACACTACAGTCCGATTCTCCTACGAACTAGCAACAACAATACAATACAGCTACCACAGAGTAATTCAACAAATACGGATGCAATGCAATGCACATAACCGCTACGGCGTGTAGCCCGATCCAATTTAACGTCGACGGCGCTCACTGGGGGTGTGTACAGACTCCGGAGGGGCTCCTACAGCCCAAGCGCAATACTGCTGCGGCGTGCAGCCCGATCCCATACTCAGTCCACAATAAGCAATTAAGTCACAAAACAATTCATTTTCCTTAATTCCAGTTCTCAATTCATAATTTATGAAAAATACTTTAACTTTATTAAATTTGCAAAAGCCGGTGACTTAGCATTTCAAAAGTGTGATTTCAATTTCCAGGACTGAGATCAGTGATTTAAGCAATTATAGCTATCACATAAATATTGTCCTCTAAGGACACTACAAGTCGGTACAAGGCCCCAAACAAGGCTTACAGCCCACAAATATATCAAATACGGTGTATTTCCAACACTAACAACATATTATTCACTTCCGGGATGGACCAAGTCTCAATCCCCAATCACAATCAATCTCGCACCTGCCACGGTGTGCGAGCCACGCCCTATTAGCGTCACAATGTGCTAAGCCGGGGTTTCGAACCCTCAGGCTACCATATACACAAACTACTCACCTCTAGCCGGTCGTAGACTCGTCCGCGATGCCTTTTCCTTTGAATTTCGTTGCCTCGTGTGTAGAATCTAGTCAAATAACAATAATTATATCAAATACGGGTCAAAGAATCATAACTCACTTCAATTTATATGAAATTCGCATAATTACACTAAGTTAGTAAAACCCGACCCCGGGCCCCACTGCTCAGAAAATTCCGAAATTAGTACCAACGCGATCCTTATCTCGCCACGAGTCCGTGCATATAAAATTTATCGAAATCGGAGTTCAAATGGCCTTCCAAATCCAAAAATCCCGTTTTCAATACTTAGGCCACATTTCTTCAAGATTTCAACCCAATTTCATGAAGATTGATGTTAATACTACCATAAAATGATGTTTTTGAGTCAAGAATCTTACCTCCGACGAATATCCGATGACTTCTCAGTGATTTCCTCGAGTTTTCTTCTCTCTAGGGCTCAAATTTGTGTTTTGGGGGTGTAAACCCGTAACCCCTCTGTTCTGCAATTTAATTCACTGCCAGAGACCGTTGTTCTTCGCGTTCGCGTGAGCTCCCACGCGTTCGCGAAGAATAGTCCCCCCTTACTCTTCGCGTTCGCGTCGCTTACCACGCATTCGCGATGCACAATTTCCGTTACCCTTCGCGAACGCGACGCCTCCCACGCGTTCGCGATGTACAAGTTTCCAGCCGCCCAGATTTCTTCTACGCGTTCGCGATACACCTCCCGCGAACGCGAAGCACAACACCACGACCCTACGCGAACGCGACTACCCCGACCGCGAACGCGATGCTTTAATCTTCCTGGCCTTCGCGAACGCGACCCATGCCACGCGAACGCGAAGGTCAAAATGACTGGGCAGAAACCTGCAGTTTTCTGCAGATTTTGCCAAGTCCCACAAGCCCGGTTGATGGTCCGAAATCATCCCGAGGCCCCCGGGACCCCAACGAAAACTACCAACGCACTCCAAAACATGATACGGACTTGTTCCAATCATAAAAACACCATACTAAACATCAAAATCTCCATTTACTCACGAATTCAAGCCTAAGTTTTTCAAAACTTCCAAAACTAACATTCAATCCAAAACCCGATCAAACGATGTCCGAATGACCTGAAAATTTGCAGAAACATCCAAAATCACACAACGAAGCTACAGAAATTGTCGGAATTCCATTCCGACCCCCGGATCAAAATATCACCAACCATCCGGTTTTCGCCAAAAATCAACCTTCGCCAATTCAAGCCTAAAACTACACCGGACCTCCGAATTCAATTCCGATTGTTCTCCTAAGTCATAAATGATCCCCCGAAACTAGTCGAATCATCAGAATCCGGTTCCGAGCACTCTAACTCAATAGTCAACTCTTGGTTGACTTTTCATATTCAAGCTTTCTTCAAACATGCTATTTGTTTCATTTTCAATCCAAATCACTCCTAACTCACCCGATATACTCTAATACTGTTTTAAAAGTATAATATATGTAAATACAAGGTAACGGGGTGATAATTCCCGTAACAACGGGCCGGGTCGTTACAGGTCTAGCAGCCAGACAATATAAAAATAACTTACCTTCTCATTTTTTCCTCCTTTTTGTGATGAGTAATAAAAAGAAAGTTTATTTACTAACACTACAGTAAGATAATGATGAGATGATTTAAGAATATTCCAGTACAAGTCCATAATTTATTTTATAGCGGTGATGCGATTGTATTAATGTATCTATTTCATAACCATGTATGTTCTCAATAATTAATGAACTTTTTAGTCATTTGCTACTCATATGATTGGAGTTATTTCTTTCTTTTATTTGAAGGTAAGTGAAATATTTTGACTATTTTGATATATCCGTACATTTGTCAGCTCTCCAATTTTTTCGCTATTGTTGACCGCTTTAACCTTAAGGATAGAGGGATCCCACGCTCTTTTAAGAAAGAATAAGATTTATGATGCGTCCTAGATTGTAGTAATAATATCTTCACCTTCAACAATATTGTTCGATCTTCTCTAGAGAGGTGTAACTAGACACTTGAATATAGTATTCTACAGTAGTCTCTCTCTCTTCCTCTAACTTACCTTTATATCACTGTATTTTTTATATTTTTAATGCTAGACTTGTAAATTAATATTTATTATTCATATATGTGTTTAATATCTTATTTCTTTTTTCAGAATAGGAGCAAAAAGCTCTTTTGATGAAGGTTCGAATACAAAGTAGATGTTTCCAAACTTCCAACAATGCACAAATTTTAGCAATATTCTTTATGGTTGTTAATGGGACTGTGATTTCTGTTGTTTGTTCATGTGGTAGAGAATGATGATATGAGATGAGGAATTAATTATATGCTTGAGTTTAATTTTGTAAATGATTAATAGAAACACATCGACCAGTCTCTAGAGAAGTAATATAGTTTTATGTTACTGTCATTGTTGATCAAAGATGAATCTGTTCTTCTGTGTTTGTGAAATTATAGCCACCTTAAACTATTTATCGCTATTTGGGGTTGTAATCGTATGTAAATACGCGATTAATATTAAAATTATTGGGCCCGTGCATAGACACTCATATATATATATATATATATATATATATATATATATATATACGCGATTAATATTCAAATAATTGGGCCCGTGCATAGCACGGGCAACACTCATCTAGATATATATATATATATATATATATATATATATATATATATATATATATATATATATATATATATAAAGTTTCAGGTTCGAAAGTTAAGGACACATGGTCCTGAACTTTGATTTTCAAGTTGAAAAGTTAAGGACACTTGCTCCTTAACTTTGATTTTCAAATTCAAAAGTTAAGGACATTTGGTCCTAAACATAGACTTACAATCATAGAAGTTGAGGACACTTATCTTTAGTAATTTCAATATTACACTTACTCCTAAATTTAGAATTATAAGCTAAGGACACAAATTTAAGAAATTAAAAAATAATAAAATACATTAAGGAACTTACTCTTTTTTGCGACCTCTCCTTTTCGTCTTGCCCAACCACACAATGAATTTTTTCAATAATTTTGCATAATCTGTGGCATAATAAAAAATGCACTTACGAGTATATGTTGATTTTATCCAGCCTGAACTCTTGGGAGTATTTCATTGTGTTCCATCGATGTTCCTATTTTTCTTTCCTGATCAAAAGGAAATTTCAACTGCCAACTACGCTTCTTGTTCCTTTTACCTCGATCAAGCTCTTCTTCAACATTTCCTTCAACCTCCATAGACAAACCCATATCAATGCTCATTTGTGTACTTAGAGGAGTAGGAGTAAAAATAAAAAATGATGGACCATCATAACCAATACTGTCTCTCTTTCTTTTCCTCATATATTGGTTAAGAGCTTCATCATTATTTTTCTCTGTAGACAACACTATATATATATATATATATATATATATATATATATATATATATATATATATATATTGCTTCAAGTTGTCAAATAAAGAGATACAATTTTAATTATGAATATAATATTTAGTATGCAATCAATTGTTGTACTTGGTCACACTGCCTTCTTGTGTTTTTCAACAGACAATTCAGCTAACATATTGCTTGCATAATTTTCTTTATCTTCCAACTGTACATTTTTTTTATCTTGCAACTTTCTCCATGTTCTTCAATTGCAAATTTACAAGATTCTATAAAATATTTACTAGAGCTAACATAATTAGTACGTGTTTGATTCACATCCAAGCAACGGTCGTAGTTAATATAATCCGGTCAATTAAGTCCAGAGTCGATCCCACATGGAATTAACCTATCAACTGCAACTTTAACGACCCAAGAACACTTCTGAAGCAGCTTCCCAAAATTTGAATATATTTTTGTGGAGGTTTTCTAACAACTAACTTTTACAAGAATTAAAGACTTGAATGAAAGAATTGAATGTCGTAAAGAATGAAAAGAAAGACTGAGGTATTGATTTCCCCTATTGATGAAATCCCTTCTAATTATGCTCATACAAATTGTTAATATTATCCTATCAATCATGAATGCTATTTTTACCGCAATTCTCTCCCGAGCAACTACAATAATTTACTAGTGCACTCTCCCATGCTACCCTAGCTAGCTTTACTTTTAATAGTTCACTTTAGATTGCACCCAAGGTTTCGTTATACCTAATCCCACATTTACGCCTAAAATTATAGATTTCTCCAATAACCTAGGTATGGTGTCGTTCAACAATATACCAAAATATGCACTCTTTCCCAAGTTATGCACACTAAATAGGCACAGCCAATTGGGGATCCTACCAATTAACTACAACAAGAACGAAGTTGAACAAATAGAAATCCAGCTAACAATTTGTAATCACATAAACTAGAAGTTCATCACTCAATAGGTTCCATCAAAACCTTAGATAAGGAATTAGCTACTCATAATCAATGAAATAAGATATTATAATTGAATTCATAATCAAAGATTCAATGTAAAATAAAGAAAGGTGTTGAGAGAGTTCTCTCTTACTAGTTTTCTTGCAAAAGTAGTGAATAATACAATGCTTCCTCTTTTGGGCGAATCCTACACTTATATAGAGGGTTTAGGTTACAAAAATTGAGTTTTTACAAGTTTGGCCTTCAGAAATTTGGCGTCGTCCGCGGTCGCGGATGGACCGCGAGAAATCAAGTCCTCTGAAGTCTGTGGGGTTCCGCGGGCAACTTTTTCTGCGGTTCGTCCGCGGTCGCGGATGGACCGCGGATGAACAGTATCGCGGGTTCTTCTTCCTATTTTTTTTTAATGCCAACTTCACTCTTGCTCTACACTTGGCCTTTTTACCATCTTATGACTCCAAAATTGCTCTTTTAGTCTCTAATGGCTCATGTGTACCTCTAACACACAAAAACAACACTAAGAAAAGCATTGTCATCATAAACAATATCAAATCAATAATAAAGCGTGATTATTTAGGGCATAATTATATTCAAATTCACCTATTATCAATACCCCACACTTAAACCTTTGCTCGTCCTCGAGCAACCTTAATCACACTTTAGGCCAATTTATTAATGTCTCCACCAAAATATGTCACAAAAGCTATCTTTCATGATTAACCTAAGACATGCACAATCTTTACCTAACCGTAAACTCAAATGCCATCACATTATTGCTTACTCTAGTTACTATCACAGACTTGCAGATTTACCTTTTTCTTCTTGAGTTACATGCCCTCGCACAATTTATTGAAAGAAGTTTCCACACATAAACAATTTAGAATATGGAACTTATAGATATAAGAAAAATTCACTCACTCTCAACAAAGAACATTCATATGCATACAGACACACCATAGTCTTTCCCCTAGTATAATACTCCACTAATCGAGTTATTTAATCATAAATTAAGAGGTCTATAAGGGTTGTAATATTGGCTACGGGGCGGGTAGGATACTTTTGGTTAGAGTGACTAACCTCCCTAAGCACTTTTTTTCCACAACTTCCCTTTTAGCTTTCTTCCTTATGTCTCCCCTAAACATTCCTTCACCCTTATTTACTTTTAATCCCCCAATTTTTTTTTGTTGGTGTAACTGGCCTTTCTATTTTGCAAATATACATTGATTTTTTTTAATCATTGCTTTGCAACGCATTTACAGTATTTTGCCAGTTCACCATTTTCTACCATTCATTCTTGATTTTCCCTTTTTCAACTTCCTTTCACCCTACACTTAGACTTTTGCATATTTGTTACAACACAAGTGTTTCTAGGAGGTAAAGTGGAACAATATATGATGTAGATTTTTATGAACATTCAAGGGTTATCAAAGAATAGGCTTTAAGATCAAAAGGGTTAACTAGGATATTATGTAAAGGTGAATTCATGTCTTATTGATTTATGGGGTTATATAAAGAAATTCCTCTATCATCCATATAACTAAAAAATTCTATTTCGCTTTACAAACACACAGGGCAAGTTCTAGGTATCATGTACAACATATAATGTAAGTAAAATCTCACACACAAATAGCATGTAACTCATTTAGACTCAGGTTCATCTACAAAGTCCTATCAATGTTCAAGCAAGTTGTATTGTGCAATTTAAGGCATATCCTAGAATCTACAGTCAAGCTTATATAATAGATTCTCAAGTTCAATTAAGTTTTGCTAATGTGCATACTTGGGGTTACATGTTAACCTTTGACCTCTAATCCTAAAAAGAAAAACCTACCTAACCCGGTTCAAGAAAAACCCTTGAAAATGAACCGCGGTCAAAAGAAAAACCAAGGGGGAGGTGATACACTATCTAGAAAAAGAAAATAAAAGAAAGAAAAATTCCTACATGGACTACTTCCCTCAAGAGACGGGTAGTAGAAACCCTTGGCTTTGAGGGGTCCCCTCAGCACCATCTCGTCACTTATCAAGCGGGCAATATCAACGTCCCGCTGGGTGACAAAGCACCATGTCAGTAATGCCCTATTAAAGTTCACATCAGTTGTATTGCTTGAGGGCAGAAACCGGTTACATATAGTTGTGAACCAGCACTTAGCAGTATGGGTGAAGCTGTCAGAATGCAGTGTGTTGTTTCTTATCTAGAATGGGTGACCATCGACACATAAGACCTCAATCAAGGTGTCCCAAGTGACACCAGGCCTATCGTGGTAAAAGTCCACGTCACCAGTAAAAGCAGGCAGTCTAAGAGCCTGCCTAATAGTTTGTACATGAGCCCAAACATACTTACCTCGGACAAAGACTTCTCTGGATATTCCATAGGGTGTGTTCGCATAGAACTCCCTAACTAGCATTTTGTTGATGAGGGCCAGTTCATCGAACAGGAACTCCATCTCTCTACATCGGATCTCCTCGCACATATCGAGCTTTTCAGCCCGCATAGCCATCCTATCGATTTCAATCTCCTGTAGCCAAGCTTTAGTAGCCTTGGCATGAAAGTCTGCTTTCGCTTCCTCGCCTGTGAATCGAGACTCATCATAGGTCGGTTTCCTAGACGAGCTTGCTGCATTCCTTGATCTTTTAGGAGCCATAATCCTGCACAAAAGAGAAACAACCAAAAATTTCCATCATGTTAGTACATCGGTTGGCTACTCAGACTTCACCATCCGTGGACTACAACAATATTTCCTTTAGTGCTACCATCCCATAACTCCTACTATTAACCAATTATCTAACAATTTTGCCAAGTTACCTTATGCACCCCACACTTATTTCTTGTGGCATGCTAACATGACCCAATTAAATATACACCATCTCCAATTATACACAACAACAAACAACCACAAACTTGGGCAATATCTCCCCCAAAAATATAACACCCAAATACTACAACATAATTTTGCCAACTTTGGCCAACCCAATCACCAAATAAATCCACCACCACATTGGGTCTCCAAAACAACATAAGTAACACAATTACAACACTTTGGAGACCCAACAATACCACATATACCAACATCCCGAACATACTATTCAACAACCATACTAGTAATATACTAAAAAATTAATTTCTATATATTCAAATACTAGCAAGATATTGCACAATTTCTACAATTAAACTAGAATTATGTAAACTAATTAATTCTACAAAAACTAAGGATAAAATAAACTAAAAAAAAAAAGATAGAACAAGAAAAACTTACTAGTAGATGGTTGGGAAGTGGTGAAGATGAAGGTGAAGAATAAAAATGGTGAGGGACTAAGGAGGATTTGGAGAAGAAGGAGTAAAGAGAAGGAGGAGAGTTTGAGAGATTTTAGAGAGAGAAATGGGTTGGGAAAAAGGGGCGGCTGAAATTTGGAAATATGAGGGGGGGGGGGGAGATTTTAGGGTAATTAAAAAGGGGGGGGGGGATTAATTTATAACGTTTAAAATTTTTGGTTTCCGCGCTGGGCAGAACTGACCGCGGTTCGTCCGCGATCGCGGATGGACAGCGAAAAATCAGCCTCTCTGATTTTTTCGCCTGACAGCAGCAGAATTTTTTTTTGTGTGTAGACTAACTATAATGGTTACACTTACAACAAATTCGTGGGTTGCCTCCCACGTAGCGCCTGATTTAACGTCGCGACACGACTTAACTTAGTGCATTTCAAGGCTCGCTAGACCTTCGAGGTTCCTCTAACCATAGTTCAACCTTCTCCTTGATGTCATCCATGCCAACATATAGTTTCAACCGCTGTCCATTTACTTTGAATGTGCATGAGCCATCAATAGTTTGGATTTCCACAGCGTCCGATTGTAACGCCTCAGTTACCCGGAAAGGGCCTGACCATCTTGATTTTAGTTTGCCTGGGAACAACCGTAATCTTGAGTTATATAAAAGTACCTTGTCCCCGGTTTTGAAGTTACGCTTTATGATATTCTGGTCATGAAGCCGCTTCATCCTTTCTTTGTATAGTCTTGAGCTTTCGAAGGCTAGATACCGGAATTCTTCCATCTCATGCAACCTGGTGACTCTTGATTTTCCCTCTTCATCCCAGCTGAGATTTAATTGTTTCAGTGCCCACCATGCTTTGTGCTCTAGTTCCATAGGTAGGTGACAAGCTTTCCCAAACACCAATTTATATGGTGACATGCCAATTGGTGTCTTAAATGCTGTCCTATATGCTCATAATGCATCATCGAGCTTCCTGGACCAGTCGGTCTTCGTGGCGTTCACTGTTTTTGTCAACACACTCTTTATCTCCCTGTTGGAGACCTCAACTTGCCCGTTGGTCTGCGGGTGATATGGAGTAGCCACCCAGTGTTTCACATCATATTTGGCCAACAATTTCTCGAATGCCCGGTTGCAAAAATGTGTACCCCCATCACTAATGATTGCCCTTGGAGTCCCGAAACGGGTGAAAATGTTCTTCTTCAGAAATCCCACCACCACCTTAGCATCATTGGTGGGTAATGCTACCACTTCCACCCATTTGGATACATAATCTACCGCAACAAGGATGTACTTATTGCCGTAGGAGCTGACAAAGGGACCCATAAAGTCTATTCACCAGACATCAAACACTTCTACTTGTTGAATTGGGTTCATCGGCATCTCATGACGCCAGGAGATGTTCCCGATGCGTTGACATTCGTTTCAGCCTTTCACCCACAAGTGTGCATCTTTAAACACCGTTGGCCAGTAGAAACCGGCCTCAAGTATCTTGGCAGATGTTCGCACTCCTCCAAAATGGCCACTATATGCAAAAGTATGACACGCCTGCAAAACAGAAGATTGTTCGATCTCGGGGACGCATCTCGGGATCATGTTATCGAGACATATCCTAAGCAAATAGGGTTCATCCCAATAATAAAGCTGGCTTTCACGTAAAAATATTTTCCTCTGGACCGATGATAGGTCATGAGGAACAATACCACTGGCCAGGTAATTTGCATAATCTGCATACCATGGCGCTTCAAGGAGAGTGGTAGTGAGCAGCTGCTCGTCTGGAAAGGTTTCCAGAATTTCTCCACTCTCTTTGACAATTTCAGCTCCTTCAAGTCGTGACAAATGGTCAGCGACTTGATTTTCAGTGCCCTTCTGGTCACGTATTTCAAGGTCGAACTCTTGTAGAAGCAGCACCCAACAAATTAGGCGCGGCTTAGAGTCCTTTTTATCAATTAAGTACCTTAATGCTGAATGGTCAGTGTATACTATTACCTTAGATCCTATGAGATAGGACCTAAATTTGTCGAATGCGAACACTACTGTCAGCATCTCCTTTTCCGTCACTATGTAGTTCAGCTGTGCTCCACTCAATGTTCTACTAGCATAGTAGATCGGATGTATCAGCTTGTCTTGTCTTTGTCCAAGCACTGCCCCACTGTGTAATCACTTGTATCGCACATCAGCTCAAAATGTTGCTCCCGGTTGGGGGCAATAATGATGGGTGCTGTGACCAACCTCTTCTTCAGCTCCTCAAATGCAACCCTACATTCATCAGAAAATAAAAAGGGGTGATCTTTTTCAAGTAACTTACAGAGAGGGTTTGAGATTTTGGAGAAGTCTTTAATGAACCTACGGTGAAAACCGGCATGTCCAACAAAGCTTCTAATGGCCTTGGCGGATGTTGGTGGAGGCAACTTTGCAATGACATCTACTTTAGCGCGATCTACCTCAATACTTTTGTTCGAAACCCGATGCTCCAAAAATATACCTTCTTGTACCATAAAATGGCACTTCTCCCAGTTTAGCACTAAGTTTGTCTCCATGCACCGCTTCAGCACTCTTGTCAGATTGACAAGGCATTCATCGAATGAATTCCCTATGAGAAATTATCCATGAACACCTCCATAATGTCTTCCACCATGTCGGTGATATAGTCATCATACACCTTTAGAACGTGGCAGGTGCATTGAATAGTCCGAATGGCACCCTCCTAAAGGCAAAAATGCCATATGGGCATGTGAAGGAGGTCTTCTCTCTATCCTCGGGGGCTATAGAAATTTGATTGTACCATGAGTACCCATCCCGGAAGCAAAAGTGTGACCTCCCTGCCAACCTGTCAAGCATCTGATCAATGAAGGGAAGTGGGAAGTGGTCCTAGCAGGTGGCTAGATTCAGCTTCCTATAGTCCATGCATATTCTTCACCCAGTGACGATTCTTTTTTAGATCAATTCGATGTTCTCATTTTTCACCACCGTCATGCCACCTTTCTTTGGCACATATTGAACTGGGCTAACCCAGCTACTATCAGAAATTGGGAAAATAATTCTCGCGTCTAGCCACTTTATTACCTCTTTCTTCACCACTTCCTTCATGTTTGGGTTCAGCTTTCGTTGATGTTCCCTGGAAGGTTTGTGCCCCTCTTCCAGGAGAATCTTATGCATGCAGTACACGGGGCTGATCCCATTTATGTCTTCCATGGTCCACCCAATGGCAGTTTTGCATTCTTACAGTACTTGTATAAGCTTTTGGGCCTGCACATTTAGCAAACCAGATGAGATAATAACAGGTAAAATGGAGTTAGGGCCTAGAAATTCATACCTGAGATGAGATGGTAGTGGTTTAAGCTCCAGATTTGGTGGCTCTTCTATGGATGGTTTTGCTGGAGGGGTCTCTCTTTTCTCTAAATGTTGAGGTTCAAACTCCAACTCTCTATCCCAAAACCCCTTACCTTTCAGAGATAGTACCTACTCTTCCAGGCTTTCGCCATTTACCTCTTCTAAGTTCATCAGGCATGCCTGAAGAGGATCTTTAGTTTTCAATTCTACATCATCTGTCTCCACTATCACATCTACCGCATCAATGAGAGAGCAATTAGTGAACTCACTAGGGCGCCTCATGTATTTTTGCACATTGAATATGATCTCCTCATCATTCAACCTCATCTTGAGTTCCCCAGTCTCACAATCAATAAATTCTCTCCCTATGGCTAGGAATGGTCATCCTAAGATTATAGGAATTTCCTCGTCCACCTTGCAGTCAAGAATAACAAAATCGGCGGGAAACACAAACTTCCCCACCTGGATGAGCACATCATCCAATATACCAAATGGACGCTTAACCATCTTGTCAGCAAGCTGTAATAACATGGAAGTAGGCTTGGCTCTCCCGATGCCCAGCCTCTTATAAATCACCAAGGGCATAAGATTTATGCTTGCCCCCAAATCACATAATGCCTTTGCAAAGGCAAAGTTTCCTATAGTGCATGGAATGGTAAAGCTACCTGGGTCAGATAGCTTCTCAGCAATGGGTCTAGAAACCACTGCACTACAAGTCTGAGTAAGATTCACGGTGGCCAAGTCTTGGAAATCAAATTTCCGTGACATCAAGTCTTTTATCATTTCAGCATACCCAAGCATTTCTTTCAAAGCTACAATTAAAGGAATGTTTACCGGGATTTGCTTGATCATATCAAAGAACCTTTTGTATTGCTCTTCTTTCTGGTGCTTGGACAATCTTTGGGGGAATGGTGTTGGAGGCCTCTTTTTCCCAATCACTTGGGACTTTTCTTTCTCTATCACTTGCTCCTCAACTGGTTTCTCTATCGGTTCAGCTACTTTCTCTGTTCCCTGCTGCACATCTTTATTTTTAGCTATTGTATGGACTATGATTTCTGTCAACCCGGTGGACTCATCCAGTTCAATAGGCACTGGAGTGAGTGTCTCAGCGTGTAAATTGCTTCTCTCTCTTTCCTGCTCAGCATCAAGATCTCTTCCACTTCTCAGATTAACTGCCATCAGCTGCTTTGGGATTTAATCCTTTGGGTTTGTTTGTGTATCTGCAGGTAATGTCCCTTGAGGACGATTGTTAAGTGACATAGCAATTTGGCCCACCTGTACTTCAATATTCTTGATAGTTGCATCATGTGCATCTATCTTCTCATTGGTTTTGGCATGTGACCCAATTACCTGCTGCATCATAGCTTCCAACCGTGCGAACCCATCGTCATGTCTACCCTCATGCTGTGGTAGAGGTGGATGATACCCTGCTGCTGGTTGTTGAAATTCTAAGGTCTAGGATATGGAGCCATGTTGTTTGGTAGCCTCATACCTGCTGCACTATATTGTAGCTGAGGAGGCCTGTACTATTGTCGAGCCTGCTGACCCCAACTCTGGTTACCCTGTTGCTGCCCTCCATAATTAGCCACATAGTTCATGTCTTCATGCTGGTGCTGATGTTCTTGGTCTGCAGCCCATGGATTACATATAGGTTGGCTAATGCAAGATGTGCATAAACCACCATTGGTAGTGTCTACAATATGAACCTGCTACTTGACCCCTAATTCTTCCACCTTCTTTGTCAGGATGCTCATTTGTGTCAATAAAGTAGCCACGTTCTCCTTCAGAGCGTTGGAAGGATTTAGAGGTACAGAGTGTACCACTGGAGTGATGGGAGCATTTCTGGTCGTCCACCCAGAGTTTTGAGCCATCTTGTCAAGCAAATTTTGGCCTTCTCTCTAAGTCTTGCTCAGAAAAGCCCCACCTGCTGAGGCATCTACTATATTCTTCATACTGTCTAGAATAACCATGAAGAACCTTTGACCCAACATCTGCTCAGGAAACCCATGGTGAGGAAAACATAACAAGCATACCTTTGAATCTGCCCCAAGTTTCATGTAATGTCTCTATTGGTTTCTGCTTGAAGCTCACAATCTCATCAATTTGCTGAGTTGTCTTTTTAGGTGGATGAAACTTGTTGTGGAATTGCTTGACTAACTCATCCCATGTTGCAATGGAGTTTATGGGGAGTGAGTATAGCCATACCTGCGCAGCCCCTGTAATTGAGAACGAAAATAGCAATAGTCTGATGGCTTCCGGTGTCATATTTGGTTGCCTCTGTGTCTTGCATATTGAGAGAAAGTTCTTCAGGTGCTGTTGTGGATCTTCAACCTTAGTCATAGAGAATAATCCCTTATTTTGCAACAAGTGTAGCATGTTGTTAGTAATCTGGAAAGACTCAGCTTGAATCGCTGGCACAATAATGGCAGTTGCCAAATTATTCGTTGTTGGTTGTGCCCAGTCAAATAATGCACCTTCATGCGCCTCCTATGCGTTCAACCCAGCTTGCTCGTTTGGGTCGTTCATGCCTCCCATGTCAAAATCTTGTTTGATTGGTTGCTGAGATTGCTGAATTTGTTTGATTGCCCTGTTACGTGCCCGGAAAGTTTGTTCTGGGTTTGAGAGTCCTTCAATTAGTTCTCCAGTCCTTGCAGATTTTTTAGGCATGCACCAGCGTACCCAATTCAACAACCGTAAAAAATTTCAATGTAAAGTGTAGAAAGAACCTAACTACACAAGAATCTTGTAGTTTTGTCAATGGCAATTGATAATTCCGTTAATTCCCCGGCAACGGTGCCAAAATTGATTCACGTCCAAGCAACGGTCGTAGTCAATATAAATCGGTCAATTAAGTCCAGACTCGATCCCACAGGGAATTAACCTATCAACTACAACTTTCACAACCCAAGAAAACTTCTAAAGCAGCTTCCCAAAATTTGAATATATTTTTGTGGAGGTTTTCTAACAACTAACTTTTGCAAGAATTAAAGACTTGAATAAAAGAATTGAATGTTTTAAAGAATGAAGAGAAAGACTAAGGTATTAATTTCTCCTATTGATGGAATCCCTTCTATTTATGCTCATACAAATTGTTAACATTATCCTATCAATCATGAACGTTATTTTTACCGTAATTCTGTCCCGAGCAACTACAATAATTTACTAGTGCACTCTCCCGAGCTACCCTAGCTAGCTTTACTTTGAATAGTTCACTTTAGATTGCACCCAAGATTTTGTTATTCCTAATCCCACCTTTATGCCTAAAATTATAGATTCCTCCAATAACCTAGGTGTGATGTCGTTCAACAATATACTTAAATATACACTATTTCCCAAGTTATGCACACTAAGTAGGCACGGCTAATTGGGGTTCCTACCAATTAACTACAACAAGAACGAAGTTGAACAAATAAAAATCTAGCTAACAATTTGTAATCACATAAACTAGAAGTTCATCACTCAATAGGTTCCATCAAAACCTTCGATAAGGAATTAGCTACTCATAATCAAAGAAACAAGATAGATAATTGAATTCATAATTAAAGATTCAATGTAAAATAAAGAAAGATGTTGAGAGAGTTCTCTCTTACTAGTTTCTTGCAAAAGTAGTGAATAATACAATGCTTCCTCTCTTGGGCAAATCCTATACTTATATAGAGGGTTTAGGTTACATAAATTGAGTTTTTACAAGTTTGGCCTTCAGAAATTCGGCGTCGTCCGCCGCCCGTCCGCGGTAGACCGCGAGAAATCAAGTCCTTTTAAGTCTGTGGGGTTCCGCGGCCTATCGTTTCGCGATTCATTCGTTGTCGCGGATGGACCGTGGATGAACAGTATCGCGCGTTCTTCTTCCTATTTTTTTTAATGCCAACTTCACTCTCGCTCTACACTTGGCCTTTTTGCCATCTTATAACTCAAAAATTGCTCTCTTAGTCTCCAATGGCTCATGTGTACCTATAACACACCAAACAAATACTAATAAAAGCATTTTGTCATCATAAATAATATGAAATCAGTAATAAAACGTGATTATTTAGGGTATAATTATCGTCAAATTTACCTATTATCAGTGTTACTAATCTTTGGTTAAAACAAACATGTATAAAGTTAAAAAAACAAATGTCTAACCATTTGTAATTGTCAAGATCATCCCATTTAAATCAGTATCTTCACTAGCATTTTCTTGGGTTCCAATATTGTCGGTAAGAGAGGGATATGTAGAGAGATCACATGTTCCATCTATACATTTGAAAACAATCTCACTTCTGGTTGTTCCTTCTGTATTTTCTAGGTCTTGAGATTGTACTCCACTTTTCTGTTGATACTCCGCTCCAGCTTCTTCCCTTGTAGCTTCAAAAGATTTTGTAACATTTGCATTTAATACCCATTCTAATCATTCACTAAAACTAACATTCAATATATCATAAATTTTTTGTCTAACCTTGATTAGTATAATTTTGAACTCCAAATTTCTCTTCATATGACAGAGGTGTAGACAAATCATATATTCTTTCTAAGCATTTTCATACAATATTACTGACACTTGTTCCCAATAGACTTTCTAAATCCCCCTAAGATTGCAATCAACATTTATAAAAAATTTCTGTTACTCCTATCTCTTTTGGATTTTCCTGGTCCTGACATTCTCCTATATCTTGAACTTCCACTCCATCAATAGATTCTACAAATATTTATAATCACAAAAAAGTGTATATGTATTACACTATTGAATATTACATTTCAACTAAAAAAATTCAAAATCTATATCTAACATTTCTGCAATATCAGTGACGTTATTAGTTTCATCATATAGATGTGTATCTCTAAAATCGCTTTCATACTAAACTTCTGCATGTAAATCCATATCATCACGTTCATTACCACATCTATCTTTGTTAATTATAACAGTAGGCTCTGTACCATGACACTGAACATCAACTACATATTTAGTAATTGGAACACTAGATTCTCTCTCTATGTTCCTTACAATATGGTTCACATAAATCTTCAACAAAGTATCAAGCTTTGATTCTAGACTTTTCTTTAAATCCTGAGAAAGAAACTAAGTTATAAAGTTAAGGACAGGTAGTCCTAAAATTCAAGTTACAAGTATAGAAGTTAAGGACATGTAGTCCTTAACTTAGAGTAACAAGTTCAAAATTTAAGGACATGCAGTCCTTAACTTTGAATTCCAAGTTAAAAAAGTTAAGGACACTTGGTTCCGAACTTCAACATTCAAATTGAAAAGTCAAGGACACTTGGTCATGCACTTCAAGTTTCAAGTTCAAAATTTCAGGACATATATTCCCCAACTGACTTACAGAAGTAAATGATACTTGGTCCTATACTTCAAGTTGTAAGTTTAAAAGTTAAGGACACTTGATCCTAAACTTCAAGTTTGAAGTTCAAAAGTTAAGGACAGACAGTCCTTAACTTATAGTTTTAAGTTCTAAAGTTAAGGACACTTAGTACTAAACTTCAAGTATTAAGTCCAAAAGCTAAGGACAGGCAGTCCTTAACTTATAGTTTTATGTTCAAAAGTTAAGGACACAAGGTCCTGAACTTAGACTAACTGAAATTAATAATATTATCATGATTTCATTCTCAATCTTTTTTTCTGATACAACTATTTTCTTATTTATTCTAGTAACTACAGCTTGCAGATCCTTTTCAAAACTCTCTGATAATCTTTGAATCAAAAAAATAAAAATAAAAAGTCTCGTAAGCAAAAATAATCAAATAAAAAATTAATTCTAATCAATTTCCTTAAGCATGACTTCATCAAATTGTATGAAAGAATGTATTGGGCTTCGATCTTGAGAAATTGGCTCTTCCACACTAATAGACTCTGTATCTTCTCAACATGAATAAATGGTGACACCTCGATCAACTTATACAACTATTATATAACAAAAAATAAACATAAATTTTTAGAACTAAAACAAATGAACAAAAAAATAGCTAGAAATTAAATTAACTTACAGTTTCATTATGAAAGTATTTTTTACAAAGAGAATCATACTATGGAGATTTTATTTCTGAATAACATAACATCCGAGGATAGCCACATTTTTGGAAGTTCACAATTTTTTTTCCTAGAAAATAGGAATTACTTCCATAATTCAAACACAAAAGGCAAAAGGAAAGCCAAGTATCGTGTAGCTATCTTTGTCTTTATCTTTGTCTTTCTGTTTCTCATTCTTATTCTCATTCTCATCGGGCTTCAAATAACTCTTCAATAATTTTAATAATATTTCATAAGAAAGAGAGCCCCAGTTGAAAGACGAGCAGATTTCATCGTCGTCTACAATTTTCATTATCTGCTCGGACACATTCATATTCTTTCGCTTCCCCATCAAAATTCAACAAAGTAAAGTTTTGCCAACTTCAAAACATCATCATCGCTGCCTACAAATGATGCAGATGTACCATGTGGGTGACTAGTAATAAAATTAAATAAATCACTTAACTCAACTCTATCCTTTCCGGGGAAATAGACATTCGATAGCCTATTCTCTTTTTCATGCAAACTTTTGATGTCCGGTGAGGAATTGAAGAAAGAGTAAACTTTTTCAAGTGCAAACTTAACACAGTCAAAAACCTTGAATGTCATTGAAGCAGGTCATTATTTACAATTTCAGACAGCAATACACAGTGAATAAATTTACCACAGAACTTTATACTTTGTAATCGGAAAAGATTTACAAAAATACCATCCCTCAGCTTCTTCCACTTCCTGTTTAACAAAAAAGTTTTGATTGTTTCCTTATACTGTAAATCTCATTTTTAATAGATCATAAAATTATGCCAAAAATCAAACTCGAACACACGATCTCCTTCCTTTATCATACTATAAAGAAAATAAAAGAACATAAAGATCAGGACTTATAGTTACAACTTGAAAAGTTCGAGGCACTTGGTCCTTAACTTCAAGTTTCAAGTAAACAAGTTAAGGACATGTAGTCCTTAACTTGAAGTTTCAAGTTTAAAGTTAAGGACAATAGGTCCTGAATTTCAAATTTCAAGTTCAAAAGTTAAGGACACTTGGTCCTTAACTTCGAGTTTCAAGTTAAAAAGTTAAGGAGAGGCAGTCCTTAACTTATAACTTCATGTTGAAAAGTTAAGAACACTTGGTCCTTAACTTCAAGTTTCAAGTTCAAAGGTAAATGACACTTGGTCCTTAACTTTGAATTCCAAGTTCAAAAGTTAAGGACACTTAGTCCTGAACTTTGACTTACAAATTCAAAAGTTAAGGACACTTGTCCCTTAACTTAGAGTTACAAGTTAAAAAGGTAAGAACATGCAGTCCTTAACTTATAGTTTCAAGTTAAAAAAGTTAAGGAAACTTGGTCCGAAACATCAACTTTCAAGTTTCAAAGTTAAGGACACTTGATCCTTAACTTCAAATTTCAAGTTAAAAAGTTAAGGACACTCAGTCCTTAACTTTGAGTTCCAAGTTCAAAAGTTAATGCCGCTTGCTCCTTAACTTTTATGAACACAGTTAACTAAAAATTCATAAACACAATTAGCTTATGAATTCATACGACTATTTTTATGAAATGTCCTTATATAATCAAATATATTGATTGAACCACAGACACATTTCAAATCAAATTTTCTTTCAATAACAACCTCACAAAATTACGCTACTTATTCGACAACGAATCAATTTATAATCATTATTTTTGAAATTTCACACATACTTGACACAACATTGATCGAGATTACACATATATAAGAATAAAAATGCATAAAAGCAAAAAAACAAATTACGAGGTCGATCGTTCGATACAGAGAAGATGAAGAAGGAGAAATATTAAGTGCAGCTGGTTTGCTTATGAGGACGATACAAATGAGGAGCACGTGAAAATGCCCTGAAATTTTCGCTCTCAAATTTTCCTTCTTCTAATTGAATAAAATAAGGGTTTAGGAATATAAGAATTGAAGAAAGAGTAAAAATATCTTTTTGCTATTAGTAGTGGCTATTTTTGTTGAGCATTATAATTAGTAGATAAAATAAAGACTACCTTACTTAATGGCTACCACGCGCGATTTTTACTCATTTAGACATGTGTCTGCAAAAGGCCTACCAAGGAATTTGGGCCAAAATTAAATTCCAATATTTGGGGTGAAATTAAAAAATAGCCAGATTTACGAGTGATAATTAAAAAGTAGCTACAGTTTCAAAAGTTAGAAATTTAGCTACTTTTTATATAAAGATAAATTTGAACAAAAATAATGTTCAAAATTCGGAAAATATTCCAGCATAATATACTGGAGTTTCACTATAATACACCGGACTTCACAATATACTAGAGTTCCAATATAATATACTACTCAAGCAAAAGTAGCCTTGGTGCCACATAACCGAAAGAATGAAAAGATTAGACTGATTCAATTGTTCACAAGTTTAGCTACTTGGTAGTTGGTACTATCTTAAACTATCTATCTTAAAATATTTTTCTTAAAATGAGCGCACATTTTTTAAAGATAATGTAGGATCGAAAAGTAGACCAAATACATCAACTACCCCAAGAACTTCATCTTATTGAACACTTCATGTGACTGATGCATCTAAAATGTTTTTAGGGAAAACGGGATCAAATAAATTCAAGTGATGTTTTTGAGTTTTGAGCAAAATTATATAATGCATCAAAAAAGTCTTTGGAAAAAACGGGATCAAATAAATTCAAGGGTTGTTTTTGAGTTTGACCAAAATTGTGTAATGCATCTAAAAAGTCTTTAGAAAAAATGGGTGGGGGAGGGGCAGGGGCGGATCTATGAACACGGTTCGGGGTAGTACGCCACCCGCAAGTTTCGGCAAAAATAGGTGGTACGCCACCCGCAAGCTTCGGCAAAAACATTACATATATATGTATATATGTATAATAAATAGGATATATATTTAAAGTGTCACCCTATAAAACAAAAGTGGCAAAGGTGCTAGTGGCAAAGGCTTGTGTTTTCATTCAATAGGGCACGAGTTCAATTCCAGGTGGGAGCAAATAATTTTTTGGCTTACATTCAATTGCAATTTTAGTAGGTCGGCACCCGTAACCCCTAAATCCTGGATCCGCCTCTCGGGAGGGGGAAGGGCAACGAAACTTATTTTTATTGGTTGGACTTTTTGTTCATGCTTATTGCACGTTGTCCGTTACTCTTATCATTATTCCGACGAAAGTGGTATGAATAAAAAGTCAATGAAAGCTACATTGTCGAATCTGCCAGTTGCATGCAACGCGGGACCCACACTTAAAGGCTGTTTCAGCTCCTAATCAGGGTTTGGTCTGTAATTAGGCATTTCAACACTTGTGAGTTGTCTCTCTTTGACTCCTGGCACCGCGTTAAGAATTCAAAGAACAAGAATGCAGCCATTTAAGTGGAAAAAACAAATTAATAATTTAATGAGGAAAAGGAAATGAGTAGTGATTGATTTGCAAGAATACTCCCTGAATTCTTATTTAATTAGAAATATGCCACTAATGCTAACGAAAAGCTATTCATCCAAAAAATTGATGGAATATAAGCTTAACTATAAAAAATTTGTGAGAATATATGACATTTGCTTATATGAGTTGGGATATGCAACATTTTCTGAGGGGAAAGAGTAAGTAAACTAATTGTTACTTACCATGTTTAATTTATGTGAACATGTTTGATTGAACATGGAGTTTAAGAAAAAATAAAAACTTTTGGAACTTACCTAAACAAGTCAAAAAGGGTATCAGAGTATTTGTATAGTTATAAAAGCTTCTCATTAAGGGTACAATTGTATGTTTAAGCAAAATTATTTCTAAATTTAGAAAGAGGTCATTATTTTTGGAACGAACCAAAAAAGAAATAGATTCACGTAAAATGAAACGGATGGAGTATATGATTTGGGAGATGCAATATTTTCCGAAGCAATAAAGACTATATCTCACAAACCATACAAATGTATGTAACAACAAGATACACATAGCGATAACAGGTTATAACCTAAAATATCATATCACTTTGCTAACACTACACTATCAATAAATTTCACCTATCTAATAATTGTTAATTTGATATTGTTTATTCTTTATCCCGTACATAAACTAATCTTGTATGGACCCATTTTACAACAGTTATAGCGAATTATTATTATTAGTGTATGGGTCAAAATCCGATTGTAGTGGTAGTCCCCACGAGGAATGATAAAAGGTCGATCAAGCCGTAATCATGCCCATGGAGCGAGATAGCAAAGAGCACCTCAATCATTGCCGGGTCAAACTGTTGAGAGCATACATCGTAGAACAAGCATTGTGTTCAAGCAACGACGAAATGTACAATTATAAGAAAGCATGCTGTCAAAGACCATTGGGCAAAAAGAGAAAGCAACTATATATATAGGTAGAGGGAGCTCATAGAAAGTGTGGAATTCTAGAGATGTGAGCAACCACAGTAGAGGAAACAAGAAAGAATCTGTCGCCTACCAATAGTTACTTCTCTTCCCCTTCTTGGCTCCCGTGTTGAGAATTCATCTTTACTCTAGATGTAAACTCATCTCTCGTATTTGGTGTACGATTATCAAATGAGTAAATCTTATATGCTTGGTACATTCCTACTCTTCGCTATTTTGCACTTTATATATTTGGATCTGAAATTAATTATGTTAGGCTAAAATTTATCCTTTTTATTTTCAATAATTAGTTTTCCAAAAGAATTTTAAACTTTTTGCCCAAATAATTGGCATAGTCTGTAGGAATTTCTTAGCCAAATTTCTTAGTTTTCTTCAGATCTAAAACCGTAAAATATAACCACCTACTCAAAAGAGCGGTAAATAAACCTCACATGCTAATCTAGATCAGGTTGTCACATAAAAGTTGAAGTTATAATCAATATCCACATAAAACCCACATTTCGCTAGTAATGATGAATTTAGCATGACACACGCACATTTTAAATTGGATCATGGTCATCTGACGTGACCACATCCCTATTTGACACATTCACTTAGTATATTGACCCATGTTCCCACCCGTTATGAGAGAACGACACTTGTTGCGTTGTCCTTTGAAAGAATGGGCACATCCTGCCCTACTTTCACATTCCCCCACACATAGGATGGTCCATGAACATAGTATGACTTGTCTTCATTGTTATAGATACAAATCGGACGAGATCGGACCAAAACTCGATTTCTTCAGCAAGCAAGGTGAGATCAACCCCGCATGAAGCTTCGACGCTATCATAGATGGAGTCTAACACATACGTCAAATCTAAAACCAGGCAGGGCAAGTAATATTGAAATGCCGATGACCTGTCATATCGAGGTATGGAAAATTTTATTTATGTTTATCCTCTGTTGTTGGTTCAGACAAGGACGCAGGCACTTGCATGTGCAAGCGAGAAAATGAGAATTCTAACTATAAACAATGGAAGAAAAATTACTTTAGAACAGATGGAATGTCGCCCACCTCAAATATTTCAATCTATGAAAAAGGACACCCCCGAAATCGTACTCTCTTTCCCCCGCCCTGATTTTGTCTCGAGTGGGTTTCCTAGTGTAGGATTTTAAGGAAGTGACGAAGGGGACGTCTTGAAGTTTAAAATTTTAGTTCATCACACCGCCTGCCAATTGTCTCTCCAGGTCACACGATGAAGGGACTGGATACATGGAAACTTCTCTAACATACGTACGAAATGGACATGTATAATATTTTCCAATGTAGGAAAAATTAATCAAACTGAGAATCACCCAGGAAATGCATCGCATAACCTAATGCAAGAAAAATTAAGCAAACTGGGACTCACCCAGGAAACGCAAAAGCTAAGTAAAACTGTCCCCCCCCCCCCAGGGAACACTTAATACTCTTCAATAAAAACAAACTGGTTACGCCAAGATTCACTCCAACGTATGAACAAGTTGTGTGGGGACCTATAAAATTTTCCCAAATCTAAAAAATCACAACATGTTAACATTTCGACCTTAACTCAAAATAACACCCCTACGGTCAAGGGCCATCGCCAAAAAGAAGACTTCAACCTCGATCGAATCACAACGGGTCAATATTTTGACCTTAGCTCGAAATAACACGCCTACGGCCAAGAGATATCGACAAAAGGAAGAATTTGACCTCAATCGAATCACAACGGGTTAACATTTTGACCTTAGATTAAAAATACAACGGTCAAAGTCCATCGCCAAAAAGAAAAATTCGACCTCGATTGAATAACGACGGGTTAACATTTTGACCTTAGCTCAAAATAATACCCCTACGGCCAAGGGCCATTGCCAAAAGGAAAGATTCGACCTTGATCAAATTACCACGGGTTAACATTTCAATCTTAGCTCCAAATAACACCCCTACAACCAAGGAACATCACCAAAAGGAGGGATTCAACCTCGATCAAATCACAACGGGTTAACATTTTGATCTTAGCTCGAAATGGCACCCTTACAGCCAAGCGCCATTGCCAAAAGGAATAATTCGACCTCGATCGAATTACACTGGGTTAACATTTCGACCTTAGCTATATATTACACCTCTATGGCCAAGGGGCATCGCCAAAAGGAAAATTTTGACCTCGATCGATCACAACGGGTTAATATTTTGACCTTAGCTCGAAATTACACCCCTACGGCCAAAGTCTATCGCTAAAAAGAAGAATTCGACCTCGATCAAATTGCAAAGGGTTAAAATTTCGACCTTAGCTCAAAATAACACCAGTACGACCAACATTGCTAAAAGGAAGAATTCGACCTCGATCGAATTTCAACGGGTTAACATTTTGACCTTAGCTCGAAATAACACGCTTACGACCAGGGGCTATCGCCAAATGGAGGAATTTGACCTCGATCAAATCACAACGGGTTAATATTTTGATCTTAGCTTGAAATAACACCCTAGCGGCCAAGGGCCACCGCAAAAAAAAAAATCCGACCTCGCTCAAAACACAACGGGTTGATATCTCAATCTGAGCTCAAAATAACACCCACACGGCCAAGGGACATCACCAAAAGAAATATTCAACCTCGATCTAATCACAACGGGTTAACATTCCGATCTCACTCGCAATAATGCCTTCACAACTATTGGTTGTCATCAAATATAAACTTTTTATTTGTTGTTTCTCAAACAAGTCCAACCAAGTTAGAAATTAATTTCACTCCAAGACCCTAGATTAACCTCACAAAAATACATATGAAAAGGTGAACTTCGCCGAAATCAACAACTGAGTTCATCCCCCCACCCCCCATACGAATGATTCAAGTCAAAACTGACTTCATCCAAAATGACGAATTTGAATTCAACCTCGTTCGATTCAAAGTTAATTTTTCCTAAAGCGTCAATCAAAAATCAATCTCGCCAAAATATGTAAATCCAAAAAAACTCCATTCAGACTCACACGATGAGACCCTATCCGGTCCGGTTAATATAGTTTCCCCTAACGAGAAATTAGGAATTCGCCATACAAAAATCTATGCCAAAATAAAAAATGTAAAGCAAGGGGAAGGTAGTGAAATACAAAGGACGTACAACAATGAAACAACCCTTTTATTTAAACACTTGTGCAACAACCACACCTTATACATGGCCGAAATAGGTCTAGTACACAAAAAAAAAATAAAGCAAAAAAACACAGACTATGTGTTAGTTTTTGTGAGTCCACCAAACTGTAGTGTGCCTAGTCCTCTACGAGATTCTGTTGAGATGCTAATCAAACTATTGTAAATAAGGCAGAGGATTTTTATGTGAAAAAATCCCACACAATGGGATACAGAAACTACGACCTACATTTGTAGGCTTTC
The DNA here is from genome assembly GCA_032618575.1 of Nicotiana noctiflora. Lineage (NCBI taxonomy): Eukaryota > Viridiplantae > Streptophyta > Magnoliopsida > Solanales > Solanaceae > Nicotiana > Nicotiana noctiflora. The sequence goes on from JASVEL010003279.1 coordinate 251,368, forward strand.
AACTTTAGTAACTTGTAAAAATCTAATACAAGCCACTTTGTGATGACTCCATTACACAAAATTTACTTAACTAACTTATGGTACTCTTATGACAAGCCCCTTTGTGACTTCCTAGTTACAAAGTATTTTACTAACTTGTGATGCTCTCACCACAAGCCACTTTGTCAATCTACAATAACAGATGCTTTCATTTATGGCTAAACCTAGTCACAACATAAACTCAAGGAGTTTACAAATTTACAAGAGGATTCCTAATCAAAGTTTTTATCTAAGAAATTTAGGAGATATAATAAGTACAATTACAAAGTTACAACTCAAATAGGATAACAACAAGCTAACTTTAGAAACTGGACTATAGTTGCGTTCAACTTTGTTCTTCAATCTCGTGAGGATTGATTTCTCTATTTTTGCAAAAGGCTTGAATGAGAAACTGAAACATTCAAGTGATGTTTTTGTATAAACTCATTGTTGGTACACCTTGATCTCATCACTTAAAATGATGTGAGAACTTTAGTTGGCCAAAGAATGAGTGGCACTAGAAAAAGTGCAGTGCAACAGAAATAGTGCAAGCAGTCACTTTGTTTCCAACTATGTCCACTTGACTTTGTACAGCTATGAGAAAACCACAAGGGTATCAGGTCCTTGTTTGGTTCCTAGCTCCTGAAGTTGTAGCAGTTCACATTTTCCTGGAATCCGTTAAGCTTACAGTATAGTCCAAGTAGATCAGGTTCCATATCTGGTTCTTAACAGTAAGTTTGTTAGATCATCAAAACATACGGCAAGAATATTTAAAACCTATCAATTTTTCCCTTTTTAATGATGACAAATGTAACATTTATAGAGTGGATTTAGAGCACTAAGAACTAGATTAACCAACAAGAGAACAATTAGTTCCCTTTGACTTTATGCCTTCCTTTAACTAACATGAGAACATAAGTTACACAATTAGTTCCCCACTAACTTTATGCTGCCTTCCTTATTAATGACTATACACACACACACTTGTTTATTACTGCCTTCCTTATTAATGACTATACACACGCACTTGTTTATTACTCCCTCTTTTGGCATCATTAAAAAGACCCAAACAAGCAAGAAACATAAAGAAGTCTAGCCGAGCTAACTCATGCCATATATATGCACACATCATGATAGACAAGAGAAGCATAGAAATTAAGCATTGAGATAATAAAATAGCATAGATTTGATATTGATTAAAAATTCATATTCTAAGAAAAGGGCAACATTAGACTCGTTAAAATGGGAGCAGTAGTGTTTCATCACAACCACATAATAAAAAGAAAACAAAAACATCTTCCAAAACAACAACAAACATTTTAACAAACAATTACTAAAATTGTTCACTAAAGGGGTACTTTAGGGGTAACATGAGTAAAGGGCTTGGAAGCTGCAGAAAGTGTTTGAAGAACAATGTCTAATCGGGCATTTCCTTAATGTTGCTCATTGAGCAGTTTTACTTTCAAGTTCTCTACTTGCGCCCTGAGCTCAACATTATTCTTTGTCAAATGAGCTACTTCATCATTTGACACTAGAACCCCTTGGGCGTTATGACCGTACAGGATAGAATTCCTGGCCATCAACCGATGAATTTCCTCATCTGCACTATTCTGAGCATTAATAAGTCGTGAGATGGTTGATGTACTTCCTATCCCCCCATTCTTTTATATCGCATTTTTCAAAGTTATCCGTGAGAAAGTCTACTTCTTAGTCCCACCTTCCCTGTCCCCAGTGGTACTCAAAGAATTTAAACACTCGAGTAAGTAGGAACCCGTAGGGAATGACATGATTACCATCTTTGAAGGTGGCAACCTTTTGCATATGTTCAACCATATTAACAAGCAGACTCACAGAAGTAAAATTGTCCAGTTGCTCTATCAAGAACATGTCAGACTTAGATGTCACTGACCTTTTCTCAGCTCGAGGCAATAGAACTTTGTTAACCAATTCAAACAACAACCGATAGATAGGGAGTAGCGCTTTCTTATGGATTTGGTCCCTTTTGTGGTTTTCATTGTCTTTTACCACGAAAATTTTTTGAAGTTAAATTTACTCACATCCTTTACATTGGACACACTAGCTTTAGGAACATTAAGAATCTCTCGAAACAACTTTACATCAAACACAATGTCCACTCCATTGACCAAAGCACAAATATGGTTAGCCTCAACGGGAAAGAGGCTAGCAAAGAAGCTTTGTACTTCCCCCTCATGTAACTTAGGTGCATCTATTTGGAATAAATGCGCCCAACATTGAAACTTGACCATTTCTAGAATTTTGCGCATACCAGCCATCTTAGAGATTGCTGGGTCAATCGTACGACCCAGAAGCACTTTTTGATGCCTCAGGCGTTCATAGCCAAGGCTAACTTCACTTTTCATTCTCTTCACAGAATCAGTTTCTTTATTTCAGACTTGTATATGCCGGACTTCTCACCACTCAGTTTTCCAGTTCCCTTGGATTTAACTAACACATCCTCATTAGACACCGACAACTCACTCACTACATCCTTCAGCTTGGACCTAGAGGTTGACCCCTTCTCTATTGAAATAGGTTTCTTTTTTTTTGAAGACCGTCTAACCACTGAACTGGATTCATTTGGGGCTTGCTCTTCTACTTCTATAACATGGATCACCTCATCACTTACAGGTACATTGTCTTTCACCAACTTTCTCTTTTTCTTATTATTACTTTTCTTGCTCTTTTGAAGGGCAGAATCGTAGGCCACCTTAGCTTGAAGCCTAGTAGTAGGTTATTTGGTTTCAGACTCAAGAGTGGACACAACCCTCCGCTTAACTATGAATGCATCCAGTGCTACATTATCTAGGTCCTCTTCATCACTGGATCTTATTTTAGGTACTTGTATTTCCAAGGGCACAATAATGAATGCAGGAACAGAACTGTCCTGGGAATGAGAGTTGTGACCTAGGTCCCATAGAGAGGGATTAGGTTCCTCATGTGATGGCCCAGTAGTATCTGCTAGTGCATCCCCTTCAACAGTTACAACGGCCCCTTCATCCTTCACACCTTGTACCTCATTTTTTTAGAGATGATCCTATGCATTACACCATCAGCAGACACCACGAAGACAGTTACAACATTTTTCTCTTCTTCAAATAGTACTATTGCCACCACGAAATCGGTAGCAATGATAGAAGAACTCTCTAAGACCTTAGGGTTTTGACCATGTTCTCTACTTGGTCTTTGACTGGTGGGAGCCTCCGAAGATGGAGGGAATGGAGCAACAATTTTAAGGATTTCTAAAAAAGAGAGAGGCAGAGAAACTAGGAAAGATGGGACTTTAACAAGAAGAGTAAGAGAGGGTAAGGAAGGTTCAATAGGAGCGGAGGTCTCCAGGCGTTTATCAGTAGTAGGTATGACAGAGACAGGGAGGTTGGAGTTTGACTCAGCCAATGAAAAAATTGTGTGAAAATACTTTTAGGAAATTCTAATGGAGGACATATGGTTAGGAAGAATAGAAAAAAGTTTTTATAAGGGCAGGATAATTATGAAGATAGAGGGATAGGCACCGATTCTGAAATAGCGATTGTGAATGAGGAAGTGCAATGTTCTAGAGGGAGATGCCATGATTTGAAGTGAAGAGACGTGACATCAGGATCTGAAAAGTTGAATGACATGGCAGTTGTGTTTTGTACCCTTTTTAAGACGCGTATTAAAGGATGCACAAAACTACTAACCTTTGGTACAAAAACCAGGTTCTTGAACTTGAAAATATCAATCCTCTTTTATCATTCATGGACTGCATCTACAGCTTCTACACTCATCGTGTGTGCTTACCTGCAACGGTATTAAAGTAAGTTATATATGGCCAGAAAACACTTTTAGCAATTTATTTATTGAAGGTGATCATAATCAAATAAAGAGGAATCAAGTTCTCAATTGGGCTTAAAAGCCCTAACTTCACTCTATTTTTTTCAAACTGTTCCCTCCTTAGTGCCTTGGTGAAAATGTCTGCAATTTGATCTTCTATGTTGCAGAACTTCATACATATCAGCCATTTCTCCATATTGTCCCTCAAAAAGTGATTGTGTTGAACTAGATTCTTGGCCATATTAAGTGCAATGGTGTTGTCAGATAGAAGGGAACACTCTCAGTAAGTACCCCAAAGTCCTCCAGTTGCTGCTGATCCATAAAATTTAAGCATAACATGATGCTGCCATATATTAAGCTTCAGTTGTTGAAAGAGCCATTGAATTTTGCTTCATTGTACTCGAATAGATAATACATGAACCTAAGAAGTGAGCCATTCCAGAAGTGTGTTTCCTGTCCACAAGATAACCTTCATAATCTGCATCAGCATAACTAATGAGATTAAAACTGTCACCTGAGGGATACTACATCACCATGTCATGTGTGCCTTTTAGATATCTCAGTATTCTTTTAGCAACCTTCAAGTGAGATTCGTCGGGATTTTGTTGAAACCTTATACACAACCCAGAATAAAAAGAATATTAGGTATGCTGGCAGTGAGATAGAGGAGAGACTCAATAATGCCTCTATACATGATTTGATTCACATGAGACCCAATTTCATCCATGTCCAGTCAAGTCAGTAGCAATGGGAGTGTCTATAACCTTTGATGCTTCCATGTCAAACCCTTTCAAGAGCTCCCTCGTGTATTTTTGTTGACAAATGGATATTACCCTATGGGCATTGTTTTAATTGAAGATCCAAGAAGAAGTTCATTTCCCCCATCATGCTCATTTCCAATTCACTTCCCACGAGTTTTGCAAATTCTTCACACAAAGAATCAATTGTTGCTCCAAAAATGACATCATCAACATAAACCTGAACAATGAGCAGATTCCTTCCTTGTTTCTTTAAGAAAAGAGTGTTATCAATTTTCCCTCTTTTAAAGAAATTTTCCAAGAAGAACTTTGACAACCTTTCATACCAAGCGCGAGGAGACAGCTTTATCTTGTATAAAGCTTTGTCTAGTTTAAACACATATTCAGGGTGCTCATGACATTCAAGCCATGGAGGTTGCTTCACATAGACTTCTTCCTTAAGGATTCCATTTAAAAATGCCCTTTTGACATCCATTTAGAACAAAGTGAATTCCATATAAGATGCAAAAGAGATTAGAATTCTAATAGCTTCCATGCGAGCCACAGGAGCAAAAGTTTCATCATAGTCAATCCCTTCTACCTAATTGTAGCCCTGGATCACTAGCCTGGCATTGTTCCTTGTGGTAATTCCATGTTCATCGAGCTTGTTTCTGAATACCCACCTGGTTCCTATAGTGGTTCGATCTAAGGGTCTAGGTACTAGGTGCCAAACATTGTTTCTCTCAAACTGATATAGCTCGTCTTGCATGGTTGTAATCCAATCTGCATCTTTCATGGCTTCCTTGATATTTTTGGGTTCTATCTAGGAGAGAAAGGCTGAGAAGGCAAGTGAATTTCTAGCTCTTAACCTGGTTTGTACTCCGGAATCTTGAGGATTAATGATGTTATCCATTGGATAAGAGCTTTGGCGTATCCAATTAGATGCCTGAGGTTCATTCTGAGAGGAAGAAGGTATGTTTGGCTAATTTACCTCTGTCCTTCTCTCATGTGCTAGTGGAGTTCCCTGAATTGCATCAACCACTCTTTCTTCAGTTTCAGTAGTTGTAATTGAAGTGCTTGGTTCTATTAAAGACGAGGAAGCATTGTCTTTATTTAGATCCTTTACTTGACTCATCATATCTGCCTTTCCGTTTGTCGTGTTAATGACTTCATCAGGGACTAGTAAGGGTTCTCTATCTTGATCTTCCTCAACACTCTTCTCATGGGTGGAAAAGACTCCTCAAAAATAACATGAACACTTTACTCAACATATTGAGTCCACTTATTATATATCGTAAGCCTTTCTTTGAGAAAAGTAGCCCAGAAATATTCCTTCATCACTCTTAGCGTCGAATTTACCAAGCTGATCCTTTCCATTGTTGAGAACATAGAATTTGCATCCAAATATTTTTAGGTGAGTCAGCTTGGATTTCCTTCCATTTAACAATTCATAAAAAGGTTTTGTTCAAAAGTGATATGATCATGCACCTGTTCACCAAGTAGTAGGCAGTGTTGACAGCTTCATCCCAGAAGTTATTTGCAAGTCCACTGTCGATCAGCATTGTTCTTGCTATCTCTTCTAGAGTTATGTCTTCCTTTCTACTACTCCATTTTTAGGAAGTTATGGGAGCTGAGAAGTTGCGAGTGATGCTACTTTCATTGCAGAATTCATCAAATTTGACATTATAAAATTCTGTCCCATGATCTGATCTAATGCATGTGAATATAGACTCCATCTTCACTTGGATTTTCTTTACAAAGGCCACAAACACCTCAACAGTTCATCTTTGGTTCTAAGAAATAGAGTCCATATGAATTTGGAGTAGTCATCCACTATCCCAAAAAATTATCTTTTTCCTCCATTGCTTTGCACTCTTATAGGTCCACACATATCCATATGCAGAAGCTCTAGTGGCTTTGAGGTGCTCACATCTCTTTTAGAATTAAAGAGGACTTCACATGTATTCCTCTAGCACATGTATCAAAGACCTTTTGCATCTTGACTTTTGACATAGGTAGACCATGGACCAGGTCCTTCTGAATTAGTCTGTTCAGAAGAGAAAAACTTGTATGGCCCAGTCTTTCGTGCCATAGTTCAACATCATCATAATCAACAACTTTCAGACAACTTAGATCACCACTTTGTAAGGACTCGAAATCAGTAACATAGATGTTCTTGTATCTTTTGGCCACAAGTACTACTTCACCAGTCACAAGATCAATGACTGTACAAATTTTGGACAAGAATTCAACCTTGTTTCCTTTATCACATATTTGAGAGACTCTCAAGAGACTATACTTAAGGCCATTGGCATAGTATAAATTTTAATAGATTGAGTGAGTGACTTCTCTACTTTTCCAACTCCAAGAATGTACTACTTTTTTCCATTGCCAAATGATACACTCCCTCCTTGCAGGGCTTTTAGTGAAAGAAAGTCCATGGTGTTCCTAGTCATATGCTTTGAATACCCCCTATCCATGAACCATTGTTGATCGGTTCCTTTCACTATTTCCTACACAAGGGATTAAGAGTTAGTTTTAGTAACACAAGCAAGTTTGGGTCCCTTGTAGTAGGCAAGAGGATGAATAAGAGTTCTCTTAGTCCATGCAGGCAATGTGCATATTTTTGTGAGTGGAACCTAGTACATCTTTTGTAGTCACCTTTTTAGCAAACACTTTGTTTTTCTAAACTGATTGATTCTTTGCTTGGACATCTTCTTTGAAGTTCCCAATGTTCCCATATTAGGTACAAGGCCAGTTATCAGATATAGTGACGTACTTGTTGTGAGGGTTGTGAGGAGTTTCTCCTTTTGGAACCCTATTCCCTACCTATTTTCACAATCATTAGTATGCATGGTAGTGGTAGCTTCTGAGAACCAGGTCCACTTTAGGTACTTTTCAAGATCATTCTATACTCTTTCCAAATTAGTTTGGAGTTGCTCTTTTTTCTCAATTTCAGCACACATCCTAGTTCTCATAGCTTTCACCTCATTTTTAAGCCTAATTTGTTCCTCACTATCTATCTCCTTTCCCTTTCTAGAATTTTCAAGTTTTGACTTACTCTATGGTTTCACTATTGTTTCCCTTAGGTCTGTAATTTCTGCCAAAAGATCATCCTTTCCTTTTTTGAGGATTTCAATGGTTTTTTTATGGTCAGTAACTACAACCACTAAGTCGTCTCTAGTTTGTTCAGATTCTCCTAATTCTATGGTTAAATAATCCTTATCCTCTACAAGACTACAAAAACATTAATTAATACATCAGCTAAAAACATGAGTTTGTTTTGGAGAATAAGATTTCAGATTTTTCTTAACATCCTTGAAATTTATCTCTTTGTTGCCATCGTCTTCATCATCATCGGATTGAGCCATCAAAGCAAAATTTGAGTCATATCCAATCTTCTCGCCTTCAACTGCTATCATGAAACTATCACCAGTATCATGTTCATCTTTAGACTTACTAGAGGAATCCCCCTATGTTGTAAGAGCTAGTCTCATCATATTGTTAGCGAATCTTTTTCTCTTGAAGTCCTTGAAAGGAATCAGGTTCATCTTAGCTATTTTCTCATGGTAGTTCTTGGAGAATTCTTGCTTTAAGAGAGGATAACTTTTCATGAAGTGTCTAGACTTTCCACAATTATAACAAAGATCACAATTTTTTGGTCTGTTAGAGCTATCCCTTTTTACCATTTCTTCTGACTAAATTCTGAAATCTTTTGGTTAAGTAAGCCATGTCATTGTCTTCCTCACTTGAATCATTGTTATCAACTTTAAGTACCAGGTTCTTTTCCTTCTTTGGTTCTCTTCTTTCACTGTCTATCTTTCTCTTAACTCGTTGGTCTTCAAGTTTCCAATAAAATCATGTAAGTCCATTGATTCAGTAATAGCATTCACTTTGCTTTCCCAAGAGCTAAGCAGAAAGCTGAGAATTTTCCTCACTAGCTTGTTTTTGGGAATAGTTTCACCAAGTGAGTGTAACTCATTTATGATGGAAGTGAATCTTGTGTGCATATCTTGAATGGATTTATCGTCCCTCATTTTGAAGAGTTCATACTCGATAGTGAGCATATAAATCTGTCACGACCTTAAACCCAATCGTGATGGCGCCCAACCCAATGGCTAGGCAAGCCCGACCAAAAACACTCTCATCCCGAGCTTAGAGCTCAAAATCATTTATTTTTAAGTCATTAACAGTGAAGGAAAACAAGACCACTCTAATAGTTATAAGAATATCCGAAAAATACAACATAACTTCCCAAAGATCTGGGGGCCTGAGCCACGAGCCTCTATCAGAATATCAGTCAACACTGTAAATACTCTGCAAGTCTAAGAGTAAGTGGAATAAACAAAATAATAGAGTAAAATGGGGAGTGTCAGGTCCTGCGGACGCTAGGCAACTACCTCGACGATCCCAAATGGAGCTCTAGACCAGCCCCAAGTTCAGCTAAGCTTCCAAGTATCTGAATCTGCACATGTGATGCAGGGAGCCGAGTGAGTACTTCCAACTCAGTGGTAATAAAAGTAAATAATCCCGAGGGAAAGAAAATGACACAAAGCACTATCTCATGCTATAATCATGCAAAATCATCTTTTAAATTGAAGTACACTTTCAGGGTATTCCTATTTAACATATTTAAGTAGATTTTTGAAATCTCTTTTTAACATCTCTTCCTTTCATTATAACAGATCAATACCTGGATACCACCTCAAATAGTGCAAGTCTACACTCAACTCAGCCCCTTTGGCTCAGCACTCCTTGACAATTTCCACCAGGGTATCTGGACAATAAGGCAGATAACATATGTATGCCAGTAATGTATGAGTGCTAAATGTCATGCCACATAGTACAAGTAAAGCCAATGAATGTATGCAATGCAATGCATATGACGCTGTAGCGTACAACCCGATCCATGCAAAGGCGCCCGCGCTCACTATAGAGGGTTCGGACTCCGGAAGGACTCCTACAGCCCAAGCGCAATATTAATATCACTCCTGCTGTGGCGTGCAGCCCAATCCATGCATAGTTATGAATGCATATAAGCCCTTTTGGGCAACAGTATCATAACAACTCACAACTAAAATGTCATCAAAGCCTTGTTTAAGTTTTCAAATCTTATAACATGTTGAGTAGCAAAATATCATTTTAAAACCTTAGACTGAGATGAAAATATTCACAGTATTACCAAAATAGTGATACCAATCCCTAAAGGATTCAGATATTCGGCACGAAGCCCTAAACATGATAATTAATATCTTTATTAGGGTGTCAATTCAATTTCTAGCAATTAAGTAGTACTATTTATTAAGCGGGATGGATCAAGTCACAATCCCCAATGGTACTCTACCCCACGCCCATTATCCGACGTGCAAGTCACTCAATACAGCACTATGGTGTGCAAGTCCGTGGTTTACAAACCCTCAGGACATCATTTACAAGTATTACCCACCTCGAACCGGCAAAACTCAGCCAGCGAAACCTAGCTCCTAAAATCGGCCTCCATGCACGTCGAAACTAGCCAAAATCAGTACAAATATATCAAAATAGGCTAATGGAACAATAGCCAATCGAAAACAATCAAAATCTAAGAAAAATCTCAAAACTAGAAAAACCCGAGCCTTGGGCCCGCTTCTCGAAAAATTATAAAACTCACATCTTCGGAATCCTCGTCTCGCCACGAGTCCATACATAAAAAATTTATCAAAATCGAAGTTCATTTGCCCATTCAAATCATCAATTTTCTATTTTTTAGGCTTCAAGCAAAAACCCCATTTTTACACCTTAATTCCTCCATTTTCAGAGATCAAAATACATGTTTTATAAATATAGTGGCATAATTTAGGTCCAAGAATCGTTACCTGATGATACTCCACGAATCCCTCTTCAAAATCGCCCACAATCCCTCTTTGTTCGAAGCTCCAATTGGTTTTTCACTTCTGAAATTCGAATACACTGACTTCATTAAACCCTCAAGCGTTTTCGCTTCCGCGGTCAACCGACCGCACCTGAGGTATCACTTCTGCGCACAAATGGACCGCTTCTGCGGTCATTCACTTAAACTTCAAAACTGCTTCTGCAGTTATGACTCCGCTTCTGCGGGCCTCTTTTGCGAGAAATTGTCCGCTTCTGCGGAACCAAGCCACTATTTACTAGACCACTTCGGCGGTAAAAATCTGCTTCTGCGGAGGCCGCTCCTGCTAAACAAGTCCGCTTCTGCATAATTTCCCCCATGCCACAAGGGTCGTTTCTACGATCACATGGCCGCATCTGCGGGACTGCTTAAGCGACTCATCCACCGCAGATGCGGAAACAACTGAGCACTTCACTTCAGACCTGCTATAACACTTCGAATTGCCCGATTAACCATCTTAAACCATCCCGAGGCCCCCGGGAACTTAACAAAACATGCCAACACATCCCATAACCCCATACGAACTTGTTCCACTAATAAAACACATACTTAAACACAAAAATCATCAAATCAAGGCGGATTCAAGTCTACGTTTTAACTATAACTTCCGAAACCAACATTCAGTTAAAAACCCGACCAAACGATGTTCGAATGACCTAAAAATTTCTAGACATATCCAAAATCACCTAACTAAGCTATTTCAACTATCGGAATTTCATTCCGACTCCCGGATCAAAAACTCAGCTATCGACCGAAATTTGCCAAAATTTCAACTTCGCCAATTCAATCATATTTCTACACCGGACCTTCAAATTCAATTCCGATCTCTCTCCTAAGTCACAAATGATCCCCTAAAGCTTACCAAACCATCAGAATTTGATTCCGAGTCCGCTAACTCACAAGTCAACTTTAGGTTGACTTTTCTGAACCAAACTTCATTCTAAGAAGCTATATGCCTTATCTTTAACTAGATTCAACCCAAATTCACTCGATAGACTCTAATACAGATATAGAAATATCAAACATCGTAATAAGGGGGAAACGAGGTGGTAGCTCTCGTGACGACGGGCCGGGTCATCACATTCTCCCCAACTTAAGCAAATGCTCGTCCTCGAGCGGACTCAGAGTTGTACTAGAAACAACCCAATTAGCTGAATGAACTTACCAAGCATATACTCGGGGTGATACCACATCACCCTATCTATGATAAGTCCGATAACACAATATAGCTAGAATTTCACAGACCATCTGAACCATAGACCACATTACACTTCCCGAAATCATACACCAAATCTGAACCAACTGTAATAACCCATACTTGCCACTCTAGGTGAGACCATATGATATACTACACAACCCAACACTTGAGACGATGGCATCTATCCACAGCAATTGGCCGCAATAAGCAAATACCAACAGAAGAACCTTTTTCATTAGCTAAAGTCTTATTACAACACCTTCATATACTGCCCACGACAACCGAACACGCAATATATCGAATCCATCTCTCATGTCAACCATTCATGAATCCATTTCCCTTTTAACTGATACCAAAATAGATTTCGGAGCCAAACCTCGATATTACCTTTCTAACCAGTTGAAATCACGTATGCTCGCACTCATTAATGACTCCAACGATCATTTCGATTATAACACACCCCACTGGTGATATGAAACCTCAACATCGACCTAACCACGACGAGTACAACATAGACTCCAATAAGAAATGATCTGAACACACTCAAATCATGACAACTTACTCAAACAAAAGAGCTGTAATTCAATTCCTCCGTACCATCACAATATAGAACTGAGATCCCATCTCACATCATAGAAATAGAGTATATGAATCCTCATCGAAAGGTCATAACATCACGTGGCCTTGCCACAACTCATAATTCTATCCACACACTATTACCCATGAAGCACCTCAAGTCACCATGCTCAAAATGGTCAGCCATGCACAGATTTAGGTCTGAACTTAAGCGACCAATTACAACCACAGTGAAATAATTAATATACTCTATTCAATCCTGAAAGGACACAACCGATGTGCTATTAGCCGAGCAATTCCTTAGAAACCAAGAAGTAATTCATACAAGGTAACATATAAATAAGACTATTTTTTTCACATCACACTATTGCGGCGAGCAACCCGATCCAGATATCATACCCATGGCGGCGTGCCACCCGTTCCAAATACCATACCCGTGGCGGCGTGCCACCCGATCCACACATATATACCTCACAAAAGGAATGCACATCGAGTCAAATTTGCTCATTACAATGACTTATATAGTCCTATGCTTAGCCATACGAAACGCATCTGAAAAGTCCCTCAATACCGGAACTAAATCAATGGTAGAAACCTCTGCACTGACATCTGCCACAAAAGCCCAATTAACAAAGCAATACCTGCCAGCCATCTGCTGGTCCTTGGGTCAAAACTACCCTGTTACAACATAATCCGATGCACCTTGCCACGCAACCTAGGGCATTTTCTGACATAGTCCATATCACATTAGTCTAGACAACCTGACTTAAGACAACCAGCCTGCAACCAAATATCATAACCCAAATTCATCATATTAAGCAAAGAAAGATCCTCCAGGGCTTCCAATATCCAATAACCGCTAAACGGTACCGATACACATGATATACAACCATTGCATAGGCGGATTACGAGAACTTCTAGTCTCCAACACATATATAATGCATGAATCATTATGCCTGATTCCACACTCCACCGTACGAATACATAACACACATCAAGCATCCATTCATACCACGAAAGCCATTTAGAAATTTCCCTATGCCATCGACAACTCAATCATTGCAGTCGATCCAACAAGATAATACCGCAATACCACAGAATATTATCAGTTTACATTACCTTGCCCTTTTGAATATATATCCTGTCAAATCACTAGAATAGCAGTACCATTTTTCTTAATCACCAGAAAGATTGATTCTCAAATTATCCGCAGCTACCCTCGCTGCTCAATAATTTTAATGACTTCCCATATAATATAAACTGATCTCTAAACCTTGAACATGCCATTATCAACTTTCCATAACACACCGCATATACCATACCACACTAAGATAACATGGAAACTTTTATTCCTCTCCTACACCGCAAATATCAACGCACTCAACTAGTCAAGGACTTTCATGATCCCATATAGAAGAAAAATCATTACACATTCCAAGCTTCGCATACCAATAGAAAATATACTTATTTTCAATCCACAAGAAAACACATCACGAACTCTTTCTCTCAATTCCATTGCACAAGCTAAACTTCCAAGACTGAATCCTTCTACCCATATCGAGCTACGCAACCGCTAGCACTCAAGAGCTTTGTTGCACAATACCTGCAAGACTCATTACTTCGAGCACATACCAGGAATTAATCGTATCCTTATCATACCATTTCGGTTTATTATCAAACTATTCCATTTACCCAATTTCTTTTCTGATTCATCTTTAATTTATTATTAGAATTTACTGTAGCACCACAATACCTCAACTCAAGTTACAACACGAGACTCATACCTAAGACCATATGGTCTAAGACCCATAGGCCGCTGAATATTCTCTTAGATGTTTCCTAGAAGCACCATATTCTATAATACTTTATTTTGAAGAACTTTCTGCGATCCTGAATTCGTTATTACTGCCTTCCAATACGGATACATAGAATCTCATAATTAACATAACATATCACAAGTCTTGATTTCTTCTAATGAAACCACAGTATTTAGCCACGTACGCAATCTTAAGGCACCTGACTGTTACAAGCAAAATCTTGAACACCGCAAAACCATTCTCAGGCATCATTTACCCTTATTCAACTGTAATTCAACTGTCTTATTGAATAGAACCACTCGCGCCTTGTTATAACTCTGACACCGCAGAACATGATTACATACAGATGCAAATAGCTATCTTTCTTTTCTATACATTGAGCAGTCTTTATCAATAACAACTCAAAACATCCTAATATTTTTTTACATCTACGTACACCATATACCTTTACCAAAAGTTTCCAACATACTTACAGACAGAACCAATATAGCATACAATAGTGCAATCAGTTAATCAATAACAACCTCCCTAACTTGGCTGGAAGCCATATATGAAAGCACCTTTAACCACTCATAGAATTCTTAATCAAATGACGCCGCAATGATATAGTGAGATTAAACTCGAGTCATTTACAAGCTTTGGCAGATACTCGAATCATCAGAAATCTTAACTATTCTGTAATTCTTGCATTCATTCACACACAACAGTTAAGCCCACTCTTTAGGTGACAAAATCTTTTCTATATCCCAAAATTTTCAAAAATTTCGACAGAGTTTCCTTTGTAATTTGGCATATCCACCTGCCAGAGAATCATCAAAACTATCCAAAACAATACGTCCATAACTTGACAAGACATCACAATGTATATCAACAACATTAATCTCAATACTACACAAATTATATTATCAAAATTGATACATGGACATGTGTTGCACCTGCCTGAACCATAGACAATATCAAATACTTTTCAATTACACATAAGAATCAACCCACCTAAGGACACTCCGCAAGAGATAACCCACCTGCTTCACCTCAATTTAGCATTTCAGTACAATACCTTCCACCAGAATACACATAGCACAATCACCTTAGTCTTCCTGAGTCTGAACTCATTCTACTACACGTAAGGAACTTTACCTTTCAACTAGGAGATATGATAAATATTCACTACGCCTATAGCTCGAGGCTACACAACGGACCACAATAAGAGTCGAACACCTAACAGCTCATCCATTATCAAGCTGCCATTTCCACAGTTAAAGACAATACCGATCATATAAATTTCATAATACTAGCTCACAAAAATGGTACCTCGGGGCTCAAGCCATATGCAAAGATCTAGCCTCAAGTCCTCCCGACTGGCCCAACATGAATTCACAGAGATTATATCTCGCCCCTCGATAGGGGAATCACAAGCCATCAAGGCAAATATAATACTAAGCACTTGAGTGTGCATACAGACGTGTGGAAGGAATTTCAAGAAT
Source organism: Nicotiana noctiflora (assembly GCA_032618575.1). Lineage (NCBI taxonomy): Eukaryota > Viridiplantae > Streptophyta > Magnoliopsida > Solanales > Solanaceae > Nicotiana > Nicotiana noctiflora. The sequence goes on from JASVEL010003279.1 coordinate 266,937, forward strand.
TATATCTCAAGCTGAATCAAGTACGCACGATAAGAATTCTGAAAATGTGAAGTGTTTCCTAAAAGGTCTACAACCTCCCGAGGATAAATACGGACGTCTCCGTACCAATCAGTGAGACACTACAAACCGGCTCAAGACTCATGAGGCCTAGTAAACCTAGGCTCTAATACCAACTTGTCACGACCCCAAACCCAGTCGTGATGGCGCCCATCCCAATGGCTAGGCAAGCCCAACCAAAAACACTCTCATCCCGAGCTTAGAGATCAAAATCATTTATTTGTAAGTCATTAACAGTGAAGCAAAACAAGACCAAACTGATAGTTATAAGAATATCCCGAAAATACAACATAACTTCCCAAAGATCTGGGGGCATGAGCCAAGAGCCTCTATCAGAATATCAGTCAACACTGTAAATACTCTACAAGTCTAAGAGTACGCGGAATAAATAAAATAACAGAGTAAAATGGGGAGTGACGGGTCCTGCGGACGCATGGCAGCAACCTCGACGATCCCAAATGGAGCTCTAGACCAGCCCCAAGCTCAGCTAAGCTTCCAAGTACCTGAATCTGCACACATGGTGCAGGGAGTCGAGTGAGTACTTCCAACTCAGCGGTAATAAAAGTAAATAATGCTGAGGGAAAGAAAACCACACAACACTATCTCGTGCTATAATCATGCAAAGTCATCTTTTAAACTGAAGTACACTTTCAGGGTATTCCCTTTTAACATATTTAAGTAGATTTTTGAAATCTCTTTTTAACATCTCTTCCTTTCATTATAACAGATCAATACATAGATACAACCTCAAACAGTGCAAGTCTGCTCTCAAATCAGCCCCTTAGGCTCAGCACACCTTAACAATTTCCACCAAGGTATCTGGTCATAACATATGTATGCCAATAATGTATGAGTGCTAAATGTCATGCCACGTAGTACAAGTAAAGCCAATGAATGTATGCAATGCAATGCAATACATATGACGTTGTGGCGTATAACCCGATCCATGCAAAGGCGCCCGCGCTCACTGTGGGGGTTCAGACTCCGGAGGGGCTCCTACAGCCCAAGCGCAATATTAATATCACTCATACTGCAGCGTGCAGCCCGATCCATGCATAATCATGAATGCATATAAGCCCTTTGGGCAACAGTATCATAACAGCTCACAGCTAAAATGTCATCAAAGCCTTGTTTAAGTTTTCAAATCTTATAACATACTGAGTAGCAAAATATTATTTTAAAACCTTAGACTGAGATGAAAATATGCACAGTATTACCAAAATAGTGATACCAATCCATGAAGGATTCAAATATTTGGCACGAAGCCCAAAATATGACAATCAGTCCAGTTCATGATAATTAATATCTTTATTAGGGTATCAATTATATTTCTAGCAATTAGGTAGTATTATTTATTAAGCGGGACGGATTAAGTCACAATCCCCAATGGTGATCTACCCCACGCCCGTTATCCGGCGTGGAAGTCACCTCACTACAGCACTATGATGTGCAAGTCTGGGGTTTACAAACCCTCAGGACATCATTTACAAGTATTTCCCACCTCGAACCGGCAAAGCTCTAGCCCGGGATGCCTAGCTCATCAAACCGGCCTCCACACACGTCGAAACTAGCCAAAATCAATACAAATATATCAAAATAGGCTAATGGAACAACACCCAATCGAAAACAATCAAAATCTAAGAAAAATCTCGAAACTAGAAAAACCCGAGCCCCGGGCCCGCTTCTCGAAAAATTATGAAACTCACATCTTAGGAATCCTCGTCTCTCCTTGATTCCATACATATACAATTTATCAAAATTGGAGTTCATTTGCCCATTCAAATCATCAATTTTCTATTTCTTAAGCTTTAAGCAAAAACCCCATTTTTACACCTTAATTCCTCCATTTTTCAGAGATTAAATACATGTTTTATCGATATAATGGCACAATTTAGGTCCAAGAATCTTTACCTGATGATACTCCACGAATCCCTCTTCAAAATCGCCCAAAATCCCTCTTTGTTCGAAAGCCCAATTGGTTTTTCACTTTTGAAATTCGAATACACTGACTTTATTAAACCCGCAGGCATTTTCGCGTCCGCGGTCAATGGACCACACCTGCAGTATCGCTTCTGCACACAAATGGACCGCTTCTATAGTTATTCACTTAAACTCCAAAACCACTTCTGTGGTTATGACTCCGTTTCTGCGGGCTCGCTTTTGCGAGAAATTGTCCGCTTCTACGGAACCAAGCCACTATTTACTAGACCGCTTCTGCGGTAAAAATTCGCTTCTGCGGAGACTGCTCCTGCGGAACAAGTCCACTTTTGCGTAATTTCCCCCAGGCCATAAGGGTCATTTCTGCGATCACATGGCCACATCTGCGGGACTGCTTAAGCGACTCATCCACCGTAGATGCGGAAACAACTGAGCACTACACTTTAGACCTGCTATAACACTTCGAATTACCCGATTAACCATCCGAAACCATCCCGAGGGCCCCGAGAACTTAACCAAACATGCCAACACATCCCATAACCCCATACAAACTTGTTCCACTAATAAAATACATACTTAAACACAAAAATCGTCAAATCAAGGCGGATTCAAGCCTACATTTTAACTATAACTTCCGAAACCAACATTCCATCAAAAACCCGACCAAATGATGTGTGAATGACCTGACAATTTGCAGACATATCCAAAATCACCTAACGAAGCTACTTCAACTGTTGGAATTTCATTCCAACTCCCAGATCAAAAACTCACATATCGACCGGAATTCGCCAAAATTCCAACTTCGCCAATTCAAGCCTATTTCTACACCGGACCTTAAAATTCAATTTTGATCGCTCTCCTAATTTACAAATGATCCCTCAAAGCTTACCAAACCATCGGAATTTGATTTCAATTCCTCTAACTCACAAGTCAACTTCAGGTTGACTTTTTTGAACCAAACTTCATTCTGAGAGGCTATATGCCTTATCTTCAACCAGATTCAACCAAAATTCACCTGATAGACTCTAATACAGATATAGAAACATGAAACATCATAATAAGGGGGAAACAGGGCGATAACTCTCGTGACGACGGGCCGGATCATCACAAAATCTTACACAATTTTACTTGTGTAGTTCCCTCATGAGCTATTTGCAAAGATTCCCATATATCCTTGGCAGTGTCGCATGTGGAGATTTTATTGTACTCTTCAGGTCCTATTCCACGTACTAGATTTTTTTTGGGACGAAAATTCTTTTCCACAACTTTCTTGTCTACTTCAATGTACTCTTTGTTGGGTTATTCCGTTGAAAATCAAAGTTCCTCTAGTACCATGGTTGGAGCATAAGGACCATCGCATATGATATACCACAACTCACAATCCTCAGCCATGATAAAATTGTACATTCTTGTTTTCCACTACCCATAGTATTGTCCATTGGACCTGGATGGTCGGTACGTAGATTGACCTTCTTTAAAATTTGGTGGAGCAGCCATGACTATCCTTCCTAGGTCTTAGCCTGATAATAGGAACCCGCTTTGATACCAATTGTTAGTTTGTGTGAGTCCAAAAAACTATTGAGTACCTAGTCCTCTACGAGATTCTGCTTAGAATGCTAATAAAACTGTATGCAAATAAGGCAGATGATTTTTGCGTGAAAAAATTCCACAAAAGGGGATAAAAACTACGACCTATACCTATAGGCTTTCAACTTCACTAACTTGTAAAAACCTATTACAAGCCACTTTGTAATGACTCCATTAAAAAGAATTTACTCAACTAAATTGTGGTACTCTTACCACAAGCCACTTTGTGACTTTCTAGTTACAAAGACTTTTACTAACTTGTGATACTCTCACCACGAGCCACTTTGTCACTCTATAGTTACAAAGGCTTTTGCTTATGACTAATCATAGTCACAACATAAACTCAAGGCATTTACAGATTTATAAGAGGATTACTAATCAACACTTCTAGCTAAGCAATTTAGGAGATACAATAAGTGCAATTACAAAGGTAACTCTCAACTAGGATAAAAACAAGCTAAATTTAGGAACTAGTGTGTAGTTGCATTCAACTTTGTTCTTCAAGCTCGTGAGGATTGATTTCTCCATTTTTACAAAAGGCTTGAATGCGAAACTGAAATATTCAAGTGATGTTTTGTATAAACTCATTGTTGGTACACCTTGATCACATCACTTGAAATAATGTGAGCACTTTAATTGGTTAGAGAATGAGTGGGCGCTGGAAAAAGTGCAATGCGATAGAAACAATGTAGGCATTCACTTCGTTTTCAGGTGTGTCAATTGACTTTGTACTGCTATGGGAAAACCACAAGGGTATTAGGTCCTTGTTTTGATTCCTAGCTACTGAAGCTTCAATAGTTCACATTTAGGTGAAATCAATTAAGCTTGCAGTATAGTCCAAGTGGGTTAGTTTTCCTATCTAGTTTTTAGCACTATGTTTGTTAGATCATCAAAATATAAGCAAGAACATTTAAAACCTATCACTATGGCAATAACTTTTCACTCGGCGTCATCACCTCCATTCTCCCCCGTCATTATCTCTGGGAAATCCCTCTTTAGCATCAGCATCCTCGCTGACCTCTGGTGTCGTAGGATCATAGCCGCAGTTGACACGAGCCTCTCATTCATAAGTGGCCTCAGAAACATTGTCCTCCTCCCACAAACTTTTATATATGTCTCGTTGGTCCTCGGCATAAACCCAGAGCTCACGTAAGTAGCGAGGAATAGCGGCAGAGGTAGATTCAACTTCGGCCAACAATTGTGCCTTCCTGTCCTCAAGAACAACGACCCGATCTCCCAGGATTGAAGTTTCCCCGTCAATTTTGCCAATGCGCTCTTCAAGCCTTGCTTCCATCAGCGTGGTTATTGCCATCTTAGATCTCAGCTCGGATTGAAGGACGAGGATAGTGTCCTCCAATGTTGCCACCCTTACTGAGGCTGATGCCCAAGCACTCTCGGCGTCTCCAACTCGGACACTTTTCTTTCCAGCTCGGTTAATTTCCTCATCCACTTTGTACTCAAAGCCTCAACTCTGACAGAATTTTGATCGAGCTCGTATTGCAACGACAACACCTTTGCTTGAAGATACTCACATTCTGCAGCGACCCCCTTTGCCAACTCGAGTTCCTCATCCTTTACAAGGAGTAGCTCCTCGAGCTCATTGTTCCTACAAACAGACTGCATCAGATCCTGATCCATTTTCTCCAGCTCCTCCCTGAGAGATTGATTGTTGGCGCTCACCCTAAGCCGCTCATGCATCTCAAAGCACTTGTTGCAGTAGTGTTGATACTTTTCCAATATCATTATAAAAATCTTTGCCCGAGTGTCAGCCCTACAAGCACTTTCAATCTTAGCATGTAGGATTGAAAGCCCAAAAAATGAGAGAAAAGGGTCGGTAAAGGCTAAGGCCACCAAAAACAAAATGAACACAAAAAGGAATAAAGAGGAGAACCTTACCCTCAGGCCTACAGCGGCCACTTCGTGCATCAAATCAACGTCACTGACGTCCCAAAGGGCCTCACAAAGTATGGAAGAGAATAAAAGGTCAAACTGCGGTACCAAATCTTTCGTGTCCCGCAAAAGGTTAAGCTCTAACAGAATCTCAAGTATACAGGAGGGCCTCCCGCTCTAACTAACATCATTAGGATCAAGGTTAGATTTTGACTCGTAGTAGTCGACTACGATACTCTTTCCCCACTCTATGGCCAAATAAAAAGCTCGATTTGGTCTAGAAGACAAAGGCCTGCCCTAAGCGGCAACATTGACCTCGGGATCCTGACTTCCTATCGCAATGGCTTGTTGATCGATCACAATAGCCGAAGCATCTAGTATTGTGTTTGCCTCATCCACCTGGTTTGCCTCTATGGTTGGGTTAGCATCACCATCCATTTCAGACACTATCAAGGGATGTTCGCCCCCCGAAGATACTATGGCTAAAAGAGCCATTTCAGATTCTACTAGCCGCCTCTTCGACGAACCTTCCCTATGCTCAGCACGAGAAGATTCACTCGTTAAGCAGGAAGAAGGGGCCGAAGTCTTAGCCTAGGGGACAATTTCCATGCATATGGCCCCGACAGTAAGAGTAGATTGAGTAACTCTTGATATAAGTAGGGCAGCGAACCTCGGTACGAGCCAGACAGATGGTACCAGTTGATGGAATGCAAGCGGAGGGGCCCTCTCCCTATGCACGCTCCCTGGTAAAGGAGAAAAATGAAAATGTAAGCGACGAGATCAAATTACCAGACAAAAGACAAGGAAAATACGGTGCGCCGACTTACTAATAAGAGGCTTACGCTTGTATCTCTTGTAGAAGGACGCACATTCACGGACCCTCGCCATATAGGGAAGAATAGCATCAACCCATTCGTGGATGTCATCAACGGGCGGGGGAGGCTATCTCTCTTCTGCGAACACAGAAAATGTATTAGCAATACCACCCACAGAGGAACGACCGACCACTGCCTTGAAGTGCGTCTTAAATTAAATAAAAGAAAACTTACGGGCAAAGTTCCACGTCTTAGGATACCATGTTGGGTCCGCTATAAGGTTCATGGTCCGTATAATTAAATAACGCTTCCAGAAATAAGGATTAGCCCTATCTTCCATCTTTACTACCAAACTTATTGTTCCTCGATAACACATGTGGATCATCGAGCCTCGAATAATTTAGGGAGAAAAAATATTAACCATATTCCTCAAAGTGACCTCTCGACCGCCGAGCTCTGCATACTTGAGCAGAATGAGGAAGAGTTTGTATACATATGGTGAAAGCTAAGCCAGGCATACCTCGTAGAAGCGGCAGAAGTCTATCACTAGGGAGGGGAGCGAAAGTGTATACCAAATGTTAAAAGGGTACGCATAGAATGCACAGTACCCTAGGTGGTACAAATGCACAATGTTCGTTCTTGTCGCCAGTATCATTTCAATATGATTTAGAATTCCCCACTTGGTCTTCAGTGCCGCAATCACCACTTCATCCATGGTAGATGAAGTAGGTTTCGGCTTTACTCTAGCGGGGCTGTTAAAATCACACCATATTTTTCCCGGATGGGGCAGTACTTCAGCTGCTGTTAGAACCCTCTCGTCTTCCTCTTCCTTCGCTCCTTCTCGGAGAACAAATGCGTCCTTTTTCGGCAGCATAGCTTCGACGGGTCTGTTAGTATGTGAAGAAGTAACTACCATATGTCTTGATTAACAAGGATAAATAAGTAAGAGAAAGGGAGAAAAAGTTTTAGATGGTGGCGTCAATATCTGACTAACAGGAGAATGAACTCAAAAATTTGGAGTAATAAAGAAGGTAAAAGCTTGCAAAACCCCTTTGATAAGTCAAAAAATGTGGCAACATGATAGTGTTTTCCCCTATTTATAAAAACATAAATGGCCTGATCAGGAAACCCAAGAGCCGCCAATCAAAATTGATAGGGCACGTGAAACGATATAATTCCTAGGAAATGTGTGTCATAATTCCTGGCTACTCATGATGCATCGAATCGATATGACAGTTCGATTCTGAACGGATGTAACAATCTAATGGTGTTGTTGAAGCGTCACGCTGTCACCTCAACCTAAAGGCCTCGCTCAAGGCGTAGACATTCAGATTTCTCCTTTCAAATTGATAGAGTCCGCCCAATGAGCCCGCTAAGAGGTGACCTCGACGAATGGAGGGACTAACTGTATGGTCAAAATCTGACTGTAGTGGTCGTCCCCAAGAGGAATGATCAGGGATCGACCAAGCCGTAATCGTTCCCGGGGGCGAGATAGCATAGAGCACCTCGATCATCGCCGGAGTCGAACCGCCGAGAGCGTACATAATAGAACAAGTACTATGTTCGAGCAACGACGAAAGGTATAGCTGTAAGAAAGCACGCTTGTCAAATACCATTGGGCAAAAAAGAAAATGAACTATATATATGGGCAGAGGGAGTTCAGAGAAAGTTGGGAGTTCTGGAGATGAGAGCAATCACAATAGGGGAAACAAGAAAGAATCTCTCGCTTATCAACAATTATTTTTCTTCCCCTTCTTGGCTCCCATGTTTAGAATGCATCTTTACTTTAGATGTAAGTTCATCGCTCGTGTTTGGTGTATATTATCAAATGAATAAATCTTATATGCTTGGTACATTCCTACTCTTTATTATTTTGCACTTTATATGTTTGGAACTGAAATTCATTATATTTGACTAAAATTTACCCTTTTTATTATCAATAATTAGTTTGCTAAAAGAGTTTTAAAGTTTTTCTCAAACAATTAGTACTCTTTGTCTTCAAGTGTATATTATTTGTTACTACATCATAATTGACTATTCCACTAGATAACAAATATATTTTTAAAAAAAGTCTAAACTGGGCAGATAATCAAATAACGAAAACTTCGGGAGCCTTTAAGCAATTTAAAACGTAAAAGACATATACAGCCGTTGCAAGTGGAGTCTAGATATTTTTTTTTTCTCAAGAGAAAGTAGAAAGTAGAAAGAGAAGACAGCTATGTCGTGCAGAGCAGAAGATACTGTTAACCCCAAGATTCTCTGAACAGCTTCTCTCTTCTTTTGTTGTCTGGAAATTCTCCTATCTATCTATCTACCTGTAAGTTCTTTGGTTCTCAGTTTACTTTCTGCATTTTTATTTTTGCATTAAAAATGGTGGAAAATTCAACAGAGTCTGATAACAAGGTAAAAGAGAAGAGTAAAACTGAGGAGAATACGGTAAGTTTTGGAACAATAGGGGAAAAGGGTATTCAATTTCTTGGGAAATCAGTATCAGAAATGAAAATGGTTAGTGATGCTGCTCCTAGCTATCAAGAGTTGACTCTTAGTTACCTTTGTGAGAAGGGATTTCAAGAAAGAGATGTTTTTGAGAAAGTAGGTAGCAGTTATAAAGGGAAAGAAGTGATGGTATTAGGTGAGGATCAGAATGAGGAAAGTAATAACAGATGGGTGGAAAGGGATTTTCTTCAATTGAATAATGAGAGTAGAGGAAATGGGAATTCATCTAAAAGGGATGCTGCTGAGGATGAGGAAATTGAGGCAGAAAATAGAGAGAAGAAACCAAAGATTGAAACCCTTAACCTTTCTTTGGCTTTGCCTGATGTTTCACTGTCTTTGGCTGGCTCAAATAGGGTGCTCCCAAATGGTGGTGATCTTCCTTCTAGGTTGAGACCTAGTAGGAGTGTACAGTCATTAGAACCATCACATAACAATACAAGAACCACTCATTCCAATGATTTCACAGCTGCCTCGTTGTCTTGTTCCTATTCCCACGCTTTTTCCCACAACCCCAGCTGCTCGCTTACGCACAATTCAACGGAGTATTATGAGCATTCCATGGGGAGTCATCGAAGGGGAAGCGATCACATCTGGAATTGTGGAGAAGGAACTAATGGTTCAGTTCATAGCAGGTTTAGGCCAATTGGAGATGGGGGTGTTGCACTGGCAAATAACTATGGTGGAAGTTTTGCTCTTGGTAGCCAAGTTTTACATAAGGAGACATGTAATAACAGTGTTTATAGGACTACAAGCTCGGATAACATTTCGTTTTTCCCATCCGAATTACCCGCGAGACCAAGAATTGATGGTCAATCGGGCGATTCAAGGGGAAGAGGTTCAGAAAGTTTGAGAGGTTTGGATAGTATGGATGGAGGACGGGCTCGTAAGATTTCTAGGCCTGAGAGAATCCTTAGAGAAATAGTTTCTGAATCTATTCCGCTTATGGCTCAGATTGTGCAAGAGCTTCCTGATGAAACAGTTGAATCAACAAAAGAATACTTGAGGAGCCTAATTGCAACACCTGAGAGAAAAGACGAGTTAGTTGGCATTCAGAACAGGCTAAATAGGAGATGTGATCTTACCAACGAGTCTCTCGCAAAGTGTTACAAGACTCAACTAGAGCTTTTTGTTGCAATAAAAATGGGTCTCGGGAGCTTCTTATCTAGCAAAAAGTCCCTACCAACAACTGAATTAGTGGAGATTTTCTTACTTGAAAGGTGTCGAAATATAAACTGTATGAGGGTATTGCCTGTTGAGGATTGTGAATGCAAGATTTGTTCAACAAAGAAAGGATTCTGCAGTGAATGCATGTGTCCAGTTTGCTTGAACTTCGATTGTGCCAATAATACTTGCAGTTGGGTTGGGTGTGATGCGTGTTCACACTGGTGTCATGCTGTTTGTGGTATTCAGAGGAATCTTATAAAGCCAGGTCCAAGCTTCAAAGGGCCTGCCGGGACAACTGAAATGCAATTTTACTGTCTAGGATGTGGTCATGCATCTGAAATGTTTGGATTTGTTAAAGATGTCTTCACGTCTTGTGCAAAAGATTGGGGTGAAGAAACATTGATGAAAGAGCTTGACTGTGTTCAGAAGATCTTCCAAGGGAGTGAAGATTTTAAAGGCAAGGAGTTGCATGTTAAGGCTGCTGAATTGCGTAGTAAGCTAGAGAAAAAGATGATTTCTCGTCCGGATGTCTGCAATTTCATCTTTCAGTTCTTTAATTGTAAGTATACCTACCAAACCATATTATTTCTTTATTTTTCTCATTTCAGCTGTTAGCTTCGAGGTTAGTTCTTTGTACTGGTAATCTGAACAAATTTCTAGGTTAATTCACTATTCTCTCTTTCTTGCTTTTGGTTTTTCTTTGTTTCTTTTATTAAGGAACTACTTTTGTAACTTAGAATGTATATTTGCAAAGAACGCTTAAGCTTCTCAAGGACTGGTTATTTATATTAAAGACCTCGTTTAATTTTATTGGTTGTCCCTGATAGGACACAAGTAATCCTTGTTTAATATGATCTTAGGCCTTAGCTATGACTTCGAACGTGCTTCTTTGGGATATGATAAAAATAAAATAGGAATTTTAGTTTACCGATAAAAAGAGAATATTGCTGACGTATATAGTGAAATCAATACTGAGCATCAGGTTGAGTTTTGAAGATGGATTTCGCTTGAGTAAAGGAACAGAATTTTACATCTGCAGAGACCACTATAAGGAATACAGAGAGAATAAACGCTATAATCAATGTGCTTAAAAAGCTTCCTTTGTTGTTCCTATCTCATGTCTGCTTATCTGGATATTACACTGGAAAAAATGAACCCGACTGAAGATGCAAATTATTTGGACTTCCAGTGGCAAACAATACACATTTTTCTTTGCAAAAACAGAAGATGGATGTTCCTTATGCCTGATGGAGAATGAATTTTGAAGATAAAGATGATAATCAATGTGTATCAGTTATTGATTTCCGTATTACATGTTTCAGGGACTGAGCAACAAAGCCTAAAGGCCTCTGAGTGATTTATCTTTATTTTTGAATGTTAATGACAGTTTTTGTAGTTAGCAATATAACAGTGTCGTATATTTTGGGAATTAAGTGGCTGAAGTGTTTAGAGCTGTCCTTATAACTCTGTCGTTAACTGTTTAGTGTTGTTGGCTTGGTGAAATTATTTAGAAATTTATTTACCGCAGGGAATCTTTTTCTTTTTTTTTTTAAAAAAAAGGAGAAACATGGGAAATTATGTACCCGTAAGCAGGCTTCGTGTTTCAGTTGAGATGGACTATCTAATTTCAGTTAACTTTGTTCTTTGATTAACAGATGCAGATGGACTGTCAGAGTTTCCTCCATCCAACTATCCTGATAAAGACTTTAGCAGTCAAGCTGGTCCAAAAAAAGATGCTGTTGCTCTTCCTGCATCTACCTCCCTTGCTCCCAAATCTTCCTTCTACAACATAAGCTCTTCAAGTGGAAGAAAAGATATTATGATGTTTGATGAGCGTCAGCAGAAAGATGTTAAAATGGTTGAAGACGAATGGTCTGTGAAGCGACTAAAGAAAGATGATCTTGATAGCTTGGAAAGCATTGTGCGTATCAAAGAAGCAGAAGCAAGGATGTTTCAGAATCGGGCAGATGATGCTCGTCGAGAGGCAGAGAGTTTTAGACGTGTGGCTAGAATGAAAATGGAGAAACTGGAGGAAGAGTATTCAGAAAAACTTGATAAACTCTGCTTGCAGGAGACCGAGGAAAGGAGGAGGAAAAAATTGGAAGAGCTTAAAGTATTGGAGAATTCACAATGTGATTACTACAAGATGAAAATGAGAATGCAATCTGAGATTGCAGGCTTGCTAAAAAGAATGGAAGCAACTAAGCAGCTGTTGGTGTAAGTTTAACTACAAAATTTGACTATTTCTCAAGTAAAATTGGCAACTAGATGACAAATGGTATTGACTGTCTTGTCTTGTCTTCTGTTTCTTTTTATATTTTTAACTTTTACCCAATTCCTTTTATGTTTGAGTTGAATGATGGTGAACTATTGTAAAATCTTGAATTTTTTCGAACTTCATCGGCTACTTTTCTTACTCAAAACGTGTCTTAACATCCAAAATTATTGTAAATGCTTTAAACTATCAAAAGTCAAAACCACCTGTTGTAGGCTGTGAGGACAAAGATCAAATTAGTTATTTGGAGATATTCGAAGGTTTTGCATGAGTTAGAATGTCTGAGCTAAATGTATTCGAAGGTTTTGCATGAGTTAGAATGTCTGAGCTAAATGTTACAGTCAAAGGTCATTGGTCTCTTCTATTTACAGCTTGAGTTCAGATTTTTGTCAGCTAATGTTGCCAATCTTCTCATCTCATTCTTTCTGTGTTCCGTTTAGCAATTTGTAAATGTGGTTATTTCTTTAACTCTTAATTAGTGTCACAAAGTTTTTAATGACTGATTTTTAGCTTTCCCACTATCTCCTATGTTTTATTTATTTTTGGGTGTCACTTTCCATTGAGGAATTTGTTCTACAGGACCAATTCCTTCTCGAGCGGCATACCATCGCACTCAAAAAAAGAGAAGGTCCAATTAACATATACTGATATATTATATTCGGACTGTGGCTGGGAATCATGTACTAGAGCATGTTTTAAGCACTTTTTAACTTCTGAAAGTGTTTGACAACTAAAACAAGGGCTTAAAAAAAGTTAAAATTAACAAGTTGGGTAAACCCAACTTTTTTGAATTGGCTTAAAAGCCATTTTGGTTTGACCAAGGATATTACTTTCTTATCCCTTATAATATTACTTATTCCCAAAATTACCCCACTAGAAAACCTAAAAACCTCTCGTTTTTATCTCTGAGACTCTGTTAGCGACTCTGCTTTCTTCTTCATCTTCTTCCATAACTCTTCCAACTTCAGCTCCAATTTGAAAGCCTCTTCAACCAAGTAAGTTATCTTCTTGTTGTACTTTTTATTTGTTTTCAGTTCTGATGTATTTTTTACTTTATTTATCTGTTGTATCTTCCTGTTATAGTTTTTATTTGCTTTCCTGTACTTTTAATTTATTTTTAGTTTATTCATAGTACTGGTAAGTAACCCAGTAAGTTTTTACTTGTCAGTGACTATTTTCAGGTGCATTTTCCTTTTTTTTTCTTGAAATTTAGTTAGTTGATTCTTCCATCTTTGTTTATTATCAATATACATCAAGATGTCAATGTTGGGTGTCATGACCCAATTTCCCCAAAATCCGGTCGTGATGACGTCTCTCGTAAATACAACGCCAGCCAACTAACCCAAATCGTTTCTGTAACAATTTTTAGAAATAATAAATACAAAATACAACTTAAATAACGTTGGTTAACAATATTTACAACCCAACTCAACCCGATCGAGCCACGAGTATCTAAGAAGTAGAAACACAACTACAGGGCCAAATGTATATAAAATGAAATCTGGAGTCCAAAGACGAAGTCCGGTGCCGTGAACGCTGGCGGTCACCTTGCCCAGCTACTATAGTAATACCTTCAATCCGCTAATAAATCGCTACCGGGTGAACAATACCTGCAACTGCACGCGATGTACAAAGAGTAAAGTGAGTACTCCAACTCAGTGTGTAATAAGAGTAAATAATAATTGAACGACAAGAAATCACGTAAGAGCACTCCATCATGCAATATGGGACAACACAACAACCCTTTGAGAAAACAGTAAATCCGGGAAAATGCTTTAGAAAATATCCAGATCAGTTAAAAACCTCTTTTGAAAATATCTTTTTTTCCCAACAGTCAAGCAAATGAATGTATAATCAGATAGTACAAGTCTGCACATAAGTCAGCCTATCGGGCACAACACTCCATTAACAAATAACACCAGGGTATCTGGTAAACAGTGCACGAAATAGCATAGATGCCAAAGATATGAGAGTGTTGAATGTCATGTCACATAGTACAAATAGGAACCAATGCACATGACCGCTGCGGTTCGCAGCCCAATCCATTTAGGTACCCGCGCTCACTATAGGGGTTCAGACTCCGGAGGGGCTCCTACAACCCAAGCGCAATATCAATATCACACAGATGCGACGTGCAGACCGATCCATCCTCAGTCCAAAAATGCACATGCAACACTGCTGCGGTGCGCAGCCTGAACTATGCTACGTCTAGAAATGCACATAAGCCACTTGGGCAATATCAAAATAGCAGTTCACAGTTCAAACTCAATAACATGTTGTTTAAGTTTTCAAATCTTAGATAAATAGCTGAGTCTACAAATTATTATTAAAACCTAGACCGAGATCAATTAGTATGCACAAATAATGTAAAAATAGTGATATCAATCCCTGAAGGATTCACATAGTTGGCACGAAGCCCAAACATGACAATCAACCCAGATTATGATGATAACACGTGGTTCAGCCAAATACGCGGTAAAAATCATCAACCGGGACGGACCAAGTCACAATCCCCAATGGTGCTCTACCTACACTCATATCCAGCGTGCAAGTCACCTCAATACAGCACTATGATATACAAATTTAGGGTTTTAAACCCTCTGGATATCATTTACAGGTATTACTCACCTCGAACCGGTGAAATCTCTAGCTCGCGACGCCTTCGCCACTCATACCGGCATCCACACGCGCCGAATCTAATAAAATTAGAGCTAATATATCACACTATGCTAAGGGAACAATACCCAATCGAAAACAATCAAAATATATCAAAAATCTCAAAACTAGCAAAACCCAAGCTTCCTCGCTTCTAAAAAAATTACGAAACTTACATTACCGGATTCCTCGTCTCGCCACGAGTCCGTACATATCAAGAACTACCAAATCCTAGCTCAAATGACCTATCAAATTCCAATTTGAAATATAAAAACTCAAGCCCTAACTTTACCACTTTTTGATGAATTTCAACCAATTTCCATGTTAAATCTAACATAATCTCGTGTATTTAGGCTAAGGAACTTATCTCCAATCAATCCTCCTTGAATCCCTCTTCAATTAGCTCTCCCAATCTCCAATCAACAATGGAGGAAAAATAGCATAGGCTCGCGGATGAAATATCAATTAAAACCCTTCTGCCCAGGTGCTCTACTCTATGTGATCACGGCCCTAGGCATGCGATTGCGATGAACAAATTTCCAGGGCTCCAAAAACGTTCAATGCGAACGCAACAGAAGCAATGCGATCGTGATTATTCACTTCCCAAGCCTACGCGAATGCGGCCAATTTTATGCGAACGCGTAGCATAAAAACATGCTTCCCCAAGATCCTCTCATGCGAATGCAAGCAAGAACTACCAAATCCGAGCTCAAATGACCTATCAAATTCCAATTTGAAATATAAAAACTCAAGCCCTAGATTTACCCCTTTTTGAGTCAACCAATTTTCATGTTAAATCTAACATAATATCGTGTTTTTAGGCTAAAACTTACCTCAAATCAATACTCCTTGAATCCATCTTCAATTAACTCTCTCAAGCTCCAAAATCGCTCAACAATGGAGGAAAAATAACATAGGCTCGCGGATGAAATATCAATTAAAACCCTTCTGGCCAGGTGCTCTACTCTATCCGATCGTGACCCTAGGCACGCGATCGCGATGAACAAATTTCCAGGTCTCCAAAAATGTTCAAAGCGAATGCAACAGAAGCAATGCTATCGCGATTATACACTTCCAAAGCCTACGCGAATGCGGCCAATTTTATGCCAACGCGTAGCATAAAAACATGCTGCCCCAAGATCCTCTCATGCGAATGCAAGATACACCATGCGATCGCGTAGCTTCACCTTCCAGTTCTATGCGATCGCGACACTGTTGATGCGATCACGAAGGCCATTTTTCCAAGCTCTCAAATTTACACCGCGTGTTCGTGTCTCTACCCATGCTAACGCAATGAACAAATCTTCTGCAACATCACAACTGAAAACCTGCTACATTTGAGTCCATAAAATGGTCCGATTGACCACCCGAAATCACCCCGAGGCCCCCGGGACCTCAACTAAAGGCACCAACACATCCCAAAACATTATTTAAACTTTTTCCAATCTTCAAAACGCAACAAACAACACCAAAACCATAATAATGACATCGGAGTCAAGCCTAAGTTCTTTAAAACCTTCTGAAATACGCATTCGATAAAAAACCCAACCAAACGGCGTCCGAATGACCTGAAATTTTGCACACACATCACAAATCACATATCAAAGCTACTGCAACTCTCAAAATTCTATTTCTACTTCTCGAAAAATTATGAAACTTACATTACCGAATTTTTCGTCTCGCCACGAGTCCGTACATATCAAGAACTACCAAATCCGAGCTGAAATGTCCTATCAAATTTCAATTTGAAATATAAAAACTCAAGCCCTAGGTTTACCCCTTTTTGACGAATTTCAACCAATTTCCATGTAAAATCTAACATAATCTCGTGTTTTTAGGGAAAAACTTACCTCCAATCAATACACTTTGAATCCCTCTTCAATTAGCTCTCCCAAGCTCCAAAATCGCTCAAAATAGAGGAAAAATAACATAGGATCATGGATGAAATATCAATTAAAACCCTTTTGCCAAGGCGCTCTACTATATGCGATCGCGGCCCTAGGCACGCGATCGCGATGAACAAATTACCAGGGCTCCAAAAACGTTCAATGTGAACGCAACAGAAGCATTGCAATCTCGATTAAGCCTACGCGAATGCGTCCAATTTTATGCGAACGCATAGCATAAAAACATGCTGCCCCAAGATCCTCTTATGCGAACAAAGGATACACCATGCGATCGCGTAGCTTCACCTTCCATTTCTGCGCGATCGCGACACTGTTGATGCGATCATGAAGGCCATTTTTCGAAGCTCTCAAATTTACTCTACGCGTTCGCGTCTCTACCCACGCGAACGTAATGAACAAATCTTCTGCAACATAAGAGCTAAAAACCTGCAACATTTGAGTCTATAAAATGGTCCGATTGACATTCGAAATCACCCCGAGGCCCCTGGGATCTCAACCTAAGGCACCAAAACATCCCAAAATATTATTCAAACTTGTTCCATGATCACACCCAACTATGTCGTATAAAAGACAATGCGGTTGCTGTCTATATAATCCGGTTTATTAAGTCCGGAGATGAATCCCACCGAGAATTAACCTATCAATTGTAACTTTCAAAACCCAACAATACTTCTGAATCAGCTTCCCAAACTTTCGAATATTTTTGTGAATGGTTTCTACTAACTACCTTTTGCAAGAAACTGAAGAATTGAAGTAAATAAATTAATGTGATGTAAAGAATAATGAGAAAGACTAAGGTATTGATTTACCATATTGATGGAATCCCTTCTGTTTATGCTCATACAAATTGTCAATATTTTTATATCAATCATGAACTTTATTTCTACCGTAATTCTCTCCCGAGCAATTACAATAATTTACTATTGCACTCTTCCGAGCTACCCTAGCTAGCTTTAATATTCACAGTTCACTTTAGATTGCACCCAAGGTTTCGTTATTCCTAACCCCACCTTTACGCCTACAATTATAGATTCTTCCAATAATCTAGGTGTGGTGTTGTTCAACAATAACCTAAATATGCACTCTTTTCCAAGTTATGCACACTAAATAAGCACAGCTAATTGAGGATCCTATCAATTAACTACAATAAGAACGATGTTGAACAAATAGAAATTTAGCTAACAATTTGTATTAACATAACCTTGAAGTTCATCAATCAATAGGTTCCATCAAAACCTTAGATAAAGATTTAACTACTCATAATGAAGAAAATAAAATAGATAATTGACTTTTATAATCAAGAATTCAATGTATAAGAAAGAAAAATATTGAGACAGTTCTCTCTTACTAGTTTGCTTGCAAAAGTAGTCAATAGTACAAAACTTTTTCTCATTTGGGCGAATCCTAACAATATATATAGGGTTTAAGTTTTACAACTTTCATTTTTACACTTTGGTCCCTAAAAATTCCGCCTTCCACCGCGGTTTGACCGCGGTCGCGGTGGAACCACGGTGGATCATGTATTCAAAATCTTCAAAACATCCGCAGGCCTGTTCTACCGCGGTCGCGCTGGAACCACGGTCAAACAGTGCCTCGGATTCTTCTGGCTATTTCAGCACAATTTCTTGACTTGTTCCACAATTGGCCTTTTTTACATTCTTTTGACTCCAAAACCGCTCTTTTAGCCTTCATTAACTCTTGTGTACCTATAACACACTAAAAACACTAATAAGAGCATTTTATCATCATAAATAATACCAAAACAATAATAAAGTGTGATTATTTAGGGCATAAATCAAGTCAAATTCACCTATTATCAACATCCCACACTTAAACCTTTGCTCGTCCTCGAGCAACCTTAATCACACTTTTAGGCCGAGTTTTATCAATTTCTCCCCCAAAATATGTTACAAAAGCTATCATTCATGATTAACCTAAGACATGTACAATCCTTACTCAACTGTAAACTCAAATGCCAGCACATCATTGCTTACTCTAATTATTTTCACAGACTTGCAAACTTTCCCTTTTCTTCCTGAGTTACATGCCCTCACACAATTATATTGAGAGAAGTTCCCACACATAAGCAATTTAGAACATGGAACTTATTGATAAAGAAAAATTTCACTCTCTCTCAGCAAAGAGCATTCATATGTATACAGATACACCATAGGCTTGCCCCTAATGTAATAATTCACTAATCGCGTTATTCAATCACAAATCAAGAGGTCTTTAAGGGTTGTAATGTAGGCTATGGGACGAGTAGGATACTTTTGGTTATAGTGGCTAACCTCCCTAAGCACTTTCTTTTTTCACAACTTCCCTTTAAGCTTTTTCGTTATGCTCCCCCTAACCATTCCTTCACCTTTTATTCACTTTTAATCCCCATTTTTTTTGGTGTAACTGGCTTTCTTATTTACATGTATACATTTTTTTTCATTGCTTCGTAAAGCATTTACTGTATATTGCCAGTTCACCATTTTCTACCATTCATTCTTAATTTTCCCTTTTTTTCAATTTCCCTTCACCCCACACTTTTACTTTTGCATATTTATTACAACTCAAGTGCTTCTAGGAGATAAGGTACAACAATATATGATATAAATTTTGTGAACATTACAGGGTTATCAAAGAACATGCTTAAGGCTCAAAGGGGTAAACTAAGATATTATGTACAGGTGAATTCACAGTTTATTGATTTATGGGGTGACACAAAGAATGTCTCTATTATCTCTATAACTAAACAACTTCTATTTCGCTTTGCACACACACAGGGCAAGTTCTAGGTATCATGTATAAACATATAATGCAGGTAAAAACTCACACACACTTAGCATGCAACTCTTTCAGAATCAAGTTCATCTACAGAGTCCTATCAACGTTCAAGCAAGCTGTATTGTGCAATTTAAGGCATATCCTAGACTCTACAGTCAAGCTCAGATAATACACTCTCAAGTTTATTTTAGTTTTTCTAATGTGCATACTTGGGGTTATAAGTTAACCTTTACCCTCTAATCCTAAAAAAAGAAAAATCTACCTAGCCTGGTTCAATAAAAACCCTTGGAAAAGAACCGTGGTCAAAAGAAAAAACAAGGGGGAGGTGATACACTACCTAGAAAAAGAAAAGAAAAGAAATAAAAATTCCTACATGGACTACTTCCCTCAAGAGTACTGTCCGAATAGTCCGTCATCAGGAAGAGCCCTCTACTCATATATTTGGATTATTTAAAATTTTTGATTTTTTGTGTGTGTTTTTATTCTGACTTAGACCCTTAGAAAACTCATCGCCAAGTGTCCATCATCGGACCAAGCTAGCTAATATACTATACAGCTAAATCTACTATGTACAACATACAATACAAGATAAATCTTCCACCCCACACTTAAAGTCATGACATGTCCTCATGGCATAATAATCAATGTAAAGCACATAAGGGTGAGAAAACTTACCTGGGACTCAATCTGAGTCAGAGACGGTGGCGGGGTCGACATTGCATGCTCGACCCAAAGCTCTGAACCATGTCATGAAATGGTTCTTAGACCTAAAATGCCTATGATACATCGCTTCCATGCGCGTGTGCAGGCCGTCCACGAAAGTGCGTAAATCTGCAACCTCCTCCTCCAAAGACCTAAGCATAGGTCTTGTGGACTGGGACCGGGATAGGACAACTCAATAGTGAGCTTGCCTAGAAGTACCTGTGGAGTCAGTGGACCTCCAAGACTGGACAACCGGAACAGGGTCATCCTCGTCATCAATGTCAATGGGGTCGGTGCCTCTACCCACCCGAATAATAGAAGCCTTGAACAGAGCTTTTAGTGGAAGCTCACCATCCATAGGTAATACAGGAGTCAGTTGGGAGAGGCAAAGGGTGGTGACCAAAGAAGGGAAGTAAAATCCCTTAGACTTGAGGGGTCCCCTCAGCATCATCTCATCACAGATCAAGCGGGCAACATCAAACTCCCGCTGGGTGACAAAGCACTAAGTCAATAATGCCCGGTTAAAGTTAACATTGGTGGTGTTGCTGGAGGGCAGAAAACGATTACAGACAACCGTAAACCAGCACTTGGCAAGATGTGTGAAACTCTTAGAGTTAAGAGTTATTTGGTCCTTGATCCAGAAAGGACGACCACCGACACATAAGGCCTCTATCATGGTGTCCCAAGTGACACCGGGCCTATCGTGGTAGAAATCCACGTCACTTGTAAAAGAAGGCAGTCTCAATGCATGCCTAACATTAGGCACTTTGGCCTAAACACGCTTACGTCTTACGAAGACCTCCCTGGCCATGCTGTAGGTCACGTTTGCATAGAACTCCCTGACGAGCATCTTGGTGACGAGAGCAGGTTCATCAAATAAGAATTCCATCTCCCTGCGTCTAATTTACTCGTACATGTCGGGCTTTTCAGCCCGAAGAGCCATCCTATCAATGGAGATCTCCTGCAGCCAAGCCTTGGTAGCCTTGGCATGAAAATCATTTTCTGCCTCCTCGCACTCAAAACGAGACTCGTCGTAGGTAGGACGCCTAGACGAGCTCGCAGCATGCCTGAATCATTTGGGGGCCATAATCCTGCACAGAAGAAGCATACAAAAATTTTCATTAGATTAGTACTTCAAATGGTTACTCAGACTTTACCATCCGTTGACTACAAAGGTACTTCTTTTAGTGCCATCATACCATAACCCCTAATTTGGCCATATATTTCCAACAATTTCACAAATTCTAACCTAGTGCACCACACACTTACTTCTTTTAGCATTCCAACATCACCCCACATATAAATACACCATCTCCAATCATGTATAACAAAAACCAACCCAAACCTAAGTATTATATCCCCTAAAAATTAGCAATAACATATATTACAACATACTTGGCCAAACCATGGCCCAAAACCATACCAATCAATTCAACAACTAACTTGGGTCTCCAAACCACCATAACAAAGCACAATACATAATAGTGGAGACCCAACCAAGTTACTTATCAATCAAATTCCAAAAATTAATTATACAACAATGTTTCTAAATTAATATGGCATATTAATATATTACACTAAGCCTAGGAAGGGTTTAAGCAAATACTACAATTAAACAGTACTACACTAATTAAATTAACAAAAATTAAAAAGAGAAAAAAAAGAAAAAGAAAAAGAAAATCTTACTTGTAGTAGAAGGACGAGGATGAGAATAGCAAAGATGGAGGATGGGTGAAGGTGAGAGATGAAGAAGAAGAGATTTGGTAGGAGATTTTGTAGAGAGAAGGGAGAGAATAGAGAGAGGGAGAGTTGGGAGAGGCGGCTGATTATGAGGGAAGTGGGGGGAAATGTTTTAGGGTAGGGTTATTAAAGAAAAGGGGGGAAAGGGTAAAAAATTTAAAAAAAAATTTCTGATGTAACTGGGCCCGTTGCGGTAGAACAGCGAGGCAGGGGTTCCCATCGCGGTTTGACCGTGGTCGTGGTCCAATCGCAATGGGTTGGGTTCAGAGAGGCCAATCTACCGCGGTTTCACCGTGGTCGCGGCGGAACCGCGATGAGACGACTTCTCTGAACTTTAAACTGGCAGCGTTATTTTTATTTTTATTTTTCATTTTTATATAGACTAACTATAATGAGTTACACTTACAACAATTTCATGGTTTGCCTCCCACGTAGCGCCTGATTTAACATCGCGGCACGACTCAACTTAGCACATTTTAAGGCTCGCTCGACCTTTGAGGTTCATCTAACTGCAATTCAACCGTCTCATTGGTGTCCTCCATGCCCACGTAAAATTTCAACCACTATCATTGACTTTGAAAGTGCGAGAGCCATCCACAGATTGTATTTCCACAGTGCCAGACTGTAACACTTCAATCCCCCGGAATGGGCCAGACTATCTTGATTTCAATTTGCCCGGGAACAACCGTAATCTTGAGTTATAGAGTAGTACCTTGTCCCCAGTTTTGAAGTTGTGCTCTATGATATTTTGGTCATGTAGCCGCTTCATCCTCTCCTTGTATAACCTTGTTCTCTCAATTACCAGAACTCTTCCAGCTCATGTAATTAGGTGACTCTTGATTTACCCACTTCATCCCAGCTGAGATTTAGTTGCTTGAGTGCCCACCATGCTTTGTGCTCTAGTTCAACGGGTAGGTGACAAGCTTTCCCAAACACCAATTTGTATGGTGGCATGTCGATTGGTGTCTTAAAAGTTGTCCTGTACACCCAAAATGCATCATTGAGCTTTCTTGACCAGTCGGTCCTCGTGGCATTCATTGTTTTAGTCAATACACTCTTTATCTCCCTGTTGGAAACCTCAACTTGCCCACTGGTCTGCGGGTGATATGGAGTAGTCACCTAGTGCTTCAAATCATACTTAGCCAACAATTTCTCAAATGCCCGATTACAGAAGTGAGTGCCTCCGTCGCTGATGATTGCACTTGGTGTCCCAAAGTGAGTGAAAATGTTTTTCTTGAGAAATCCCACCACCATCTTAGCATCATTGGTGGGTAATGCTATAGCTTCCACCCATTTGGATACATAGTCTACAACAACAAGAATGTACTTATTGCCATAGGAGGTGACAAAGGAACCCATGAAATCTATCCCCCAGACGTCAAATACTTCCACCTGTTGGATTGGGTTCATGGGCATCTCATGACGCTGGGAGATATTCCCGTTGTGTTAACATTCGTTACACCCTTTCACCCACAAGTGTGCATCTTTAAATACCGTTGGCCAGTAGAAACCGGCCTCAAGTACCTTGGCTGCTGTTCAAACTCCTCCGAAATGGCTACCATATGCTGAAGCATGACAAGCCTCCAAGACAGAAGATTCTTCGATCTCGGGGACGCATCTCCGGATCATGTTATCAAGGTATATTCTAAAAAAATAGGGCTCATCCCAATAATAAAATTGGCTTTCACGAAAAAATCTTTTCCTCTGGACCGATTACAGGTCGTGAGGAACAATACCACTGGCCAGGTAATTTGCATAATCTGCATACCATGGTGCTTCAAGGAGAGTGGTAGCGAGCAGCTGCTCGTGTGGAAAGTTTTCCAGAATTTCTCCACTCTTTTTAACAATTTTAGCTCCTTCAAGTCGTGATAAGTGATCAGCAACTTGATTTTCAGTGCCCTTACGGTCACGGATTTCAAGATCGAACTCTTGCATAAGCAGTACCCAACGAATTAGGCGCGGCTTAGAGTCCTTCTTTTCAATTAAGTACCTTAGTGCTGCATGGTCAGTGTATACTATTACCTTGGATCCTATGAGATAGGACCTGAGCTTGTCCAATGCAAACACTACCGCCAACATTTCTTTCTCTGTCATAGTGTAATTCAGTTGTGCTCCACTTAGTGTTCTACTAGCATAGTAGATTGGATGCATCAGCTTGTCCCTCCGCTGGCCCAGCACTGCCCCCACTGCATAGTCACTTGCATCACACATAAGCTCAAATGGTTGCTCCCAGTTGGGGTGATCTTTTTCAAGCAACTTACATAGGGGATTGGCAATATTGGAGAAGTCTTTAATGAACCTCCAGTAAAAACCAGCATGTCCAAGAAAGCTTCTAATGGCTTTGACAGACATTGGTGGAGGCAACTTTGCAATGACATCAACTTTGGCTCGGTCCACCTCAATACCCTTGCTCGAAACCCGGTGACTCAAGACTATTCCTCATGTATCATGAAATGGAACTTCTCCCAGTTTAGCACCAAGTTGGTCTCAATACACCGTTTCAGCACTCTTGTCAGATTGACAAGGCATTCATCAAATGAATTCCCCACCACTGAGAAATCATCCATGAACACCTCTATGATATCTTCCACCATGTCAGTGAATATGGCCATCATGCACCTTTGGAATGTGGCAGGTGCATTGCATAGGACGAATGGCATCCTCCTGAAGGCAAAAATGCCATATAGGCATGTGAAGGAGGTCTTCTCTCTATCCTCTAGGGCAATTGAGATCTGATTGTACCCCGAGTACCCATCTAAGAAGCAAAAATATGACCTCCCTGCCAACCTGTCAAGCATCTGGTCAATGAAGGGAAGTGGGAAGTGGTCCTTACGGGTGGCTAGATTCAGTTTCCTTTAGTATATGCATATCCTCCATACGCTGATGGTTCTTGTTGAGATTAATTCATTGTTCTCATTTTGCACAACCATCATGCCACCCTTCTTTGGCACACATTGAACTGGGCTAACCCAGCTACTATCAGAGATTGGGAAAATAATTCTCGCGTCTAGCCACTTTATTATTTCCTTCTTCACCACTTCCTTCATATTCGGGTTCAGCCTTCTTTGGTGTTCCCTAGAAGGTTTGTGCCCCTTTTCCAGGAGAATCTTGTGCATGCAGTATGCGGGGCTGATCCCCTTTATGTCTGCCATGGTCCAACCAATGGCAGTTTTACATTCCTTGAGTACCTGTATAACCTTTGAGCCTGCACATCTAGCAAACCAGTTGAGATAATAACAGGTAAAGTGGAGTTAGGGCCTAGAAATATGGCTTAAGTTCCAGCTGTGGTGGCTCTTCAATGGATGGTTTTGCTGGAGGGGTTGATTTACGTCCAAGCAACGGTCGTAGTCAATATAACCTGGTCAAATAAGTCCAGAATCAATCCCAAAGGGAATTAACCTACCAACTGCAACTTTCACAACCCAAGAACACTTCTGAATCAAGTTCCCAAACTTTGAGTATGTTTTTGTGAAGGTTTTCTAACTACTAACTTTTGCAAGAATCAAATACTAAAGAGAAAGAATTGAATGTTGGGTAAATAATATAGAGAAAGACTAAGGTATTGATTTCCCCTATTGATGAAATCCCTTCTGTTTATGCTCATACAAATTATCAATACATTCTATCAATCATGAATGTTATTTTTAGTGTAATTCTCTCCCGAGCAACTACAATAATTTACTAGTGCACTCTACCGAGCTACCCTAGCTAGCTTTAATTTGAATAGTTCACTTAAGATTTCACCCAAGGCTTTGTTATTCCTAATCCCGCCTTTACGCCTAAAGTTATAGATTCCTCCAATAACCTAGGTGTGGTGTTGTTCAACAATATACCTAAATATGAACTCTTTTCCAAGTTATGCACACTAAATAGGCACAACTAATTAGGAGCTCTACTAATTAACTACAACATGAACAAAGTTGAACAAATAGAAATCTAGCTAACAATTTGTAATCACATAAATGAGAAGTTCATCACCCAATAGGTTCCATCAAAACCTTAGATAAGGAATTAGCTACTCATAATCAAAGAAACAAGAATAATAATTCAATTCATAATCAAAGAATTAAAATAAAAGAAAGAAATAAGTTGAGAGAGTTCTCTCTTACTAATAATCTTGCAAAAGTAGGGAATAATACAATGCTTGCCTCTATTGGGCGAAATCTAGGTTTATATAGAGGGTTTAGGTCTTAAAAATTGAGTTTTTACAAAATTGGCCTTAAAATCTGCGGCAGCTTCCGCGGTTCGTTCACGGTCGCGAGCGAACCGCAAACAATGAACGCCTCCAAATCTCCAAAGGTTCTGCGAGCATGTTTTTCCGCGGTTCATTCACAGTCGTGAATGAACCGCGAATGAACAGTGTTCCGGAATTTATACTTCAATTTTCATGCCAACTTCACTTCAACTCTTCACTTAGCCTTTTTACCATCCTATGACTCCCAAATAGCTCCTTTAGCCTCCAATGGTTCATGTGTACCTATAACACACCAATAAACACTAATAAAAGCATTTTGTCATCATAAACAATATCAATTCAACAATAAAGTGTGATTATTTAGGGCATAAATATAGTCAAATTCACCTATTATCAATACCCCACACTTAATCCTTTGCTCGTCCTCGAGCAACCTTAATCACACTTTAGGCCAATTGTTTTTTAATGCCTCCCCCAAAATATGCCACGAGAGCTATGTTTCATGATTAACCTAAGACATGCACCATCCTTACCTAACCGTAAACTCACATGCTAGCATATTATTGCTTACTCTAATCAATATAACAAACTTGCAAATTTACCTTTTCCTTCTTGAGTTACATGCCCTCACACAATTCATTGAGAGAAGTTCCCACACATAAACAATTTAAAACATGGAACTTATATATATAGGAAAAATTCACTCACTATCAACAAAGAACATTCATATGCATACAGACATACCATAGGCTTGTCCCTAGTGTAATACTCCACTAATCGAGTTATTCAATCATAGATCAAGAGGTCTTTAAGGGTTGTAATGTTGTCTACGGGACGGGTAGGATACTTTTGGGTATAGTGGCTACCTCCCTAAGCACGTTTCTTTCTTTTTTCACAACTTCCCTTTTTGTTTTCTTCCTTATGTCTCCCCTAAACATTCCTTCACTTTTATTTGCTTTTAATCCCCAATTTTCTTTTGTTGGTGTAACTGGCCTTTCTAATTTACATATATACATTGATATCTTTTTTTTTATTATTGCTTTGCAACGTATTTACATTATTTTGCCAGTTCACCTTTTCCTACCATTCACTCTTGATTTTCCCTTTTTCAACTTTCCTTTACCCCACACTTAGACTTTTGCATATTCATTACAACACAAGTGCTTCTAGGAGGTAAAGTAGAAAAATATACGATATTGATTTTTCATGAACATTCAAGGGTTATCAAAGAATAGGCTTTAAGATCAAAGGGGTTAACTAGGATATTATGTACAGGTGAATTCATGTCTTATTGATTTATGGGGTTACACAAAGAAATGCCTCTATCATCTCTACAACCAAACAACTTCTATTTCGCTTTGAAAACACACATGGCAAGTTCTAGGTATCATGTAAAACATATAATGTAAGTAAAATCTCACACACACATACAATGCAATTCATTTAGAATCCTGGTTCATCTACAAAGTCCTATCAATGTTCAAGCAAGTTGTATTGTGCAATTTAAGGCATATCCTAGAATCTACAGTCAAGCTTAGATAATACATTCTCAAGTTCAATTAAGTTTTGCTAATGTGCATACTTGGGGTTACATGTCAACATTTGCCCTCTAATCCTAAAAAAAGAAAAATCTACCTAACCCGGTTCAATAAAAACCCTTGGAAAAGAACCGTGGTCAAAAGAAAAAACCAAGGGGGAGGTGATACACTACCTAGAAAAAGAAAATAAAAGAAAGAAAAATTCCTACGTGGACTACTTCCCTCAAAAGTACTTGTCCTAAATAGTCCGTCATCAGGAAGAGTCCTCTACTAATATTTTTGGATTTTTAAATT
The DNA here is from genome assembly GCA_032618575.1 of Nicotiana noctiflora. Lineage (NCBI taxonomy): Eukaryota > Viridiplantae > Streptophyta > Magnoliopsida > Solanales > Solanaceae > Nicotiana > Nicotiana noctiflora. The sequence goes on from JASVEL010003279.1 coordinate 294,965, forward strand.
TTTTTTGTGTTTTTGTGTTTTCATTCCGACTTAGACCCTTAAGAAACCCGTCGCCAAGTGTCCATCATCGGGCTAAGCCAGCTAATATTATTTACAACTACAACTACTATGTACAACATATACAAGATAAGTTTCCCACCCCACACTTAAAATCATGTCATGTCCTCATGACATAGTAATACAAATATAGCTCAGAAGGGCGAGAAAACTTACCAGTGACTCACTCAGAGTCGGAGATAGTGGAGGGGTCTACGTGACATGCTCGACCCAGTGCTCGGAACCATGCCATGATTCAGTTTTTCGACTGAGCTTGCCTTTGTGACATCGCGTCTAAGCGCGTGTGTAACCCATCAACGGAGGTGCGTAAGTCTGTAACCTCCTCCTCCATAGACCTAAGCATAGATCTAGTAGACTCGGACCTAGACATGCCCGCTGCATGATGAGTGTGCCTAGAATGTCCGGCTGAGTCAGTGGAATGCCTGGCCCGGGCAACCGGCACAGGGTCAGCCTCAGCATCTAAGTCAATTGGGTCATTAGCTCGGCCCACCCGGATTTGAGAAGCTCTGAATGGAGCTTTTGGAGGGAGATCACCATCCGTGGCAAGGACCGGAGTCCGATGGACGAGACATAGTGTAGTGACGAGAGATGGGTAATAGAAACCCTTGGCTTTGAGGGGTCCCATCAACACCATCTTATCACTAATCAGACGAGTGATGTCAACGTCCCGTTGGGTGACAAAGCACCATGTTAGTAATGCCCTATTGAAGTTCACGTCAGTGGTGTTGCTTGAGGGCAAGAACCGGTTACATATGATTGTGAACCCGCATTTAGCAGTGTGGGTGAAATAGTTAGAGTGGAGTATTTTGTTTCTTATCCAGACTAGGATACCATCAACGCATAAGGCCTCAATTAAGGTGTCCCAGGTGACACCAGGCCTATCGTGGTAGTAGTCCACGTCACCAGTAAAAGTTGGCAGTCTAAGAGCCTGCCTAATAGTTTGTACATGAGACCAGACGTACTTACCTCGGACGAATACTTCTCTGGACATCCCGTAGGGAGCATTTGCATAAAACTCCCTAACCAGCATTTTGTTCACGAGGGCTGGTGCGTCGAACAGGAAACTTTTGCGGCGGCGGATCTCATCATATATCTCGGGCTTTACAGTCCGAATGGCTAGCCTGCCGATTTCAATTTCCTGGAGCCAAGCTTTAGTAGTCTTGGCATGGAAGTCAGCTTCCGCCTCCTCGCTTCTGAATCTAGACTCGTCATAGGTCGATTGCCTAGACGAGCTTGCTGCATGCCTTGATCTTTTAGGAGCCATAATCCTGCACAAAAGAGAAATAACCAATAATTTTCCCTAACGTTAGAACATCGGTTGGCTACTCAGACTTCACCCTCCGTGGACTACCACAATATTCTCTTTAGTGTTATCATCCCATAACTCCTATAATTAACCACTTATCTAACAAATTTACTAAGTCACCTCAAGCACCCCACACTTATTTCTTGTGGCAATCTAACATGACCCAATTAAACATATTCCATCTCCAATTTTATACAACAACAAACAACCAACAAGTTGGGTAATATCTTCCCTAAAAATTCAATAATCCAAATACTACAACATACATTTTGCCACATTGGCTAACCAAATCACCAACTATATCACCCGTCACATTGGGTCTCCAAAATAACAAAATTAACATAATTAACTATATTGGAGACCCAACAATACCAACACTACCCACAATCCCAACAATGCCATCAATACCAACAATACCACCAATACCAACAAGACCAACAATAATCATACTAGAACTACACTACACAAACAAATTAATTTATATAGAATCTACTACTACTAGGAAGATATAATAAAATTTCTAAAATTAAACTAGAATAATGTAAACTAATTAATTCTACCAAACTAAGGAGAAAAACTAAAAAAAGAAAAAATAGAAGAAGAAAAACTTACTAGTTAGATGGTGGGGAAGTGTTGAAGATGTAGATGAAGAAGAAAATTGGTGAGGGAGTGAGGGGGATTTGGAGAAGAAGGAGTAGAGATAAGGAGGACATAATTTGAGAGATTTTTAGAGAGAGAGAGTAGTAAGGTGAAAAAGGGCGGTTGGAATGGGGAATAAGGAGGGGGGGGGGGCTTGATGTTTTAGGGTAATTAAAAGGGGTGGGAGTGAATTATTACCGTTTGAAATTTTTGGGTTTCCGCATTGGCAGACTGACCGCAGTCATCAGCGGTTCGTCCGCCGTCATGAGTGTACCGCGAACAGGTGAGAATCAGAGGGGTTGTTTTTCTGCGGTTCGTCCGCGACCGCGGATGAACCACGAAAAATCTCCCTCTCTGATTTTTTTTTGCCTGGCAGCAAATTGTTTTTATATATATAGACTAACTATAATGAGTACACTTACAACAAGTTCGTGGGTTGCCTCCCACGTAGCGCCTGATTTAACGTCGTGACATGACTCAACTTAACGCATTTCAAGGCTCGCTAGGCCTTTGAGGTTCCTCCAACCGTAGTTCCAACTTGTCCTCGATGTCATCTATGCCAACATAAAGTTTCAACCTCTGTCCATTTACTTCGAATGTGCGTGAACCATCAATGGTTTGAATTTCCACAACGCCTGAATCTAATGGCTCAATTACTCAAAAAGGGCCTGACCACCTTGATTTTAATTTGCCGGGGAACAACCGTAATCTTGAGTTATATAAAACTACCTTGTCCCTGGTTTTGAAGTTATGCTCTATGATGTTTTGGTCGTGAATCCGCTTCATCCGTTCTTTGTATAGTCTTGTGCTCTCGAAGGCCGGATACCGGAATTCTTACAACTCGTGCAACCCGATAATTCTAGATTTCCCCGCTTTATCCCAGCTGAGATTTAATTGTTTCAGTGCCCACCATGCTTTGTGCTCTAGTTCCACAGGTAGATGACAAGCTTTCCCAAACACCAATTTGTATGGTGACATGCCGATTGGTGTCTTGAATGCTTTCCTATATGCCCATAATGCATCATCGAGCTTTCTGGACCAGTCGGTCCTTGTGGCGTTCACTATTTTTGTTAATACACTCTTTATCTCCCTGTTGGATACCTCTACTTGCCCATTGGTTAGCAGGTGATATGGAGTAGCAACCCGGTGTTTCACATCTTATTTGGCCAATAATTTCTCGAATGCCCGGTTGCAAAAGTGTGTACCCCCATCACTGATGATTGCCCTTGGAGTCCCGAAACAAGTGAAAAAGTTCTTCTTAAGAAATCCCACCACCACCTTAGCATCATTGGTGGGTAATGCTATAGCTTCCACCCATTTGGACACATAGTCTACCGCAACAAGTATGTACTTATTGCCGCATGAGCTGACAAAGGGCCCAATGAAGTTTATTCCCCAGACGTCAAACACTTCCACTTGTTGAATTGGGTTCATTGGCATCTCATGACGCCGGGAGATGTTCCTGGTGTGTTGACATTCGTTGCAACCTTTCACCCACAAGTGTGCATCTTTAAACACCGTTGGCCAATAAAAACCAGCCTCAAGTATCTTGGCGGTTGTTCGCACTTCTCCAAAGTGACCACCATATGCGGAAGCATGACACACCTGCAAAATAGAAGATTGTTCGATCTCGTGGACGCATCTCCGGATCATGTTATCGAGACATATCCTAAACAAATAGGGTTCGTCCCAATAATAAAGCTGGCTTTCACGAAAAAATATTTTCCTCTAGACCGATGATAGGTCGTGAGGAACAATACCGCTGGCCAGGTAATTTGCATAATCTGCATACCATGGCGCTTCAAGGAGAGTGGTGGTAAGCAGCTGCTCGTTTGGAAAGGTTTCCATAATTTCTCCACTTTCCTTAACAATTTCAGCTCCTTCAAGTCGTGACAAATGATCAGCGATTTGATTTTCGGTGCCCTTTCTATCACGTATTTCAAGGTCAAACTCTTGTAGAAGCAGCACCCAACGAATTAGGCACGGCTTAAAGTCCTTTTTATCAATTAAGGACCTTAAAGCTGCATGGTCAGTGTATACAATTACATTGGATCCTATAAGATAGGACCTGAATTTGTCGAATGCGAACACTACAGCCAGCATCTCTTTTTCTGTCACTGTGTAGTTCAGCTGTACTCCACTCAATGTTCTACTAGCATAGTAGATTGGATGCATCAGCTTGTCTTTCCTTTGGCCAAGCACTGCCCCAAGTGCATAATCACTTGCATCGCATATTAGCTCAAACAGTTGCTACCAGTCAGGGGCAATGATGATGGGTGCTGTGACCAACCTCTTCTTCAGCTCCTCAAAAGCAATCCTGCATTCATCAGAAAATACATAGGGGTGATCTTTTTCAAGTAACTTACAGAGTGGGTTTGAGATTTTGGAGAAGTCTTTAATGAACCTTTGGTAAAAACCGGCATGTCCAAGAAAACTTCTAATGGCCTTGACGGATGTTGGTGGAGGCAACTTTGCAATGACATCTACTTTAGCTCGGTCCACCTCAATACCTTTGCTCGAAACCCGGTGCCCCAATACTATACCTTCTTGTACTATAAAATGGCACTTCTCCCAGTTTAGCACTAAGTTTGTCTCCATGCACCGTTTCAGCACTCTTGTCAGATTGACAAGGCATTCATCGAATGAATTCCCTACCACTGAGAAATCATCCATGAACACCTCCATAATGTCTTCCACCATGTCGGTGAATATTGCCATCATGCACCTTTAGAATGTGGCATGTGCATTGCATAGTCCGAATGGCATCCTCCTAAAGGCAAAAATGTCATATGGGCATGTGAAGGAGGTCTTCTCTTTATCCTCGGGGGCTATGGAGATCTGATTGTACCCCGAGTACCCATCCAGGAAGCAAAAGTGTGACCTCCCTGCCAACCTGTCAAGTATCTAATCAATGAAGGGAAGTGGGAAGTGGTCCTTGCGGGTGGCTAGATTCAGTTTCCTATAATCCATGCATATTCTCCACCGGGTGACGATTCTTGTTGAGATCAATTCGTTATTCTCGTTTTTCACCACTGTCGTGCCACCTTTCTTTGGCACACATTGAACTGGGCTAACCCAGCTACTATCAGAGATTGGGAAAATAATTCCCGCATCTAGCCACTTTATTACCTCTTTCTTCACCACTTCTTTCATGTTTGGGTTCACATTTCTTTGATGTTCCCTGGAAGGTTTGTTCCCCTCTTCCAAGAGAATCTTATGCATGCAATATGCGGGCCTGATCCCCTTTATGTCTGCCATGGTCCACCCAATGGCAGTCTTGCATTGTTTCAGTACCTGTATAAGCTTTTGAGCCTGCACATCTGGCAAACCAGATGAGATAATAACAGGTAAAGTGGAATAAGGACCTAGAAATTCATACCTGAGATGAGATGGTAGTGGTTTAAGTTGCATCTTTGGTAGCTCTTCTATGGATGGCTTTGTAGGAGGGGTCTCTCTTTTCTCTAGATGTATAGGCTCGAATTCCAGCTCTCTCTCCCAAAACCTTTTACCTTCCAGAGATAGCACCCACTCTGCTAGACTTTCACCATTTACCTCTTCTAAGTTCATTAGGTATGCCGGATGTGGATCTTCAATGGTCAACTCTACATCGTCTATCTCCACTATCACATCAACTGCATCAATAAGAGAGTAATTCGCGAACTCACTAGGGCGCCTCATGGATTTTTGCACATTGAATATGATTTCCTCATCATTCAACCTCATCTTGATTTCCCCAGTCTCAGAGTCAATCAAAGGTCTCCCGGTGGCTAGGAATGGTCTTCCTAAGATTATAGGAATTGCCTCGTCCACCTTGCAGTCAAGAATCACAAAATCGGCGGGAAACACGAACTTCCCCACCTGGATGAGCACATCATCTAATATACTAAATGGACGCTTAACCATTCTGTCAGCAAGCTGTAATAACATAGAGGTAGGCCTGGCTCTCCCAATGCCTAGCCTCTTATAAATCACCAAGGGCATAATATTTATGCTTGCCCCCAAATCACACAATGCCTTTGCAAAGGCGAAGTTTCCTATAGTGCATGGAATGGTGAAACTACCTGGGTTAGATAGCTTCTTTGCAATGGGTCTAGAAACCACTGCACTACAAGTCTGAGTAAGAGTCACGGTGGCCAAGTCTTGGAAATCAAATTTTCGCGACATCAAGTCTTTCATCATCTTAGCATACCCAGGGATTTCTTTCAAAGCTTCAATTAAAAGAATGTTTACCTGGATTTGCTTGAGCATATCAAAGAACTTTTTGTATTGCTCTTCTTTCTGGTACTTGGCCAACCTTTGGGGGAATGGTGCTGGAGGCCTCTTCTTCCCAATCACTTGGAATTTTTCTTTTTCTATCACTCTCTCTTCAATCTGCTGCTCTACATGTTCAGCTACTTTCTCCGTTCCCTGCTGCATATCTTTATTTTCAGCTACTGGCTGGACTGTAACTGTTGTCAACCCGGTGGACTCATCCAGTTCAATGGGCACTGGAGTGAGTGTCTCAGCTTGTGCGTTGCTTCTCTCTCTTTCCTGCTCAGCATCAAGATCTCTACCACTTCTCAAATTAACTGCCATCAGCTGCTTTGGGATTTGATCCTTTGGGTTTGTTTGTGTATCTGCAGGCAATGTCCCTTGAGGACGATTGTTAAGTGACATAGCAATCTGTCCTATATGCACTTCCATGTTTTTGATGGCTGCGTCATATGCATCCATCCTTTCATTGGTTTTGGCATTTGACCCAATTACCTACTACATCATAGCTTTCAACTCTACGAACCCATCATCATGTCTACCCCCATGTTGTGGTGGAGGTGAATGATACCCCTGCTGCTGATTGTTGAAATTCTGAGGTCTAGGATATGGAGCCATGTTGTTTGGTGGCCTCATACCTGCTGCGTTATACTGTGGTTGAGGAGGTCTGTACTGCTGTGGAGCCTGCTGACCCCAACTCTGGTTACCCTGTCCCTGCCCTCCATAATTTGCTACATAGTTCATATCTTTATGCTGGTGATGATGTTCTTGGTCTGCAGCCCATGGATTACCTATGGGCTGGCTAATGCAAGATGTGCATAAACCACCATCGGTAGTGTTTACAATGTGAACCTGCTGATTGACCCCAGATTTTTCCACCTTCTTCGTCACGATGCTCATTGGTGTCAATAAGGTTGCCATGTTCTCCTCCATAGTGTTGGATGGATTCGGAGGTACAGAGTGTACCACTAGAGTGATAGGAGCATTCCTGGTCGTCCACCCGGAGTTTTGAGCCATCTTGTCTAGCAAATTCTGAGCTTTCCTCCAAGTCTTGCTCAGAAAAGCCCCACCTGCCTGAAGCATCTACAATATTCTTCATACTATCTGAAAGCCCCATGTAGAACCTTTGACCCAACATCTGCTCAGGAATCCCATGGTGAGGACACATAACAAGCATACGTTTGAATCTGCCCCAAGTTCCATGTAATGTCTCCATTGGTTTCTGCTTGAAGCTCACAATCTCATCAATTTGCTGAGCTATCTTGTTAGGTGGATGAAACTTGTTGTGGAATTGCTTGACTAACTCATCCCATGTTGCAATAAAGTTTATGGGGAGTGCATTTAGCCATACTTGCGCAGCCCCTGTAACTGAGAACGGAAATAGCAATAGTCTGATGGCTTCCGGTGTCACATTCGGTTGCCTCTGTGTCTTGCATATTGAGAGAAAGTTCTTCAGGTGCTATTGTGGATCTTCAACCTGAGACCCGGAGAATAATCCCTTATTTTGCAACAGGTGTAGCATGTTGTTAGTAATTTGGAAAGACTCAGCTTGAATTGTTGGCACAACGATGGCAGTTGCCAAATTGTCCGCTGTGGGTTGTGCCCAGTCAAATAGTGCACCTTCTTGCGCCTCCTGCGCCTCTTGCATGTTCAACCCAGCTTGCTGGTTTGGGCCGTTCACGTCTCCCAGTCAAAATCTAGTTTGATTGGTTGCTGAAATTGCTGAATTTGTTTGATTGCCCTGTTACGTGTCCGGAAAGTTTGCTCGGGGTCTGAGAGTCCTTCAATTAGTTCTCCAGTCCTAGCAGATTTTCTAAGCATGTACCTGAGTACCCAATTCAACAACCATCAAAATTTTCAATGTAAAGTGTATAAAGAACCTGACTACACAAGAATCTTGTAGTTCTGTCAATGGCAATTGATAATTCCATTAGTTCCCCGACAACAGCGCCGAAATTGATTCACGTCCAAGCAACGGTCGTAGTCAACTGCAACTTTCACAACCCAATAACACTTTTGAAGCAAGTTCCCAAACTTTGAGTATATTTTTGTGAAGGTTTTCTAACTACTAACTTTTGCAAGAATCAAATACTAAAGAGAGAATTGAATGTTGGGTAAATAATATAGAGAAAGACTAAGGTATTGATTTCCCCTATTGATGGAATCCATTCTGTTTATACTCATACAAATTATCAATACATTCTATCAATCATGAACGCTATTTTTATCGTAATTCTCTCCCGAGCAACTACAATAATTTACTAGTGCACTCTCTCGAGCTACCCTAGCTAGCTTTAATTTGAATAGTTCACTTAAGATTGCACCCAAGGCTTCGTTATTCCTAATCTCGCCTTTACGCCTGAAGTTATAGATTCCTCCAATAACCTAGGTGTGGTGTTGTTCAACAATATACCTAAATATGCACTCTTTTCCAAGTTATGCACACTAAATAGGCACAGGTAATTGAGAGCTCTACCAATTAACTACAACAAGAACGAAGTTGAACAAATAAAAATCTGGCTAACTATTTGTAATCACATAACCGAGAAGTTCATCTCCCAATAGGTTCCATCAAAACCTTAGATAAGGAATTAGCTACTCATAATCAAAGAAACAAGAATAATAATTGAATTCATAATCAAAGAATTAATATAAAAGAAAGAAATAAGTTGAGAGAGTTTTCTCTTACTAATAATCTTACAAAAGTAGTGAATAATATAATGATTGCCTCTCTTGGGCGAAATCTAGGTTTATATAGAGGGTTTAGGTCTTAAAAATTGAGTTTTTACAAAATTGGCCTTAAAATCTGCGGCAGCTTCCGCGGTTCGTTCGCGGTCGCGAGCGAACCCCGAACATTGGATGCCTCTGAATCTCCAAAGGTTCCGCGAGCATGTTTTTCTGCGGTTCATTCGCGGTCGCGAATGAACCGCAAATGAACATTGTTCCGGAATTTATACTTCAACTTTTCATGCCAACTTCACTTCAACTCTTCACTTAGCCTTTTTACCATCCTATGACTCCAAAATAGCTCCTTTAGTCTCCAATGGTTCATGTGTACCTATAGTACACCAATAAACACTAATAAAAGCATTTTGTCATCATAAACAATATCAATTCAACAATAAAGTGTGATTATTTAGGGCATAAATATAGTCAAATTCACCTATTATCAGGGGTCTCTCTCTTTTCTAAGTGTAGAGGTTCAAACTCCAACTCTCTATCACAAAACGCCTTTCCTTCCAGTGCTAACACCCACTCTGCCAGACTTTCACCATTTACCTCCTCTAAGTTCATTAGGCATGCTTGAAGTAGATCTTCAGCTGTCCATTCTACATCATCTGTCTCCACTATCACATCTACTGCATCAATGAGATAGCAGTTCACGAACTCACTAGGGAGCCTCATGGATTTTTGTACATTGAATATGATCTCCTCATCATTTAGCCTCATCTTGATCTCCCCAGTCTCATAATCAATTAATGCTCTCCTCGTGGCTAGGAATGGTCTTCCTAAGATTATAGGAATCTCCTCGTCCACCTTGCAGTCCAGAATCACAAAATCAGCGGGAAACACAAACTTCCCCACCTGGATAAGCACATCATCCAATATCCCGAATGGACGATTAACCGTCTTGTCAGCAAGCTGTAATAACATAGAAGTAGGCCTGGCTCTCCCGATGCCCAACCTCTTATAGATCACCAAGGGCATAATATTTATGCTAGCCGCCAAATCATACAATGTCTTAGCAAAGGCAAAATTTCCTATAGTGCACGGAATAGTGAAACTACCTGGGTCAGATAGCTTCTCAGCTATGGGTCTAGATACCACTGCACTAAATGTCTGTGTAAGAGTCACGGTGGCCAAGTCTTGGAAATCAAATTTCCACGACATCAAGTCTTTCATCATCTTAGCATACCCAGGAATCTCTTTCAAAGCTTCAATTAAGGGAATATTTACCTGGATTTGCTTGAGCATCTCAAAGAATATCTTGTATTGCTCCTCTTCTGGTGCTTGGCCAACCTTTGGGGAAATGGGGATGGAGGCCTCTTCTTCCCAATCACTTGGGATTTTTCTTTCTCTACTACCTGTTCCACAACCGGCTGTTCTACCGGTTCAGCTGCTTTCTCTATTCCCTGCTGCACATCATTATTTTCAGCTGCTGGCTGGACTATAACTTTTGTCAACCCGGTGGACTCATCCAGTTCAATGGGTACTAGAATGAGTGTCTCAACCTGCAAATTGCCTCTAGCTCTTTCCTGCTCAGCATCAAGATCTCTACCGTTTCTCAGATTAACTGCCATCAGCTGCTTTGGGACTTGATCTTTTGGGGGTTTGTTTGTGTGTCTGCAGGCAATGTCCCTTGAGGATGATTGTTGAGTGTCATAGCAATCTGGCCCACCTTCACCTCTATATTCTTGATAGCTGCGTCATGTGCATCTATCCTCTCATTGGTTTTGGCATGTGACCCAATTCCCTGCTGCATCATAGCTTCCAACCTTGCGAACCCATCGTCATGTCTACCCCCATGTTATGGTGGAGGTGGATGATACCCTTACTACTGATTGTTGAAGGTCTGAGGTCTAGGATATGGAGCCATGTTGTTGGGTGGCCTCATACCTGCTGCATTGTATTGTGGCTGAGGGGGTATGTACTGTTGTGGAGCCTGCTAACCCCAATTCTGGTTTCCCTGTCGTTGCCCTCCATAATTAGCCATGTAGTTCATGTCTTCATGTTGATGATGATGTTCTTAGTCTGCAGGCCATGGATTACGTATGGGTTGGCTAATGCAAGATGTGCATAAACCACCATTGGAAGTATGTACAAATGAACCTGCTGCTTGACCCCAGATTCTTCCACTTTTATCGTCAGGATGCTTATTTGTGTCAATAAAGTAGCCATGTTCTCCGCCATAATGTTGGAAGGATTCTGAGTGTACCACTGGAATTATAGGAGCATTCCTGGTCATCCACCCGGAATTTTGAGTCATCTTGTCAAGCAAATTTTGGCCTTCTCTCCATGTCTTGCTCAGAAAAGCCCCACCTACTGAGGTATCTACTATATTCTTCATGCTGTCTGAGAGCCCCATGTAGAACCTTTGACCCAACATCTGTTCGGGAACCTCATGGTGAGGACACATAACTAGCATACCCTTGAATCTGCCCCAAGTCTCATGCAATTTTCTATTAATTTCTGCTTGAAGCTCACAATCTCATCAATTTGCTGAGCTGTCTTGTTAGGTGGATGAAACTTGTTATGGAATTGTTTAACCAACTCATCCATGTTGCTATAGAATTAATGGGGAGTGAGTTGAGCCATACCTGTGCAGCCCCTGTAATTGAGAATGGAAATAGCAATAGCCTGATGGCTTCCGGTGTCATATTTGACTGCCTCTGCGTTTTGCATATAAAAAGAATATTCTTTAGGTGATGCTGTGGATCTTCAACCTAAGTCCCAAAAAATAGTCCCTTGTTGTGCAACAAGTGTAGCATGTTATTAGTGATTTGGAATGATTTAGCTTGAATGGCTGGCACAATAATGGCAGTTGCCAAATTATCAATAGTTGGTTGTGCCCAATCAAACAAAGCTCTTTCATGCGCCTCTTCTACGTTCAACCCAGCTTGCTGGTTTGGGTCGTTTACGTCTCCCATGTCAAAATCTAGTTTTAGTGGTTGTTGAGATTGTTGAAGTTGTCTGATTTCCCTGTTACATGCCCGGAATGTTTGCTCTGGGTCTGAGAGTCCTTCAATTAGTTCTCTAGTCCTTGCAGATTTCTTAGGCATGCACCTGAGCACCCAATTAAACAACCGTCAAAATTTTCAATTTAGAGTATGTAGAAAGAACTTGACTACACAAGAATTTTGTAGTTCTATCAATGGCAATTGATAATTCCGTTATTTCCCCGGCAACGTCGCCAAAATTTGATCACGCCCAACTATGCCGTATAAAAGACAATACGGTTGCTGTCAATATAATCCGATTTATTAAGTCCGAAGTCGAATCCCATAGAGAATTAACCTATCAATTGCAACTTTCAAAACCCAACAATACTTCTGAATCAGCTTCCCAAACTTTCGAATATATTTGTGAATGGTTTCTACTAACTACTTTTTGCAAGAAACTGAAGAATTAAAGAAATTAATTGTGAGTGATGTAAAGAATAATGAGAAAGACTAAGGTATTGATTTTCCTATTGATGGTATCCCCTCTGTTTATGCTCATACAAATTGTCAATATTTTCTATCAATCATGAACTCTATTTCTACCGTAATTCTCTCCCGAGCAATTTTAATAATTTACTATTTCCCTTTTCCGAGCTACCCTAGCTAGCTTTAATTTGCACAGTTCACTTTAGCTTGCACCCAAGGTTTCGTTATTCCTAACCCCACCTTTACGCCCACAATTATAGATTTCTCCAATAATCTAGGTGTGGTGTTGTTCAACAATAACCTAAATATGCACTCTTTTCCACGTTATGAACACTAAATAGGCACAACTAATTGAGGATCCTATCAATTAACTACAACAAGAACGATGTTGAACAAATAGAAATTTAGCTAACAATTTGTATTCACATAAGCCAGAAGTTCATCAATAAATAGGTTCCATCAAACCTTAGATAAAGATTTAGCTACTCATAATCAAGAAAACAAAATAGATAATTGATTTCATAATTAAAAATTCAATGTAAAAGAAAGAAAGATGTTGAGAGAGTTCTCTCTTACTAGTTTGCTTGCAAAAGTAGTCAATAGTACAAAACGTTTTCTCCTTTGGGCGAATCCTAACAATATATATAGGGTTTAGGTTTTACAACTTTCATTTTTACACTTTGGTCCCTAAAAATTCTGCCTTCCACCGCGGTTTGACCGCGGTCGTGGTGGAACCGCGGTGGATCATGTCTTATGAATCTTCAAAACATCCGCAGGCCTGTTCTACCGCGGTTCTGCCGCGGTCGCGGTGCAACCGCGGTCAAACAGTGCCTCGGATTCTTCCGGCTATTTCAGCACAATTTCTTGACTTGTTCCACAATTGGCCTTTTTCACCTTTTTTTGACTCCAAAACCGCTCTTTTTTTTAGCCTTCATTAACTCTTGTGTACCTATAACACACTAAAAACACTAATAAGAGCATTTTGTCATCATATTTTATATCAAAACAACAATAAAGTGTGATTATTTAGGGCATACATATAGTCAAATTTACCTATTATCATTCCAATCTTCAAAACGCATCAAACAACACCAAAACCATTAAATGACATCGAATTCAATCCTAAGTTCTTTAAAAACTTCTGAAACTCGCAGTTTATAAAAAATCCAACCAAACGGCGTCCGAATGACCTGAAATTTTGCATACACATCACAAATCACATATCAAAGCTACAACAACTCTCGGAATTCCTTTCTGAACTATGGATCAAAATCTCACCTATCCACCGGGATCTGCCAAAATACTAACTTCGCCAATTCAAGCCTAATTCTACACCTGACTTCTAAAATCAATTCCGATCGCACTCCTAAGTCCTAAATCATCCCCTGAAGCTAACTGAATCATCAGAAATCACATCCAAGCCTCTAACTCACAACTCAACTTCCGGTTGACTTTTCCAAACCAACATTTTCTTAAAGAGACTAATTGCCCATTTCCTACCAAATCCAATACGAGTCAACTCAAACTCACCCAACACATATAATAAATCACGAAAAAGAAATAAATGGGGAAAACGGGATGGAAACACACGAGACAACGGGTCGGGTCATCACATTCTCCCCAACTTAAACTAATGCTCGTCCTCGACCGTACCCAGAGTTGCCCTAGAAGCCAACCAATAGCTGAATAACCTCACCAAGCATATAACCGGGGTGATCCCACGTCATCCTGTCTCTCATAGGTCCGATAACACAACATAGCTGAAATATCACAACCCACCTAGACCATGACCCGTATAACCACATTGCACTTTCCGAAATTGTACGCAAGACCAGAACCTCACTTCTATACCCAGGATAAGTCTGAACCAGCTGTGATAACCCATACCTGCAATCTCCGATGCAATTCTATGATATACCACATAGCTCAAACATATGCATCGATAAATCCCATTCACGATAGCTGTCCACAACAACTATATACAGATAGAAACCTCTTATTAGCTAAAGTCTCATTCCAATGCTTTTATATCCTACCAATGATAATGAAACACACAGCAAAACCGTAACCATTTCTCATATCAACCACTTCCTTTTTAACGTATACCACAACAGATTTCCGAACCAAACCTCAACATTATTCTTCCAACAAACTGAAATCATATCTGTTCGCATTTATTAATGACTCCAACGATCACCTTGAATTCAGCACATCACCCTGGTGATACAACACCTTAATACAGGCCTGGGCCACGACTTGTATAATTCACGCATCAATAATAAACGGTCTGGACATACTCAAATCAGGACAATTGACTCAAACGAATGAGCTGTACCACAAGCTCATCAACACCATTACAACACAAGGATGAGACCCAGTCTCAGGTCATAGAATAAAACACATGGATCTACCACGAAAAGTCATATCCAACACTCCATTTACCAAGAAACACTCAATTACTCTTCCTGCTCGACTTCCCCTGGGAATCCTCAACAGAACCGCATTACATGTGCCCATATCCAACAAATCATGATGCCTCACAACACAGAAAGCAACTCATAGATCTTCCCAGATCACCAACCAAACAATCGAATCAACCTATCCCTCAATAATACAACTCGGGACTAACCAAGATAACTCAATCCAAATACGTAGCAATATTGGTCTGCCAACGAGCTCAATACCAAGAAGCTTGGAGCTGTTCCTTCTACTACTATAACTCTTGCCGGACCGTACGATATGGTGTCCGACACCAAATAATACCGAGATCCACAGTCTCACTCGCCGACATGCCTGACCATAAGAAACGCATCTAAAAATGTCCCTTAATACTGGAACTAAATCAATGGTAGAAACCTCTACACTGACATCTGCCACGAAGGCCCAATTAAGGAAAGCAATCCTTCCCAGCCGTCCGCTGGTCTTTGGGATACAAACCACTTTGCTAGAACACAATCTGATGCACCTCGCTATGCAACCTGTGGCATTTTTTGACATAGCCCATAGCACAATAGTCTAGAATAACTGAACATTGAGGCAACCAGTCTACACTCCAATATACCAAGCAAAGAAAGATCTACTCGGATCTCCAAATCCCAATAGCTGCTAAAATGTACCGATACACACGATCCACAACCACTACATAGTCTGTAGCTGAGAACTCCCAGTCTCCAACTCCATATAGCACACGAATCACTAAACCTGATCCCAAATTCCGCCGTATGAATACATATCACACGTCAAGTACCCATTCGTTCCACGAGGGATATTCTAAAATTTCCCTGTGCCATCAACAAACTCAAATATCAACAGTCAATCCAACAAGAAAAATGCTATAATATCACCAAAGTATTATCAATTTATATTACCTTCCCCTTTTACTGAACATATACCTCCGTCAAATCACTAGAATAGCAGTACCATTTTCCTTAATCATCTGAAGATTGATACTTAAATCACCTACAACTGCCCGTGCTGCTTAAGAATTAAATGATTTTCCATTCCGAACTGAACCGAAACCTTACACACACAAATCCCAATCCTCCACAACATATCGCATATACCATACCACACTAGGATAACTTGAGAACTCCATATTCCTTTTCCTAACCACAAACTAAACTACCAGGACTGAATCCTTCTATCCAAACTAGTCTAAGCAAGCTGTCAAGACAAGAGCATTGTTGCAACATGCCTATAAAAGCTCATTACCTCGAACATATACGAAGAATTAATCATACCCTTACAATACAGATTCGGTCTATTATCCAGCCATTCCGTCTATCAAATTTCCCTTCTAATTCATTATCAACTTGATATTCTTCCTTGTTGTAGGACCACAATACCTTAACCCATGTTTACCATACGAGACTCGAACATAAGACCAGAATGTCTATGACCCATAAGCCACTGAATACTATCTTAATGTTTCCCAGAAATACCACGTTCTAGAATACCTTACTTGAAGAACTTCTTGCGAATCTGAATTCGTTACAATTACTTTCCAGATACTGATACATACAATCCCATAATTAGAATAAAATACCACAAGTCTTGATCTTTTCTAATGGAAACACAGTCTCTAGACACATACACAACCTTAAGACACCTGATTATTACATTTAAAATCTTGATCATAATAAAACCATTCTCGAGAGTCATTCACTCTTATACAATTGTAAATCACCTAACTTAACGAACAGAACCCCTCGTGCCTTATTATCACTTTGACATCGTAAAACATGATCTCATACCAATACAAACAACCATCCTCCTTCTCAATACATTGAGCTTTCTTTATCAATAATAACTCAAGACATCCTAGTATTTCCTCACATATATGAAAGCACTATATAACCTTTGTCAAAAATTTTATTCACTCATGCGATCCTCAGCTCAATTTTTGCAACCAGGACTGATCCGCCAGCATACCTCGAGATGGAACCAACATAGCATGTAACCGTGCGATCAGTTAATCAACAACAACCTCCCCAGCTTGGACCGAAGCCATCTATCAGGATACACTCAATAACCCATAATACTTTTACTCTAATGATGCTACAATATCATAGTGAGATTAAACTCAAATTATCAACTAGTTTATGAAAACACAGATCTTGTGGTACTGAATCCTCTACAAACCTCGCATTCATCCCCACATCAGCTAAATTCACTCTCTTAAGCGACCCAAATTTTCAAATTACAACACGTACCTGTCAAATCTCACAGGGGATCTTCCAACGTACACATAAGGATCATACCACTCAAGAACACTCTGCAGGAGATAACCCACCTGCTTCACCTCAATTTAGTATTTCAGCACACCTCCCACCGTCATACATATAATACAACCAATTTAGTCTTCCTAAGTCTGAACTCATACTGCCACATGTATTGCACTTTACTTTCCAACCAAAAGATACGAAAATATTCTTCATGCGTCCATAACCCGGGGCCACACAACAGTTCACAATAGGAATCAAACATTTATCAGTCATCTATAATCTAGTAGACTTCTTCGTGACTACCAAGTCATATAAATACACCTCGTAGCACTAACATTCTCATCACATGGATATCCAACTGCCATTTCGGCTAATAAGGACAATACCGAACAAATAAGTTCAAAACATTTGCTCACACAATTAGTACCTCGGTGCTCAAGCCATAGGCAAAGATCCGGCCTCAAGTCCTCCAGACTGGCTCGATACACTCACAATGATTACTTTTCGCCCCTCGATCGAGGAATCATAATCCATCAAGGCACATACAATACTGAATGCTCATGTGTGCATGTAGATGTGTCGAAGGAATTTCAAGAGTTATTTATCAAGCTGAATCAAGTACACATGATAAGAATACCAAGAATGGGAATTTTTTCCTAAAGGTTCTGCAGCCTCTCGAGGATAAATACAGTCGCCTCCGTACAAATCCGCGAGACTCTACTAAACCTGCTCATGACTCGTGAGACTTAGTAACCTAGGCTCTGATATCAACTTGTCATGACCTAATTTCCCCAAAACCTAGTCGTGATGGGGCCTCTCATGAAGACAAGGCCAGCCAACTAACCCAAATCATTTCTATAACAATTTTTAAACATAATGAATAGAAAATACAACTTAAATAATGTTGGTTAACAATATTAACAACCCAACTCAACCCCACTGGGGTGTCACAAGTCACGAGCATCTACGAAGTAGGAATACAACTACATAGCCAGATATATTAAAATGAAATCTGGAGTCCAAAGATGAAGTTCGGTGCCATGAATGCTGGCTGTCACCTTGCCCAGCTACAATAGTAATACCTTCAATCCGCTAATAACCTGCTTCCGGGTGAACAATACATGCAACTGAATGCGAGGTGCAGAGATTAAAGTTAGTACTCCAACTCAGTGAGTAATAAGAGTAAATAATAACTAAACGATAAGAAATAACGTAAGAGCACTCCATCATGCAATATGGGACAACACAACCCTTTGAGAAAATAGTAAATCCGGGAAAATGCTTTAGAAAATATCCAGCTCAGTTAAAAGCCTCTTTTGAAAATATCCTTGTTCCTAATAGTTAAGCAAATGAATGCATAATCAGATAGTGCAAGTCCGCACATAAGTCATCCCATCGGGCACAATACTCCATTAATAAATTGCACCAGGTATCTGGTAAAAAGTGCACGAAATAGTATGGATGCCAATGATATGAAAGTGCTGAATGTCATCCCACGTAGTACAAACAGGATCCAATGCATGAATGTAATGTAATACACATGACCGCTACGACGCGTAGCCCGATCCATTTGGGTACCCCCGCTCATTGTGGAAGTTCAGACTCCTGACGGGCTCCTACAACCCAAGCACAATATCAATATCACACCGGTGCAACGTGCAACCTGATCTATCCTCAGTCCGAAAATTCACATACAACACTGCAGGGGTGAGCAACCCGATCTATGCTCAGTCTAGAAATGCACATAAGCCACTTGGGCAATATCAAAATAGCAGTTCACAGTTCAAACATCAATAACATATTGTTTAAGTTTTCAAATTTTAGAAAAATAGCTGAGTTTACAAATTAGTATTAAAACCATAGACCGAGATCAAATAGTATGCACAAATAGTGCAAAAACAGTGATATAAATCCCTGAAGGATTCACATAGTTGTGACGAAGCCCTAACATGGAAATCAGTCTAGATTAGATGATAACAAGTAGTTCAGCCAAATACACGGTAAAAAGCAACAACCGGGACGGACCAAGTCACAATCCCTAACGGTGCTCTACCCCACGCTCATATCCGGCATGCAAGTCACCTAAATACAGCACTATGATGTGCAAATCTGGGGTTTCAAACCATCATGATATAATTTACAGGTATTACTCACCTCGAGCCGATGAAATCTTTAGCTCGCGATACCTTCGCTGCTCAAACCGGCATCCATGCGCGCCGAATCTCACCAAATTTTGAGAGAATACATCAAACTATGCCAAGGGAACAATACCCAATCGAAAATAATCAAAATATAGAAAAAATCTCGAAACTAGCAAAATCCAAGCCCTGAGCCCGCTTCTCGAATAATTACGAAACTTACATTACCAGATTCCTCATCTCGCCACGAGTCCGTACATATCAAGAACTCCCAAATCCGAGCTCAAGTGACCTATCAAATTCTAATTTGAAATATAAAAACTCAAGCCCTAGCTTTACCCCTTTTTGATGAATTTCAACCAATTTCCATGTTAAATCTAACATTATCTCGTGTATTTAGGCTAAGGAACTTACCTCCAATCAATCCTCTTTGAATCCCTCTTCAATTAGCTCTCCCAAGCTACAAAATCGCTCAACAATGGAGGAAAAATAACATAAGCCCGCGGATGAAATATCAATTAAAACCCTTTGGCCAGGTGCTCTACTCTATGCAATCGCGGCCCTAGGCACGTGATTGCGATGAACAAATTTCCAGGGCTACAAAAATGTTCAATGCGAACGCAACAAAGCAATATGATCGCGATTAAGCACTTCACAAACCTACGCGAACGCAGCCAATTATATGCGAACGCGTAGCATAAAAACTTGCTGCCCCAAGATCCTTTTATGTGAACGTAGGATACACCATGCGATCGCGTAGTTTCACCTTCCAGTTCTATGAAATCGCGACACTGTTGATGCGATTGCGAAGGCCATTTTTCCAAGCTTTCAGATTTACTCTATGCGTTCGCATCTCTACCCACACAAACGCAATGAACAAATCTTTTGCAACATCAGAGCTGAAAACCTGCAACATTTGAGCCCAAAAAATGGTCCGATTGACCACCCGAGATCACCCCCAGGCCCCCGGGACATCAACCAAATGACATTGGATTCAAGCCTAAGTTCTTTAAAAACTTCTGAAACACGCATTCGATCATAAACCCAACCAAACGGCGTCCGAATGACCTAAACTTTTTCACACACATCACAAATAACATATCGAAGCCACAGCAACTCTCGGAATTCCATTCCGACCCTTGAATCAAAATCTCACCTATCAACCGAAATCCGCCAAATACTAACTTCGCCAATTCAAGCCTAATTCTACACCTTACCTCTAAAATCAATTTCGATCACACTCCTAAGTCACAAATCATCCCCCAAAGATAACCGAATCGTTGAGATTCACATCCGAGCCCTCTAGCTCACAAATCAACTTTCGATTGACTTTTCCACACCAATCTTTCCCCATTTCATACCAAATCCTCCCCAACTTAAACCAACGATCGTCCTCGAGCATACCTAGAGTTATCCTAGAAGCCAACCAATAGCTGAATAACCTCACCAAGCATATACCCGAGGTGATCCCACGTCACCCTATCTCGCATAGGTCGATAACACAACATAGTTGAAATCTCACAACCCACCTAGACCATGACCCATAGAACCACATCGTAGTTTCCAAAATTATACGCAAGACCAGAACCTCACACTTATACTCAGGATAAGTCCAAACTAGCTGTGATAACCCATACCTGCAACCTCTGGTGCAATTCTATGATATACCTCATAGCTCAAACATATGCAGCGATATCTCCCATTCACGACAGCTATCCACTACAACCATATACCGATAGAAACCTCTTATTAGCTAAAGTCTCATTCCAACACTTTCATATCCTACCATTGATAATAAAACACACAGAAAAACTATAACCATTTCTCAGATCAACCACTTCCCTTTTGACTAATACCACAGCAGATTTTCGAACCCAACCTCGACATTATTCTTCCAACAAGCTGAAATAACATCTATTCACATTCATTAATGACTCCAACGATCACCTAGAATTCAGCACACCACCCTGGTGATACGATACCTTAATATAGGCCTGGGCCATGACTTGTATAATTCACGCATCAATAATGAATAGTCTGGGCATACTCAAATCAGGACAATTGACTCAAATGAAAGAGCTGTACCTCAAGTTCATCAACACCATTACAACATAAGGCTGAGACCCCATATCAGGAAATAGAATAGAACACATGGATCTACCTCGAAAGGTCATATCCAACACTGCATTTACCGAGAAACACTCAATTACTTTTCCTGCTCGACTTCCTCTATGAATCCTCAATAGAATCGTACTACATGTGCCCATATCCAACAAATCATGACACCTCATGGCACATGAAGTGACTCATAGATCTCCCCAGATCATCAACCAGTTCAAGAACAATCAAATCAACCTATCCTTCAACAATACAACTAAGGACTAACCAAGCTAACTCAAGCCAAATACGTATCCACATTGGCCTGCCAACGAGCTCAATACCAAGAAGCTTGAAGGTGCTCCTTCTACTACTATAATTCATGTCGGAGCTGTATGATATGGTGCTCGGCACCAAATAAATATCGAGATCCACAATCTCACCCGACGACATGCCCAACCATAAGAAACGCATCCAAAAAGGTCCCTCAATACTGGAACTGAATCAATGGTAGAAACCTCTGCACTGACATTTGCCACGAAGGCCCAATTAAGGAAAGCAAACCTTCCCAGCCGTCCGCTGGTCTTTGAGATACAAACCACTTTGCTAGAACACAATCTGATGCACCTCGGCATGCAACCTGTGGCATTTTCCGACATATCCCATAGCACAATAGTCTAGAATAACCCAAAACTGAGACAGCCAGTCTACACCCAAATATCATATCCGCAATCTAATATACCAAGCAAAGAAAGATCCACTCGGGTCTCCAAATCCCAATAGCAGCTAAACGGTGCGGATACATATGATCCACAAGCACTACATAGTCTATACCCGAGAACTCCTAGTCTGCAACTCCATATAGCACACGAATCACTAAACCTGATCCCAAATTATGCCGTATGAATATATATTACACATCAAGTACCCATTCATTCCATGAAGGATATTCTAAACTTTCCCTATGCCATCAACAAACTCAAATATCAACAGTCGATCCAACAAGAAAAATGCCGCAATACCATCAAAGTATTATCAGTTTACATTACCTTCCCCTTTTACTGAACATATACCCTCGTCAAATCACTAAAATAACAGTACCATTTTCCTTAATCATCTGAAGATCGATTCTTAAAGCACATGCAACTGCTCGTGTTGCTTAATAGTTTAATGACTTTCCATTCTGAACTGAACCGAAACTTTACACACACAAATCTCAATCTTCCACAACATATCGCATATACCATACTATACTAGGATAACATGAGAACTACATCTCCCTTTTCCTAACCACAAACTAAACTGCCAAGACTGAATCCTTCTATCAAAACTAGGCTAAGCAAGCTGAGACTCAAGTGCATTACTGCAACATGACTGTAAAAGCTCATTACCTCGAACATATACGAATAATTAATCATACCTTTATCATATCGATTCGGTCTATTATCAAGCTATTCTGTCTATCAAATTTCTGTTCTGATTCATCATCAACTTGATATTCTTCCTTACTGTAGCACCACAATATCTCAACCCGAGTTTACCATATGAGACTCGAACATAAGACCACACTGTCTAAGACTTATAAGCCATTGAATACTCTCTTAATGCTTCCCATAAATACCACATTCCATAATACTTTACTTGAAGAACTTCCTGCGAATCTGAATTTGTTACCATTACTTTCGAGATACTGATATATAGAATACCATAATTAGCATAAACTACGACAAGTCTTGATCTGTTCTAATGGAAACACAATCTCTACACACGTACACAACATTAAGAAACCTGATTATTACATGCAAAATCTTGATCACAATAAAACCATTCTCGAGAGTGATTCACTCTTATATAACTATAAATCACCTAACTTTAGGAACAAAACCCCTCGTGCCTTATTAGCACTCTGACATCGCAGAACATGATCTCATACCAATACAAACAACCATCTTCTTTCTCTATATACTGAGTGTTCTTTATCAACAACAGCTCAAGACATCCCAGTATTTCCTCACATCTACAAAAGCACCATATAACCTTTGTCAAAATTTTGCTTCACTCGTACCATCCTCAGCTCAATTTCTGTAACCAGGACTGATCCACCAGCATACCTCGAGACGGAACCAATATAGCACATAACTGTGCGATTAGTTAATCAACAAAAACCTCCCCAACTTGGATCAAAGCCATCTATCAGGACACACTCAATAACCCATAATACGTTTTCTCTAATGATGCTATAATATCATAGTGAGATTAAACTCAAATCATCAGCTAGTTTATGAAAATACATATCATCTGGTATTGAAATCCTTTGCAAAACTTGCATTCATCTCCACATCAGCTGAATCCACTGTCTTAAATGACCCAAATTGTCAAATTACAACATGTACCTTTCAATTACACAGGGGATCTTCTAACTTACACATAAGGATCATTGTTTAACCAAAATATGGAACTTTGATTAAAAGCAAAAAATAATAGAAAAATCAGGTTACTGATAATCAAGAGACCAAAAAATGTAAAAAGCTTTCAATAATCAAAATGAACAGTAAAGAAAAATTATATATCAGTAGGCTTTCAACAGTTGTTCGTCTATACAATTGGTATAACTTCCTCCTTTTATAGCTGACTCTAGGTAAAAGAATGAAATCTAGGTTTTAATGACATATTTATTAGTAATAAATGACATTAAATAGGTCTTTACACAATCATTCTTATTAAATACTAATCTTCAACGTATCAGGTATTTAATGATTGAATTTGGACTTCTTTCTGCCTCCAGATCCATGCTTTAAATGCTTTTTGACCCGTTGCCTTTGAATGTCTTAAATAGCTACGGAACTTGTATCTATTTATTCTTGGTATCCTTTGTCTTTAGAATTACGTTCCAACCCACTCTAAGTAGATACGGGACTCGTAGTTGAATTACGTCTCGTGTCTGATTTGTCTCCTCGTATCTTTTATTTATCCATTTAATGATAACCTTTTGACCTTTCCACGTGTCTTGCCACGTCAGAAAAAAGCTTTTTCCTAATACAGATAGTCCCCCCACTTTCTATTTATTTATCCATTAAATAAGTGGGAAGTGGAAATGGTATTTTTATCGTTATAAATGCCGACGCTTCACTTGTCTTCTTCTTTTAATGCTCCCTACACGTGTCATCTTCTGATTTAACTCTACAACTCGACTTCCTTATTTCTAGGCTTTTTTAACCTTTCTTTTCAAGAAGTGACAGTTCTTTTTAATACAGTTTTTCATCATTATACCTCTTTAGTTCATCTGTTACTTCCTTATACTATTTTGAATCTTTCTTCCTCTGTTTTCTTCTTCATCAAGTGATTTCTTTTACCTTTCTTCTAAAAAATGTTTTATTCAATAATGGCATCTTCAAAACCTAACCCTAGAAAAGTTCCAATTCTCGACCAATTTCCCAATGCTCCTACTTCAATTAGGCACAGTAGAGATAAAGGAGGAAGACTTCGAAATTTAAGATCACCGCATGAAGAATCATCTGGCAATGCTCCTCCTTCCCCGGACTCGAATGTCAAAGGTTCTTCACCTAAAGCATCTCCTTCTAAAGGTAAAGAGCCTTTCGACCCTTCTCTAGAACCTTCAGTTGAAGACATTGTTCTGAATGATTTATCATTTGTGGGTAATAGAACATCATTTCTAAAGCAAATTGAAAAAGTAGAGAAACTTGATGCTTATCCTTCCCTCATAACTGAACTCTCAATCCCAACCATTAGGAAAGATTGTTATTGGAAGGAAAATCTTCATTTATCAATTCCTACCATAAATCAGAGGATTTCTTCCATTAGGAATTGGTATTCCTTTATTTATACCTATCCTTTCACTTGGGGTTAAAGCCTGCTGTAGATCCAGTTATCCTTGATTTCTGCCATTTCTTCAACATTTGCTTAGGTTAAGTTGGCCAATTAGTATGGAGGGCGGTGGCTTGCTTGAGATTTCTATCTTCGAAGGCCAAAATTGATTTTACCTTTGCCTATCTCATTCATTTATACCATCCCAATTTGATGCGTCATGGTTTATTACCTTAACCGCAAGGAGTAAAAAGGTTTTAGTAAACCTTGATGATGTTAATGACCGTGGATGGTACCTACGTTACGTTGTTGTTCGCATAGTGGATTTACTGAGCGAGACAAACATTCCCTTCCCTGAGAAGTGGAACTTTGCACGTAAGCTTTTAGTCTTTTTTTTTCGCTCCTATTTTTAGAGATTTTGATTTTCTCTTTGATCTCATCCCTTTTTTCTTGGTTTTTGTAGCAACCATGAGAGATGTGGAGCCTATTCCCAACTTCTGTGGTTAGGTAGACTCAATTTTGAAGGTGGCTCCCAGGGAGAAAATGACTTGGAAGTCTATTTCCTCTCTTCACGATTGGAAAGTGAAAACACACGATATGTATGTTTCTATTCTTAAATACGTATAGTAAATCCAATTTTTAATATAATCGAATTCATTTTTCCCTTTTTTTATATCAGGATTTGATAATAAAGGAATGTTTCTAACGTAGCTTTAGCTCTGCGCGCTGCTGCCAATGCTTCTCTTGACTTAGACAAGGATAAAGCTTTGATAGCAGCAAAGAGAAAAATACTGGCAGTTGATGCTAATACTGAAGAAGAAGAAGAAGAAAAAGGTAGCTCGCCGTTACCCAGGCCAAAAATAAGGAGACGTGGGAATGAGATTGAGGATGCTCCCACTCGTGCCTCACCGGCCGAGCCTGTCTCGATTGATAAAGAGGATGCTCCAATAGACTTTAGTGAGTCTATTCACTGTCTTTCTATTGACAATCTTGAAGGTGGAGAGTCGGGTCATGTTCTGAATGAAGTTCCCTTATCGTCCTCAATTCCTGTTTCTCCTATCTCTTTCACATCATCTCCACGCGTAAGTGTTTTTGATCCCACGTTGATTTCTTTCGCTCCTTCTCTTTTGGTGAATGCTTCTATTCCCGTATCAATTCCAATTCCCGTGTCTGTTCCCATTCTAGCTTCAGTATCTTCTGCCATTTTTTCCTTTTCTACTACTCCTCCTTCCACTGCCCTTTCTTCCTCTTTAGTGCGTTCAGAAACTGGCCCGAGTAGCAGCAGTATGATTATGATAAAAGTCACACTTGAAGTTCTTGCCACTCACAGCCTTTTGAGGAAGACTGGAGTGTCGATGTATGGCTTGAGCCCTTGATCGGAGATATAGAGAAAAGAAATATGGACCGCCATAGCTGCTTAACTTTGATGAATGACATAGTTCATTCAACTTTAAATGTAATTTTTTTTCTAAAATTGAGTACTAAATTTCCTTTCACCATAGGTGTTTATTTTTTTGTCTTATATTTGTAGGCTAATTTGATTGGTACTGAGATAATGGGAAGGATCACCTCTTTGGAAAGAAAGGCTCGGGAATCCTCAAAAGCCATTGAAGAAGCCCAATTTGAAGCTCAAAATTGGAAGGCACAATATGAAAGTGCTTTAATGAATATGGATGAGATTCGAGATGACAAAGCCCATTTGGAATGACAAAATCTCACTTTATCTGCTGACTTAGGGGTCTCCCAAGCCACCTTAAATCAGGTCAAAAAGGATAAAGGCACTTTAAACGAATCATTATTAAAGGCGAATGAAGAAATCAAGGGGCTTAAAGAGCTTATGAAGAGAAAAGAGGACTATGCCAGAGAATTGGAGCAAAACTTGAAACTAGCTCGAGTTGACTTGAAAACTTCCTCAGACAAAGTTCATACTTTGGAAAGTTCCAACATTACACTCAAAACTTCTCTTGACTCCCAATTAACTGAGCAAGAATCAATGAAAAACGCTCTTGCTAAATGGAAAAGTATTATGAAACTTTGGAGAAGGAGTATAATTCTCTTGCAGAGAATTTTAATTATGAGGTCAACTGGGATTTTCTTAGATCACGCCGGGATGCATTATTAGAGGCTACTTAAGAGAATTTTAACTTACAATTCGAATTAGCCAAAATCTTAGATGTGATTGAGAAGAGTAATCAACATGTTGGCACTCCTGAGCAACCCATTGACATTTATTCTCCAATGTGTGGAACTCTTGAGGCAGTAAATCTGGTGGATTGTGAAGCTACTATTGAAGCGACCGGAGTAATGATTCAAGTATCTGAGGGCGAAGCTACTCCTGCTCCTGTTGCAACATCTGATGTTCAAACTCCCCCAGTGACCAGTTGAAAAAGAAATCTTTTGTTTTTTTATTTGGTGGTATAATCCTTGTTTAGGAAAAAGGAAATTAGTCATTCAAGTATTATTGTCTTTAAAACAACTACCCCATTATGAGAACTGGGGACTTCATCACAAAGTTGATTAATACCTCTTTGTGTTCTATTCTTGCCTATTTTCGTGTTTAGGACTTATAGAATAGTTTTGCATTTTTATCCTTTGAAAATGCTTTATGATTCTACTCATGGACTTATCAACATGAGGATTATAAAAAGAGGGCACTTTTTTATATATCGACACTTAATGAAGAAGATGTCTCAACTTCATAATGGTGTTATAATACGATGAAAGAAAATAGGAAGCACATGTTTTTTGTATAAAATAATTTGAACAAGTTTTTATTAATGAACTTGAGCAAATTTTTGAATAATAAATATGTTGCGGTACGTCTATAACTTCCTCGTAACTATTTTTCGTGTAACAGATTTCTTAATATAAAATATACAAGGTTTTCTTTTACAACTTGTTTTAGCACATAACCATAACCCTATCTTTATATACTTAGAAAGGGTTTGGAAAGTGTTTACAACATTGAAAAATATTTTTTTTTGTAAAGTAACGAAGCTATTCACAGCTGAATCTTGATATATGGCACTTTGTAGCTAGATTTGTTCCGCTTTTACTTGAACTCTCGTATCTCTTTTCCTTTATGGACCCACGTCTATTTTTCTGCACGAGGCTACATATACTGTATAGTCCCCCAAGTGTTTGAGCGTTGAAGAATGAAGCCTTGAACACTTGGTTATTACTCATATGCTGGTCCTTTTCTTGAAACAGAAAATATGCGGGACTCGAAGGTAAAATTTTAGATGAAGACTGCCTACACGTATGTACTTCCATCAGATTGATATAACCCTAGGCTTAGAATTTAAGAGTATTCTATTTTTCCATGCAGGTTGTGTTTCATCATTTGGCACGGGTTAGGGATTTTGCCTAGCATCTAAAATTGTTAGTAAAATCTTAATAATTCAAAAGATAAATAATTTTACATGAAAATACCTGACCGTGTCTACCCCCTTAGAAGTAGTATCTTTTTAAATGTACAGCATTCCAATGAGAAGGTAGAATTTTGCCGTCCATAGTTTCTAGCTCATACGCACATTTTCCCGCAACATTACGAATTCTATATGGTCCTTACCATGTTGGACTTAACTTTCCTGAATTAGCAGCCTTCGTAGATTGAAATACCTTTTTGAGCACAACCAGTTTTAAAGAACCTGAGACGTGTTTTCCGGTAATAATATCATTCAATCACTTGTTTTTGAGCTGCCATTCTTATCAATGATGCTTCTCTCCTTCCTTCAACTAGATCTAGATTAACTCGTAATTCTTCATTGATTGAATCCTCCGTTGCTTGATCATATCTTATACTTGGTTCCCCTATTTCAATTGGAATCAGAGCTTCTGCACCATAAACCATCGAAAACGGTGTTTCGCCCGTGCTTATTTTCGTAGTTGTTCGATAAACCCACAACATAGCTAGTAGAACTTCAGGCCAATTGCCTTTTGAATCCTGTAACCTATTCTTTAAATAATTGATGATTATCTTGTTTATGGATTCCACTTGTCCATTACCCACCGGATGATATAGTGTCGATGTTATTCTTTTGATTTGCCAGCTTTGAAAGAATTCAGTAATTTGTGCTCCTATGAATTGCGGACCATTATCACACATGATTTCCTTTGGAACCCCAAAGCGGCATATTAAAAAATCTTTAACTTCTTTCTCTCGTAACTTTATAAATGCCCCCGCTTCTACCCATTTAGTGAAATAATCAGTAAGTACGAGTAGAAACTTTACCTGTCCTTTTGCCTGAGGCAGTGGACCCATGCTATCCATACCCCACTTCATGAAGGGCCATGGAGCTATGACTAGATGTAGTAATTCAGCTAGCCTATGCATATTATTTCCATAACTCTGACATTTGTCACATTTAGCTACGAAGTCGTTTGCTTCCTCCTCCATTTTAGGCCAATAATATCCTGCCCGTATCAATGTTTTTACCAACGATCTACCTCCCGCATGATTTCCACAATGTCCTTCATGTATTTCCCTCATTACATACTCCGTTTGCGAAGGACCGAGACACCTTTTTAGAGGACCTCCGAACATTTTTCCATAAAGATTTCCTTGATGTAAACAATAACTGGCAGCTTTCTTACATAATGTATGAGCCTTTGTTTATCATTAGGTACGGTTCCATACTACAAAAAAACAATGATTTCATTCCTCCAATCCCATGTTAAATGATTAAAATTTACCTCGTTCATATCAGCTTCGAGAGTGGAATGGAATAAATGTATAACTGAAGCATTTGCATCGTCTGCTATATCGGCCACAGATACGAGGTTGGACAAAGCATCAGCTTCTGAATTTTCGTCCCTTGGAATCTGCATTACTTTCCAAGTTTTGAATTGTCTTACTAATTCTCGCACCTTCTCAAGACATTCCTGCATTATGGTTTCTCTGGCTACATAAGTCCCCAGTACTTGATTCACTACCCACTAAGAATCACTTTTAATTGTGATTTTCTTGATGCCGAGTTCGAGCGACAATTCCAAACCTGTAATCACAGCTCCATATTCTGCTTCATTATTAGTAACAGGAAGACATTTTATAGCTTGTCTAATTATTTCTCCCGTTGGTGGTATAAGAACGATTCCTAAGCCTGTCCCCTTTTACATTAGACGAACCATCAGCAAACAATGTCCAAATCCGTGGGTTTGCACCATTAAAAACTTGTAACTCTTTTTTTGCCTCTAAATATATCCCCTGACTAAAATCAGCTACGAAATCCACAAGTACTTGGGATTTGATAGCAGTACTAAAATCATCTACGAAATCCGCAAGTACTTGGGATTTGATAGCAGTTCTAGGTTGATAACTTATTTCATACTTGCTTAATTCTATAGCCTTCCTAATCTACCTGATAGTTCATGCTTATGTAAAATATTTCGTAGGGGAAAAGTTGTAACTACAACAATAGGATGACACTAGAAATAAGGCCTTAATTTCCTAGATGCCATAATTAAAGCTAATGCTAACTTTTCTAGGTGTGGATACCTTGTTTCCACATCAAATAAAGTCTTAGTTACATAATAGATAGGAGATTGTTTACCTTTGTCTTCACGAACTAAGACAACACTTACCGCTACTTCTAAAACTGCCAAATAAATAAGTAACTTCTCGCCTTCTTTTGGCTTTGCCAATAGATGAGGGTTTGACAAATAAATTTTCAAATCCTTAAGAGCTCGTTGGCAATCTTCATTCCACTCGAAATGATCCTGTTTCTTAAGTGCCGAGAAAAATTTAAAGCAATTTTCAGAAGACTTAGAAATAAATCTCCCTAGGGCCGCGATTCTTCCAGTCAATCGTTGAACCACCTTTTTATTTGTAAGGATATCAGGTATTTCTTCGATTGCTTTAATCTGCGAAGAATTCACCTCAATACCACGGTTAGAAACAAGAAAACACAAAAATTTACCTGAGGCTACACCAAATGCACATTTTTCTGGGTTAAGCTTCATATTGTACTTACGCAAGATTTACAAGCGTGACAGATAAATGAGAAATGTGATCAGCAGAATGTTGGGTTTTGACAAGCATATCATCTATATATACTTCCATAGTTTTTCCTAAATGTTCCTGAAACATTTTAGTGACTAACCTTTGATAGGTTGCACCAGCAATTTTTAGACCAAAGGGCATTACTTCATAACAGTAAGTCCCCCAGTCAGTGATGAAAGAAGTCTTTTCTTCATCATCGGGGTGCATTTTAATTTGGTTGTACCCCGAATATGTATCTAAAAAACTTAAGAGTTTGTGACCTGCAGTTGCGTCTATCATTTGATGTACATAGGGTAAATGGAAAGAATATTTAGGGCAAGCTTTATTTAGATCAGTATAATCTACGCAAACTCGCCACTTACCATTTTTCTTAGGTACGACCACCGTATTGGCTAACCAATAAGGATACTTTACCTCGCAGATTGACCCAATTTGTAATAATTTCTTAACCTCATCTTAAATTACTTGATTTTTGAAGGCTCCTTGCTTTCTTTTCTTCTGCTTGATTGGAGCAAAAGATGGATCCATGTTGAGTTTATGAGTCATCACCTCCGGTGGTATACCTGTCATATCAGCATGGGACCAAGCAAAACAGTCCCCGTTAGTTTTTAAAAATTTAATTAACATACCTCGCATGTCAGGCCTTAGACTAACCCCTACGTAAAATTTCCTTTCATGACATTGTTCAAATAAGATTACTGCTTCGAGCTCTTCTATTGTTGTCTTTATGTTTTCATTTTCCTCGGGTTCCTGAATGACATCAGGTCTCAAGTCTAAATCCATTTTTTCAGTTGAAATTTGGTTGTTGTTGCCTCTAACTATTCCTACAGAGCTCGTACTTGCAAAAACGTTGATGCTCCTAGATGTTTGTTGATCTCCTCGAATTTGACATATTCCCCAAGGCGAGGGAAACTTGATGACTTGATGTAAAATTGATGGAACAACATCCATATCATGAATCCATGGTCTCCCCATGATTAAGTTATAAGCCATTTCCATATTCACTACCTGAAATTTAGTTTCTTTAACGACACATGCAGCATAAGTTGTTAAAATTACTTCACCTATCGTTATCACGTTTGTATTATCAAAGCCTGATAACGTATGTGCTTTGGGTATCATCTATCTTCAGCTTGTATTTCTTGCAACACTCTTAACAAAATGATGTTGACAGAACTTCTCAGATCAATTAAAACTCGTTTCACATTAGTATCATGCACGAGTAATGATATAAACAGTGCATCATTGTGAGGAGTGATCATTCCTTCTGTGTCTGCATCATCAAAAATCATACTTTCATCCTCTAAGGTTTGGCGTACTTGCTTTCCGTGTGTAATAACCACTTTAGAAATTTTATTTGAAGCCATGTACGTTACTCTGTAAATGTCCTCTCCTTCATTGATGACATTCAATGTCCTTTTTGGAAATCGTGTGTTTGATGCAAGAGTATCTCCATGAGAGGCTGGAGGGGAAGGAACTATGCTAACATTGTTCAAATCCCCTTGAACGTGAGGGATCTGGTTTTCAACAACATTGTTGTTGTTGTTGTTGGTGGTGTTGATGTTGTTTGACATGATGTCAAAAACAAGTAAAGTGTGTAAGCTTTAGAAAGAATAGATTATCAGATTCCCGGTAACGGAACCAATTTGTTTAACCAAAATATGGAACTTTGATTAAAACCAAAAAATCATAGAAAATTTGGGTTACTGATAATTAAGAGACCAAAAAATGTAATAGGCTTTCAATAATCAAAATGAACAGTAAAGAAAAATTGTATTTTAGTAGGCTTTCAACAGTTGATCGTCTATACAATTGGTATAACTTCCTCCTTTTATAGTTGACTCTAGGTAGAAGAATGAAACCTAGGTTTTAATGACATAATTATGAGTAATAAATAACATTAAATAGGTCGTTACATAATCATTGTTATTAAATACTAATTCTTCAACGTATCATGTATTTAATGATTGAATTTGGACTCCTTTCTGCCTCCAGATCCATGCTTTAAATGCTTTTTGAACCGTTGCCTTTGAATGTCTTAAATATATACGGAACTCGTATCTATTTATTCTTGGTATCCTTTGTCTTTAGAATTACGTTCCAACCCACTCTAAATAGATACGGGACTCATAGTTGAATTACGTCCCGTGTCTGATTTGTCTCCTCGTATCTTTTATTTATCCTCTTTAGGAATGTTAACCTTTTGACCTTTCCACGTGTCTTGCCACGTCAGAAAAAAGATTTTTCCCAATACAATCATACCACTCAAGAACACTCTGCATGAGATAACCCACGTGCTTCGCCTCAATTTAGTTTTTTAGCCCACCTCCCACCGTCATACACATAATACAACCAATTTAGTCTTCCTAAGTTTGAATTCATACCGCCACACATTCCACTTTACTTTCCAACTAGGAGATACGAAAATATTCTTCACGCACCCATAACTCGGGGCCATACAATAGATCACAATAGAAATCGAACACTTATCAGTCATCTATTATCCAGCAGACTTCTTCGTGACTACCAACTCATATAAATACACATCACGACACTAACATACTCATCACATGGATATCCAACTGCCATTCCATCTAATAAGGACAATACTGAACATATAAGTTCAAAACATTTGCGCACACAATCAGCACCTTGGTGCTCAAGACATAGGCAAAGCTCCGGCCTCAAGTCCTCCAGAATGGCCAAATACACTCACAATGATTAACTCCCGCCCCTCGATCGGGGAATCACAAGACATCAAGGCTCATATAAAACTGAGCGCTCATGTGCACATAAAGACGTGTAGAAGGAATTTTAAGAGTTATATCTCAAGATAAATCAAGTACGCACGATACAAATTCCAAGAATGGGAAGTTTTTCCTAAAGGTTTTGCAGCCTCTCGAGGATAAATACAGACGTCTCCGTACCGATCCGCGAGACTCTACTAAAACTGCTCATGACTCATGAGACCTAGTAACCTAGGCTCTGATACCAACTCCAATTTTCCCAAAACCCGGTCGTGATGGCGTCTCTCGTGAAGAAAAGGTTAGCCAACTAACCCAAAGCGTTTCTTTAACAATTTTTGAAACATAATGAACAGAAAATACAACTTAAATAACGTTGGTTAAAAATATTTACAATCCAACTCAACCCAACCGGGGTGTCACAAGTCACGCTCATCTAAGAAGTAGGAACACAACTACAGGGCCAAATATATATAAAATGAAATTTGGAGTCCAAAGATGAAGTCTGGTGCTACGAACGCTGGTGATCACCTTGCCTAGCTACAATAGTAATCCCTTCAATCGACTAATAACCCACTATCAGGTAAACAATACCTGCAACTGCATGCGAGGTGGAGGGAGTAAAGTGAGTACTCCAACTCAGTGAGTAATAAGAGTAAATAATAACTGAACGGCAAGAAATCACGTAAGAGCAATCCATTATGCAATATGGGACAGTACAACCCTTTGAGAAGACAGTAAATCCGGGAAAATGCTTTAGAAAATATCTAGCTCGGTTAAAAACCTCTTTTGAAAATATCCTTTTTCCCAACAGTCAAGCAAAAGAATGCATAATCTGATAGTGCAAGTCTGCACATAAGTCAACCCATTGGGCACAATACTCCATTAACAAATAACACCAGGGTATTTGGAAAAAAGTGCACGAAATAGCATGGATGCCAATGATATGAGAGTGCTGAATGTCATGCCACATAGTATAAATAGGAACCAATACATGAATGAAATGCACTGCACATGACCACTGCAGCGTGCAGACCGATCCTTTTAGGTACCCGCGCTCACTATAGGGGTTCAGACTCTAGAAAAGGCTCCTACAGCCCAAGCGCAATATCAATATCACACCGCTGCGACATGTAGCTTGATCCAAAAATGCACATGTAACACTACTGCGATGTGCAGCCCGATCTATGCTCAGTCTATAAATGCACATAAGCCACTTGGGCAATATCAAAATAGCAGTTTACAGTTCAAACATCAATAACATATTGTTGAAGTTTTCAAATCTTAGAAAATTAGTTGAGTTTACGAATTAGTACTAAAACCCTAGACCAATATCAAATAGTATGCACAAATAATGTGAAAATAGTGATATCAATCTCTAAAGGATTTACATAGTTGGCACGAAGCCCAAACATGGCAATTAGCCCGGATTATGATGACAACAACTCGTTCAGCCAAATACGCGGTAAAAATCAATAACCAGGATGGACAAAGTCACAATCCCCAATGGTGCTCTACCCCACGCTCATATCCGGCGCGCAAGTCACCTAAATACAGCATTATGATGTGCCAATCCAGGGTTTCAAACCCTCAGGATATCATTTACACGTATTACTCAGCTTGAACCGGTGAAATCTCTAGCTTGCGATGCTTTCGTCGCTCAAACCAGCATCCACGCGCGCCGAATCTAACCAAAATTTGAGCGAATACATCACATTATGCCAAGGGAATAATACCCAATCGAAAACAATCAAAATACAGCACAAATCTCGAAACTAGCAAAACCCGAGCCGCGGGCTCGCTTCTCAAAAAATTATGAAACTTACATTACCAGATTTTACATCTAGCCACGAGTCTGTACATATCAAGAACTCCCAAATACGAGGTCAAATGACCTATCAAATTTAGATTTGAACTATAAAAACTCAAGCCCTAGCTTTACCCCTTTTTGATGAATTTCAACTAATTTCCATGTTAAATCTAACATAATCTCGTGTATTTAGACTAAGGAACTTACCTCTAATCAATCCTCCTTGAATCCCTCTACAATTAGCTCTCCCAAGCTCCAAAATCGCTCAACAATGGAGGAATAATAACATAGGTTCACAGATGAAATATCAATTAAAGCCCTTCTACCCAACTGCTCTACTCTATGCGATCGTGACCCTAGGCACGCGATCACGATGAACAAATTTCCAGGGCTCCAAAAATGTTCAATGCGAACGCAATAGAAGCAATTCGATTGCGGTTATTCACTTCCCAAGCCTACGCGGATGCGGACTTTCTTCATATTAATAAAGCGTTACTAATTGTGGACACATTCGTATGATATGAGTTTTGACGTGCCAAACAAATGGGGACACGTACACGTGACATGTTTTAAATTTGTTAATCAAAAAGAAAAACGCACATAGGTTCTAAAATCAATAATTAAACAATTTGATTCAGCCAAGTATGATCAAAGCGACTGTACTAGAACCACAGAATTCGAGAATGCCTAACACCTTCTCCCGGATTAATAGAATTCCTTATGCATATTTTTATGTTTCACAGACATTAAACTAGAGTCAATATTTTCTCGATTCGGGATTTGAAACCGGTAACTTAGGACTCCGTAAACTATCCAAAGTATCGACCTGATCTTAAATAATAATCATGTTTCGATTGTCACTTAAATTGAGAAAAAAACCCTTATACCCCTTCTGGGTAGTAAAAAAAAGTATGACACCTAGTATTTTGGGTACACCTTTCCTTGCTATAGGGAAGGCTCTTGTTGAGGTGGAATTCCATGAGTTCACCTTCCGGGTGGGTGATGAAAAGTTGGACTTTCATGTGTTCAAATATATGAGGAAACCAAATAGCAATGAAGTTTGTTCGTTTGTGGAATTGGTGACCGATGTGATTAATGATGACGCTAGTGCCACAATGAATATTGACGATACTTTGGAGGATGTTTTGATCAACCTTGATGATGATGAGGAGAAATATGGCTATGTGGAATGTGTATATACATTTCAAGGAATGGGGTCGTACACTTATGAATCTAGCAAATTAACCTTATACCTCAAATACTAGAAGACTCCTCCAATAAAGCCCTCAATCGAGGAGCCTCCCACATTGGAGTTAAATCCACTGCCTCCATATCTCAGGTATGAATTCCTTGGACCTTTTTCTACTTTACTGGTTATTCTTTCCTCTTATTTGACTAACGTATAGGTAGACTCCACATTGGCGGTGCTATAAAATAGGAATAAATCTATAGGATGGACATTGGAGGATATTCGGGGCATAATCCCCACCTTTTCTATCCACAAGATTGTTTTGGAGGAGGATGCCAAACCTTCCGTGGAATATCAAATAAGGTTAAATGAAGAAATGCAAGAGGTGGTCAAAAAGGAGATCATATGGTTGGATGCCAGGGTTGTTTCCCCATTTACAATACTTTGTTGATTTCTCAAGTGAAATGTGTCCCAAGGAAAGGGGGCATAACTGTGTTTAACAAAGAAAAGAACGGGTTGATTCCTATAAGAATGGTGACGGAAGTGGAGAGTGTGTATGGAATACCCCGAAATCAATAAAGTCGTAAGGAAAGATCATTTCCCACTTCCTTTCCTTGATAAATGCTTGATAGGTTGGTTGGCCATGCTTTCTATTATTTCCTATATGGGTATTCCGGCTAAAATCAAATTCTTTTTTGCTTCGGAGGATAAAAAAAGGACTATGTACCTATAATACTTTTGCATTCTCGTGGATGCCATCTGGGTTATGCAATGTACCGATGACTTTTCAATGGTATATGATGGTTATCTTCATCGACATAGTGGAGGATTTTGTTTTTTGGGGTCTTCATGGATGAACTTTTTGTGGTTGGGAGTGTTTTTTATGATTGCTTGAAAATTTTGGATAAGGCCTTGTCAAGACATGAAGAGACGAACTTGGTATTGAATTGGAAGTAGTGTTATTTTATGGTCGAGGAAGGCATTCTCCTTGTCCACAAAATTTCAAAGAAGAGTATTGGGTCGATAAGGCCAAAATAGAGGTGATTTCTAGACTTTTTCCCCTACATCCATGAAGGGAGTGAGGAGTTTCTTGGGACATACGGGGTTCTATCACTTTTTCATCAAGGATTTTTCCAAAGTGGTGAACCCTTATGTATGATTTTTGAGAAGGATGCCAAGTTCCATTTCAATGAGGATTGCATTTGAATTGCTCAAAGTCAAATTGACAACTGCTCTGATTATCACCGCATTGGATTGGAGCTTTCCTTTTGAGCTCATGTGTGATGCAGGTGATGTGTTGGTTGCAGTAGTTTTAGGGCAATAAATCCACAAAATCTTCCATCTTTTCTTCTGTGATAGTAAGACCATGAACGATGCCAAGTCAATTATACTGTGACCAAAGAATAGCTTTTTGCTATTTTATTTGCTATGGAGAAGTTCTACCCATACTTGATGGGTACAAAGGTGATTTTCCACACCGTTCATGCGGCGCTTCGGCACTTAATAAGAAAGAAGGATTCAAATGTGAGGTTAATGTTGTGGTTGCTTTTATTTAAATGGTTCGATCTAGAGATCCAATACCGCAAAGGTAGTGAAAATCAAGTGGCGGACCATTTGTCTTGAGTGGAGGAGGAGGGGAGGCCACATGATGGCCTTGAGATCAATTATTCCTTCCTCGTAATCAACTTTGAGACATTTCAATGACTGAGATGCCATGGTTCGCCGACTTATCAAATTATCTTGTGAGTGGCGTTGTACTGAATGATTTCTCCTCAAACCAAAGGAAGAAGTTCAAACGGGATTGCCTTGACTATTATTGGGACGAACCGTACCACTTCCGAATTTGTACCGATAGTGTGATTCGAAGATGTGTACCAAAGAAGGAACAAGTGGAAATTCTTGAGGCTTTCCACTCTTCGCCATATGGTGGTCACCAGGTGGAGCTAGAACGGTGGCAAATGTGTTGAGTGGTGGATTTTATTGCCCTCATCTCGACAAGGATGCTAGTGAGATGTTAAGTGTTGTGATGAATGCCAAAGGACCGGTGAAATCTCAAAGAAAAATGAAATGTCCATTTGTGAGCTATTGAGGAAACGCCTACATTCTAGTCGCGGTTGATTATGTGTCTAAATGGGTTGAGGCCGTTGCTTTACCCAACAACGAAGTGAGGAGTGTGGTAGCATTTTTGAAGAAGAACATATTTACAACATTTTATAGTCCAAGGGCTATCGTAAGTAATGGAGGTTCACATTTTCGAAACAAGTCTTTTGATACCTTACTTAGCAAGTATGGTATCACTCACAAAGTCTCAAAGTCTCTAACAGTGAAATAAAGAGTGTTTTGTCAAAGAAAATGAATGCCAACCAGACGGATTGGTCAAGAAAACTTAATGATGCGTTATGGGCTTATAGGACGACAAACAAAATGCCGATCGTAAGGTCTCCATACCGGTCGTGTTTGGTAAAGCTTTTCATCTTCCACTGGAACATGAGCGCAAGCCCATGTGGGCTTTGAAGAAGTTGAACCTTGAATGGGAAGTCACCGCCAACTTAAGGGTGACACAATTGAATGAGCTAGATAAATACCGGTACCATGCATATACAAGTTCTTCCTTATACAAGGAGAAGATGAAGTACCTCCATGACAAGTACATCCAAAACAAGGAGTTTAAAGAAGGTGATATTGTATTATTCTTCAATTCTCGGTTACAAATGTTTTCGGGAAAGTTGAAGTCAAAATGGAATGTCCCATTTGAGGTTGCTGGTGTGAAACCATT
The DNA here is from genome assembly GCA_032618575.1 of Nicotiana noctiflora. Classification (NCBI taxonomy): domain Eukaryota; kingdom Viridiplantae; phylum Streptophyta; class Magnoliopsida; order Solanales; family Solanaceae; genus Nicotiana; species Nicotiana noctiflora. The sequence goes on from JASVEL010003279.1 coordinate 334,668, forward strand.
TGGTGTATTGGATTTCAAAAATAAGAATGATGAATTTTTTAGAGTCAATGGGCATCGGGTGAAGCACTATCTCAAACATGTTGATGATGGACACGTTGTGGCAGTTCTTCATTTCAATTTATTGGTAGTTTATGTCGCTCTTGTTCAGGATATTTTAAAGAAGTCAAAGGTTTTTAAGGAACTTCATCTTAATCAACCGAAATTCTATTAAGGAATACAAAAAAGGGGTAGTCATTTGTATATAACTTTGAATGACTTTTCTCTTCTATTTTTTTATTTCCTTCCTTTCCTTTCTATTTGTATTTTTTTATCATTGCTTCCATTGAATTTTGTGTTCTATAACTACACAACCTCTGTTAAAGCAATTGCTTATTGCGAGGCAACCCATGTGTCTTTTTCTTTATCTTTTTCTTCTTCTTTATATAGGTTTCGTTTTGTGCTAACTAGTCTTGAAGTGTATGTAGGAATGAGTGTGCTTTGCGGGGGCTATGCCTAGAAAATGGCTAAGTGTTAAAAAAGTGCGGACCGCACATTAATTGTGCAGATCGCACAATTGTTTACCCACATCAAAGAGGAATCTGCGGCTGCACAATTCATTGTGTGGTCACTCAACTGGAGACTCAAAAATGCAACTCTCTGAAGCTTGGAATAGCAGAGAAATGGCCATTCTGCAGCCATACTTGAAATTGTGGGGTCTGCACAAATTTCTACGATCACACTCACTTTTGTGCAGACCGTAGAGCTTCTACTAGCCTCAGATAAAGAGTGAGGACACACTCACAATTGTGCAACCGCATTCTGCTGCATTTTTTGACCTAATTCAGTCAACCTATAAATAGGCCCTCATAGCATTATTCACAACATTAAACACTCTGAGCTCTGGAGACTTAAGCAAGCACAGTGCACAGACGTTATTTCACACTCCACATTTATTTCATTAGTCTAGATTCTTCCCTACATCCTTCGTCACTGGTATGTTCAATTCATGTTTAGATTTTTTAATTTTGCTTAGTTTTTGTTCTTTAGTAGCATCGTTATTTTCATGCCTAAAATGTCAAAAGTTCTTCATGTGTGCTTAAAATTGTATGGGTAATATCATATGCACTCAATGGGGTCTACGTAAATCATGTATCATGTTTAATTTTTCAATACCATGTCTATATTGTGAAAATATTTAAAATACCTAAGCCAGTGTTGTATGTTATTAAATTGTGCAGTCCACGGATTCTGAGTGAGGGAACAACATTGAGCATGTAATATGCGGACCGCACTCAAAATTTTGCGGTCCAAAAAAGATTATGCAGTCCGCATAAAAATATATGTGATCCTACTTTGAAACATCAGAGGACCAGTAGTCTGAACCTGGTTTTGTTTGGTCGCACTCAAAATTGCCCAGTCTGCATTTCACGTGCAACCATACAATAAAGTTATATGGTTTGTACAAGGCAGTATACAACCACACTCTATATTGTACGGTCCGCACTTTCACTTTTTTCAACTATACTGTTAACTGCTTCTAGACTTTAAGTGACATACGTCTTTTGTATTGCAGACAAAGGCTCGATCATGAGGTAGAGGTGATACAATTTAAAGGGAGGGGTGAACCCTCCCAAGGCTGAGGGAAGGGTACTTAACCTTTGGGAGTGCAAAATAATGCATCAACCAAAAAGCAAACCACATGGAGAGGTAGGTCCACAGAGCTTTCAGAATCAAGCTAGTGCGTCCCATCTAGGAAAGCCTCTTAGGGTCACTCAGTAGAGGAATAACCTGAGGCTCAGTCCCAACCATAACAATTCCCTGGGAGATACCAACTCTATAATGAACCCTCCACCATAGCAAGTTCTTCTGAAGGTTCAGATGCCGGCAGCCAGGGTTCAGAGCCCTCCTTTACACACACAGCCCATACACCAGTTGTAGTAGATGATGTTGATAAAATTCCCAACGATGGTAGTGGAGGTGACACTAGAATGGGAGGCTTAGATAGGCCAAAGAAGAAGGAGATATGGGAAGATAGATTTGTGAGCTTGACAGCAATCACAAAGTTCAGAGAATTGTGGCCCTAGAGATCGCTCACACTTGAGCGGCAATTCTTATTGGAGAATTTGGAAAGATACAATCCAAATGTTCTTAAGTAGTTCAGAGAGGGAAAATGGTGGATATGGTTAACCCAAAGTGTTATGGAGGCCAAGGAACACTTGGTACGGGAATTCTGTGCCAATGTGGCAGACATCAAGAAAGATACCAAAGTGACCAAAGTGAGGAATTTAAAGGTCGGATTTGATCAATACACTCTGAACACTTATATGGGATTCGAGGAGGTTGAGGCAATCTAGTATATGGAGAACCTTTTGTGGATGATGTAGCTCGCCCTTAGCAAGTAGAGATTTTGGCAGCTCCAAGACCACCACCACCGTGGATTGCAACAGGGGTTTCCATTGCACATGCCACCCTCAATTTTGAAGTAAAAAGGTGGCAAACTTTTGTGTGCACCCGGATTGACCCGAGGTAGAATGAGAACAATCTTCTACTCCCCCGAGCAATTCTAGTGTAATCTTCATGGTCGGGTACCCAATCAACGTCGGTGCCATCATGCCAGCCAACATGTCAGAGGTTGTCTAAAAATGAGAAAGCTCATATACATATCCTAACACCCTTATAGAATACCTTACAGATGCAAAGGTGGAGTTGAGGAGATTTGATATAAAGGTGTGGGACAAAAACCCTTCTCATGGCACTCTTTTCAAGGTCTGAGAAACCCAAAGTTCAAGTGTAAGGCAACTTCCACCACTGGCCAACCTGATGAGCCATTGGTGGTGGTTATAGATTCAACTACTAAGCCTTCAACAACTCATCTGCCTTCTACAGCTGCCACGCCTTCCACAACAGTTGGTACGTTCACCGAGACAAGTAACATGCCACCACCTCCATCTTCTAGACCATATGTATCAATGCCAATGCCTACCTCATCCACATATACACTCGTTGCGATCTGAGCTTTTAAGACATTGGCGAGTCTCAACAACTGGATGTAGATAGCTACATCGAAGATATCGTACATATCCAGTGTTGTTGCAACATAGTCTTCTAACCCTGCAGCACCACAGGTACTTCCATTAGTGGAGGAAACATTAAAGAAGATCCTGGAAAATAAGAAGACAATCATGGATGCAATGGTAGCGCATGGTAGAGCTATTGAGGAGTTGGGCAAACAGGTGAAGAAGATACGAAAATCTCAGGCTTCGAAGAAATCAATGGATAGATTGAGAAAAGAAGTGGAAAAGATAGTATCCGCTGGGGATATACCACTTGATATGCTAATGGAGTCAGCTCTAGCGGCACCATCAGTACCTGGGGCATCAAAGGTAGTAGCTGGTAAGTCTGAGGAGCTAGACCATGTTGCCCACACTACTCAGGAGGCATTTCAGATGTTCATAAACCTCGTTATTCCCCGACTAAAGGATGATAAGATCAAGTTAGAGGAGCCCGGGGGTGCTGATGATGTCATGCACACAGAGATCACATTGGGAGTTCTCTTCACTCTATACCCTTCCTTATTCTAATTTTTTTGTTAAGCATTTAGGACAGTGCTTATTCTTATTTAAAGGGGTGGTCTATTTTGGTTGGTTTTGATATAACATTAGCATGTAATAACTTTAATACTCATTTTTATTCTTTATTCTCTCTTTCATTATGTATATATTCCTCCATCTCTTTTGATGCATATATTTTATTCCCCTCGGTTTGTATAAAAAATTGTCTTATTTTCAGGAGTTTATTTTATAGCTTTTTTAGTTTGTTTTTCTTAGTAGTATATATTTTACTTTAATAGATTCATTTTTATTTGGTAGATTCATTTTTTGATTAAGTGAGAAATAAGCCTTTGATTTTCTTAATGTCACGGTTCTTTCCAAATGTGAGTTTTGTGTGAACCAGGTGGCTCTTCCCAATGATGGATGGCATGACAACCTTCTTAAGGGATTGAGTCGGTTTTGGATGCTTAGGTAAAAATAGTAGTACTAATGAATAAAAAGGGTACCAACACATTTAACTATGGTCTTATCGTTAAAAACAAGTTCTTGGTAATAAAATATTTCTAAATAGTGACCTTGAAACTCTTGTGTTGACTTGAGAAATCATAGAGTGGTTTAGTGATTTTCAATCTTGACTATGGTTGTCACAGAATTGGGTGATCCCTTCTTTAATCACTTACCAATCGTTCTAAAGAAGAAGAATCGTTGGAAAAATTGCCTCAGATGTTTTGGCTTTTTTGAAAAGTGAAGAAATGACTGAAATTCCTGTTTATTATACCCTTCGGAAGTCCCTCGGGGGGACCGCACAAAAAAGACCGCGGCCGCGCTAACCTACTTGAATACCTGCTGATCTCTGTAGTTCCCTGCATCTACCGCGCAAAGGCAATAGCATCCACACAGCACCAACCACGGACCGCGCAAAGGTGACTGCGGCCGCGCTGGAGGGTTCAAATCTGCAACATTTTCCTAAACCTGCAACAGCTGGTATTTTAAGCCTAAGGTATCTCAGAACCTACTCGAAACTCACCCGAGCCCTCAGGGCTCCAAACCAAACATACACACAACCTTAGAAATAACCTACGGACCTATCCGTGTGATCAAATCGCCAAAATAACATCATATACATCAAACCAAGCCTCAAAGCTCATGATTTCTTCAAAATAATTCATAGAACATCAAATTACCATTTTATGTCTGAAACACGTCAAACAACATCTGTTCTCAACCAAACTTTACAGAAAGTGCTTAAATCATATATAAGACTTTTATCGGGCGCCGGAACTAAAATACGGGCTCGATACCGTAGTCTTCTAATCAAATTTCATTTACAATTTCCTTAATTATTTACAGAAAATAATTTCACACAAAAATTCATTTCTCGAGTTTGGGACCTCGAAATTTAATTCTGGACATACGCCCAAGTCCCATATTTTCCTACATACCCTCTAGGACTGGCAAATTACGAGTCCAGGTCCGTTTATCAAAAATGTTGACCGAAGTCAAATTTATTCAATTTAATATCAATATTTAGTATTTTTCTCATAGAATTCATATTTAAGCTTTCCAGCTACACACTCGGACTGCGCATGCAAATCGAGGCAACCCAAGAGGAAGATTTCAAGGCCTCATAAGTATAGAATAGGTAAGAAAACAAGTGATGACCCCTTTGGGTCGTCACATCCTCCACCACTAAAACAGTCGTTCGTACTCAAATGGACAAAACAAAGAAGTGCCAGAGTTGGGAAAGAGATGAGGGTAACGGCTCCGCATATCAAATTGGACATCCAGGTCGATGTCTCAAGAGGCCAACCTCTCCACTGGACACGAACAGAAGGAAAACTCTTGGATCTTAACTGATGAACCTACATGTCTAGAATAGCTACCGACTCTTCCTCATAAGACAAATCTTTGTCCAACTGGACAGTGCTAAATTCTAACACGTGGGATGGATCACCGTGATACCTCTGAAGCATGGATATATGAAAAATTTGGTGCACAGCCGATAGTCTAGGCGGCAATACAGATCTATAAGCCACATGTACCACTCGATCAAGAATCTCAAAGGGACTAATGAACCTAGGGCTAACCTTGCCCTTCTTCCCAAATCTCATCACGCCCTTCATAGACGATACTTGGAGCAATACCCACTCACCAATTGTAAATGCTACATCTTGAACCTTGCGATCTACATAAGTCTTCTGCCTAGACTAAGTTGAACGACGTCTATCCTGAATGATCTTGACCTTGTCCAAGGCCTGTTGAACCAAATCCGTGCCTAACAACCTAGCGTCCCCCGGCTCAAACCATCCAACAGGAGATCGACACTGTCTACCATAAAGCCTCACAAGGAACCATATAGATGCTCGACTAGTAGATGTTGTTGTAGGCAAACTCCTCTAAAGGCAAGAACTTATCCCAAGACTTTCCAAACTCAATAACACATGCATGGAGCATATCCTCAAGAATTTAGATAGTACGCTCGGACTGTCCGTCCGTCTAGGGGTGAAATGTTGTGCTCAACTCCACCTGATTACCTAAATCCTACTGCACGACTTTCTAGAACCGCAATGTAAACTGAGTAATCCTGTCTGAAATAATAGATAATGGAATACCATGCAGATGCACGATCTCCCGGATATAAATCTCCGCCAACTGCTCCGATGAATAAGTGGTGCACACATGAATAAAATGAGTGGACTTGGTCAGCCGATCCACAAACCCAAATAGCATCAAACTTCTTCAGGGTCTGTAGGAGTCCAGATACAAGTTCCATAGTGATGCGCTCCTATTTCAACTCTAAAATCTCTATCTGCTGAAGCAACCCACCCGGTCATTGGTGCTCATACTTCACCTGCTAGCAGTTGAGGCATTTAGACATGTACCCAACTATATCTTTCTTTATCTGCCTCTACCAATAGTGTTGTTCAGGTCCTAATACATCTTCGCAGCACTCGGATGGATGGAATACCACGAACTATGGGCCTCTACTAAAATTAACTCTCGGAGATCATCAATATTGGGCACACAAATCTGGCCATGCAGCCTCAATACCTCGTCATCTCCGATGGTCATATCTCTAGCATCACCATGGTGGACCTTGTCCTTAAGGACAAGAAAATGATGGTCATCATACTGCCGCTCCCTAATACGATCAAATAGGGAAGACCGGCAAATTGCACAAGCTAGAACCCGATTGGACTCCGAAAGGTCCAATCTCACAAACTAGCCGGCCGAGGCCTGAACATCCATCGCAATGTCCTCTCTGAAGCTGGTAAATATGTCAAACTCTCCAAACTCTCTGCCGGCCGACTCAAGGCATCTACCACCATATTGGCCTTTCCCGGTTGATATAGAATAGTAATTTCATAGTCTTCAACAACTCCAACCACCTCCTGTGGCGCAAATTTAGATCATGTTGCTTGAAAAAATGTTGCAAACTCTGGTGGCCAGTATAGATCTCGCAGGGCCCACCGTACAAATAATGATGCCAGATCTTCAAGGCATAAACAATAGAACCTAACTCGAGGTCATGGACAAGGTAGTTCTTCTCATATATCTTCAATTGTCTGGACGCATAGGCAATCACTCTACCATCCTACATCAACATCGCTCCAAGGCCAACTCATGAGGCATCACAATAAACTGTATATAACCCCCAAACCAGTAGGTAATATCAAAATATGGGTTGTAGTCAAAGTTGTCTTGAGCTTCTAAAATCCCGCCTCACACTCCTCTATCCACTAAAATGGGGAACCCTTCTGGGTCAATCTAGTCATAGGGGTCACAATGGATGAAAATCCCTCCACGAAATGACGGTAGTAGCCCGCCAAACCAAGGAAACTGCAAATCTCTATAGCTGAGGATGGCCTATATCTTCCTCATATACACTAGAATTCCCTCACTCGAAATCACGTAGCCTAAGAATGCCACTGAACTCAACCAAAACTCACATTTTGAGAACATTGCATATAACTTCTTCTCTCTTAGGGTCTGAAGCACGATCCTCATGTGTTGCTCATAATCTTCCCGAGTCCGATAATACACCAGAATATCATCAATAAACACAATAATAAACGAGTCGAGATATGGCATGAACACACTTTGCATCAAATGCATGAAAGTTGTTGGGGCATTGGTCATCCCAAATGACATAACAAGGGACTTGTAATGACCATACTGAGTCTTAAAGGTAGTCTTTGGGATATCTGGCTACCGAATCTTCAACTGATGATAGCCTAAGCGCAAGTTAATCTTAGAAAACACTTGTGCACCCTAAAGCTAGTCAAAGAGATCATCAATGTGAGGCAAAGGATAACAGTTCTTCACTGTAACCTTGTTCAACTGGCGATAATCAATACACATATGCATGGAACCATCCATTTTCTTCACAAATAAGACAGGAGCACCCCACAGTGAAATGCTGGGGCGAATGAAACCCTTATCAAGTAATTCCTGCAACTGATCCTTCAACTCCTTCAACTTCGGAGGAGCCATACGATACTGGGAAATGGAAATAGGTTGGGTGCCCAGCTACAAATCGATGCCAAAATTAATATTTCTATTGGGTGGCATGACCGAAAGGTTAGCTGGTAACACATCGGAATAATCATGTGCCATTGGGACTGAATTAACAGAAGGGGTCAACAATGACATCTCTCACATAAGCTAAATATGTGGCACGCCCCTTCTCAACCATGGGCTGAGCTTTAAGGAATGAGATAACTTTACTGGGAGTGTGATCTAAAGTACCACGCTACTAAATACGCGAAATACCTGGCATAGCCAACGTCACGGTCTTGGCATGACAATCGAGAATAGAAAATGGGGGGACAACCAGTCTATGCCCAAGATAATGTCAAAATCAACCATATTGAGTAATAATAAATCCGCTTTGGTCTCAAAACCATGAATAGTAACCAAATATGACCAATAAATACGGTCCACAATAAGAGAATTCCCCACAGGAGCAGAAATAGTCACGGGGGCACACAAAGAATCCCGAGGCATACCCAAATATGGAGCAATGTAAGAAGACACATAAGAATAAGTAGAGCTCGGATTGAATAGAACTGATGCCTCTCTATAACAGACTAGTATAATACCTGTAATGACAGAGTCAGAGGCAACAGCCTCGGTACGAGTAGGAATAGCATAATATCTGGCCCAACCCCTCTCTCGAGGGCGACCTCTATCTCCCCAACCTCCACCCCTAGCCGGCTGGGCAGATGCGATAGCAGCTGGAGCTGTGACCATGGTCTGAGAACCCTGAGGAGCACACTGTGGTTGAGAACTCTGTAAAGATGCACCCCTACCAAGTCGAGGGCAGTCCCTAACAATATGTCATGTATCATCACACTCACAACAAGCTCTAGGAGGACGCGGTGGCTGTGATTGACTAGGGCTAGATCTGCTAGACTGACCTCTGGAGGCACCCCACGCAGGAGGAATGCTTGAAATTGGAGGTGCATAGTAAGGCTTCTGAGGTGTAGCCAGAGCTGGAGCACTACTGGCTACTAGAAGAGTTGAATGAACGGGGCGACCCATATAACCTCTGCCATAACGACCTACCACTGGAGTACGAGCACCAAAGTAGTGACCCGACTCTCGAGACCTCTTGGCGTCCCTCTCCCCTCTCTCCATGGCAAGCATACCCTCAATCCTCCTAGTGATGCTCACTACCCGCTGATAAGGAATGTCCATCTCCAACTCTCGATCCATGCTAGATCTGATGGGTGGGATAAGACCCTCAATGAACCTGCGAACCCTCTCACAACCTGTAGCAACCAAGGCCAATGCATTCCTTGACAACCTGGTATAATGGATAGCATACTCCAAAATGGTTATAGCACCTTGGCGCAAATGCTCAAACTCTACGCTCAATGCGTCCCTGAGACTCTAGGGGACAAACTCTCTCATAAACATTTCTGAGAACTGGGCCCAACTTAGTGAAGCAGCCTAGACTGGATTGTCTATCTCATAAGTGCGCCACCAATCATAGGCAGCCCCCCGAAGCTGAAAAGTTGTAAAAGAAATCCTGCTGGACTTTATTATACCCATAGTGCGAAGAATATAGTGGTACCCCTCAAGAAATCCAAAGGCGTGATCTGATGCTAATCCACTGAACACTAGGCGATCATACTTTTTGAACCTCTCAAGTCTCCGCTACTCATCCTCTGAAGCTGTTGACCCCTCATTGGGCTCAACTAGCACTACAAGCGGTGCGAGAATAATCTTGGGAACCTTCTCAACCTGCACTCTCTACGCAGGAGTGCGGGCGGTGGGAGTCTGTGCTCCTCACCTGGGCTGGGATATAGCTCTAGCAAGGGGAAGCAACCCTGCCTGAGCCAAGGTGGTGTACATACTCATGAACTGAGCAAAAGTCTCCTAGAGAGTTAGAATAGTAGTGGCAGTAGTAGGCATGCCAGGTGCTTGGGCTCCAACTGGATCTGCTGGTGGTGCCTCGGTAGCAGCTCGCACAGGTGCTCTGGTAGCACCACATGCACATCCTCGACCTCTCCCCCGACCCCAACCCCAGCCTCTGACGGCTGCAATAGGGGGCGCAGGAGCTTGATTATCTCGAGTAACACGTGTCCTCACCATCCGTGAGAGAATAGAATACAGAAGTTTATAAGTGATGTCAAAAATATCGCACAACAAGGAAATCAAATAAAATGAAGATTTTTCCTAACCAGTTACATAGCATCTCCTAGATAAGTACAGACGTCTCTGTACCGATCAGTGAGACTCTAATAAACTGGCTTGTATTCCGTGACTCCTATGAACTTAGAGCTCTGATACCAAATTGTCACAACCCCAGTTCACCCTCTGTGAACATGTCGTGATGGCACCTAGTCCCTATAACTAGGTAAGCCTAACAATGCTGAATAAAAACCTAACTTGCAGAATAATTAGTTAAAACTGAACAAGTTAAAATAATAACTACATATAAAGGCCACTCGGCCTATACAACTCAAAAGAAATGCAAAAGTTTGCAACACCATCCCAAGACCCAAAAACTCACGGGAAACACAGGATAAAGAAGTACTGTAAATGCTCTAATCTACAGAATGTCTACATCAAGGGTATAATAGAAAACATAAGTACTACAGATGGAATAAAGAAGGAGACTCTTCGGTTTGTAGATGCTGCAGATATACCTTGAAGTCTCCGTAGCTCTCCCTCTCTCAAGAATAGTGCACCTGAAATGAAGTACCTGGATCTGCACATAAAAAAAATAGGTATAAGAAGCACGAGTACACCACAGTGGTACTCAGTAAGTGCCAAGCCTAACCTCGTTTGGGTAGTGACGAGGAAAGGTCAGGGCCCTACTGAGAACAATAACAATAATCGGTACAACTAAGAAGTAAGACAGGGTATACGAGACAACAATTAACATTCAGAGAAAAATGATAACACAGGGTAAAATTGCTCAATATCAACACCAAAAATGAGCATCTCCCAGGATACCATCATGTAGTCCTTTTTATCAAACTGTCCAAGGAGCTCCCGGGATACCATCTCGTAGCCCATCATATGAGAATATTATGAAGGATCTCTCGGGATACTGCCCCGTAGTCCAACTACCAACGTGCAGTGGGATCTATCGGGAATCTTACCCACAATCTCAAAGTAAATATGCAGGGGGATCTACCGGGAATCTCACATCCGTAGTCCCAATGTAAATGCATAGTCACAACACGGAGATACTAAGAAATGAAGCTCAAAAATACAAGGCAACAGGTATTTCTAGCCTAACATGCTTCACGTAATGAAAACAAAGCAACTTGAGCAAAAAGGCAATTTGGAACAACTAAGCATGCTTTTCTAGCTAACATAAACCTATAATTTCAAATAAAAATACAGCAGATAAGAAAGAAACTTAGTCTAAATATTTAAAATAAAACCTGATTTTTAACAAGTAGCTAAAGTATGCGCTCGTCACCTCGTGTACAAGTCATTCAATTACCAAATATCATATCCTAAGGGGAAAGGTCCCCTACACAAGGTTAGACAAGCCACTTACCTTAAACCGGCTCCAAAATCTACTCGAAACCACACCTTTGCCACGAGTATCCGACTCCAAATATCCCAAATCTATTCATTTCAATTACATCTCATAAATAACATCTCAAGCAACTAATTCCACTATTTAATTTAAAGCTAAGACGTGAATTTAGGAAAAATGACCAAAATGCCTTTCAGGCCAACAGGGTCAAAACCCGAGGTTCGAACCAATACTCGGTTACCCATTCCCCCATGTACCTAAATATGTAATTTATTTTGAAATCGGACCTCAAATTGAGTTCCAAATTCCCAATTTTAGCAAAACCTAGGTTCTACCTAACATACCCAAATTTCCCCATTAAAATCTTTAATTTGAAGTTGAAATTATGTTAAAAGATATTAAGGAGTGAAGAAAATGAGTTAGAAGCCACTTACCAATTGTTTTGAAGAAGAAGAATCATTGGAAAAATCACCTTTATATTTTGGGTTTTGAAAAGTTAAGAAATGACTGAAATTCCCATTTATTTATACCCTTCGGAAGTCTCTTGCGATGACCGCACAAAAAACACCGCGGCCGTGATGACCTACTTGAAAACCTGCTGATCTCTAAAGTTCCCTACGCGGACCGCGAAAGACGACCACAGCCACGCAACACCCACCACGGACCGCGCAAAAGCAATTGCGGCCGCACAGCACCAACCGCGGACAGCTGGTATTTTAAGCCTAAGCATCCCGGAACCTACTCCAAGCCTTCGAGGCTCCAAACCAAAAATACACACAACCTCAAAAATATCCTACGGACTTATCCATGTGATCAAATCGCCAAAATAACATCATATACATCAAATCAAGCCTCAAAACTCATGATTTCTTCCAAATTTTTCATAAAAAATCAAATTCCCATTTTAAGTCTGAAACACATCAAACGATGTCCGTACTCAAGCAAACTTTACAGGAAGTGCTTAAATCATATATAAGACTTGTATCGGATGCCAGAACTAAAATACGGGCCAAAAACCATAGTTTTCTAATCAAACTTCATTTCCAATTTCCTTAATTATTTCCAGAAAACAATTTCACACAAAAATTCATTTCTTGGGCTTGGGACTTCAGAATTCGATTCTGGGCATATGCCCAAGTCCCATATTTTTCTACGGAACATCCAGGCCCATCAAATCATGGGTTCGGGTTCAGGTCCATTTATCAAAAACATTGACCGAAGTCAAATTTATTTAATTTAACATCAAAATTTAGCATTTTTATTACAGAATTCATATTTAAGATTTTCGGCTAGGCGCCCGGACTGTGCATGCAGATTGAGGCAACCCGAGAGGAGATTTTCAAAGCCTCAAAAGTACAAAATGGGTAAGAAAACAAGTGATGACCCCTTTGGGTCATCACAAGAAAGATCTAGGGTTGTAAGTTTCGCCTTGATGGATACCTAACGCGTTGAGAGCTTTAGGGAATGTTTGGTTGATTGGAATAAAATATAAAAATCACACACAACTACTTACTCTATACCTCTCGGTAGTTTGAGTGATTTTGCCCTATTTGAATTTCTAAAGTCCAAATGGGTATTTCACAAAACAAGTGATACATACTTTAGTCGGATTTTACTATCTCTTGGTTCACCCTTTAATTGGGGTAATTAGTTTCTTGAGTTCACCCTAATTCTTAGTTAGCCAAATTTTCCTAGACTTGGTCTCTCTTTCTCAAGTAAAGACTTTCAAATAGGCAGGAATCAACACTTGCAACCATCAATTCTCAAATTCAAGCAAGAACTAGTCTAAATATCATACAACCAGTCATAAATAACCCTTAAATCAATCACCCATTAAGTACCCAGACTAGAGTTGGGTCACAACCTTAGCTATAGGTTTAGCTACTCATGAAAAAGGAAAAAATAATAGAAGAAACTAAGATAAAATTCATAACACTTGATTAAGGAAAGAAAATTGAATGTTTAAACGCTAATCTAGTACGATGTTGCCCAATATAGTAAATAAAAAGGCTCAGTTACTCTACTCCAACAAAACTTAACCTAAATATAACAAAAAGTTCTATTAATATTAAGCTGAAAATATCAATCAAAATTGCCCCAACAGATATATGCGGCCGCACACTGCTGTTTGTCATCCGCATGTTGAGGTTGATTGGTCAAATGGGCTTTCTACGCTTGCATAAATTTTGACTCGAGTTGCACTTTATTTAATTGTGCTAAGCGCGTGAGGCCACACACTTGAAATTAGACTGGAGCTGGCCTTTAGTATGCAAACCACACATTTATGAGTGCGACCGCACAATAATAGTGCAGTTCGCACATCTTAAATCTTTCCAAAATATGGCTCTCTAATTCTCCTCTTCAGTGGACCGCACAATTATGTGCGGTCACACTTGACATCCTGCAGACGTACAATAATGGTGTTGTCGGCACTTCTGCATGGCCCAAAGCACAACTCTCTGAACTTCATCTTCTATGGCCGCACTAGAATTGTACGGTCCACATTTTGCCTGGGAATTATGTCAGATGCTTTCTTATGTTCTACGGCCGCACTCAGTATTTTGCGGTCCACATTGTGCCTTTTTAGCCTTGTTTTGGCCCTAATCCAAAATTACTCCTTCATGAGTTTATTTTCATTTATTTGGCTCATATTCCAACACTCTTGTAAGAAAGCACATTTCATTAGTTTTTGGGAATAGCTTTAAGAAAGTTTTAGCTAAAACGATAGTAAAAGAGTGCAAATAAGTAGTCAAAATTCCTATTTATCAACTCTCCCAAACTTAAGCTTTTGCTTGTCCTCAAGAAAATAAGGTAATTCCCACCTCCACAAGATAAGAACTATTTCAGCTAGCCTAAGGTGAATCAATCACACATCAATTGGGACCAACAATTACCCACAACACGTATGAATTATCAACAATGCAATGATTTAACATTTTGAGTACAATAGTTCTAATATGACACTAGAGCATTAAGAGTTGACTCTATTCATCAAGGAAGCTCTCTTTCTTGCAAGTCATTGTGGATCCCAAACTCCTATTCCTTTACTCTCCGTTAGGAAATCTCATTTTAGATTCTAACACTCAATTCAAGGATAGTGAAAAGTTCGCTCATCTATCTCAAAAGTATATCACAAGTACAACTTTAAGTACCATTTTTCTTTCCCCTCATATAATACCATATGCTTTCCCCTCATATAAATAACCACTAATGTAAGCTCACTCAACTTGAAATCATGTAGGGCTTTTTCAGGATGTAATGAAGGCTTTTTGGATCAAGGTAGGACTTGGAATAGAAATTGTTCAACTTTCCTTAAGCACTCCATTTTTCACTTTTGGTTCATACTATGTTGACTCTTTGAGTAATTTGTTTTGCTCGGGGGAACTTAGACAAACGTAACCTCACTCTTTCTTGATCATGACATTCATATTTCTCCCTTCTATTACTCTATGCCTTTCATTCCTATTTTACTTTGAATCCCTTCAACTTTTTACTTTATCCACTTTATTTTTGACATTGTTTTCTTTTTGTTCTTTTTGTTCTTTCTTTCTTTTCCTTGCCTTCCCATTTCTTTATTTCTTTCTCTTCTTTTTACTTTTATATCACTTTCAAACTCCTCGTCTCTCCCCCAAAGTTATGTTTTTGCCAATTATTTTTTAAGAATGTTAAGGAAAGGTCGGGTGCCAATAGAGGGTCATTACAAAAAGGATAAAGGCTTGTAACATGGTTATTGAAAGAAAAAGGGCTTAGGCTCAAATGGATTGACTGGGAATATTACATTGGTAGGATATGGAAGATTTCAAAATTTTAACTAGATCCAGGAGAGCTTAAAATCATTTCTTAAACCAAACTACACTTAGAATTTTGTCTAAAAATTATTCAGGGCAAGTTCTAGAATATTAGCACGGGTACTTGGACTTGCAATTCAATACCTCACTGTTCACACTGCTGGATTGATAAAGAGAATGAATTCGAGGGCCCAGAACCCCTAGTTAAGATTGAGAATCACAAATGGCTCGACTAAACCACTCGATGACTAGTTAAGTTAACACAAGATTCAAAAAGTCATAACTAGAGCTATTTTCTGCAACAACTTGTTTTTAACCATAAGGTTGTAAGTAAATGTGTTGGTACCAAGTGAAGCATGCTTGACCCTTTTATTCATTACTACTTGTTTTTTTCCTAAACATAAAGGAAAATGGACTCAATCCCTTAAGAAGGATGTCACGCTATCCATCGTTGGGAAGAGTCGCCCAGTTCACATAAATTCACCTTTTGAAAGAACAGTGGCATTAAGAAAACAAAAGGTTTATTGTTCACTCAAAAGTAAAAAAGAAGTTAACAAATCAAAAAGAAGTTACTAAAGTAAATAAGAAGTTATACTACTAAGAAATACAAACTAAAGAATCTATGAACTAAACTATGGAAAGTGAGTTAAATTAATATAAATATATAAATCAACGGAAAGGGAAGAATATACACCTGACCAAAAAGAAAATGAAGATAAAAGAAAAATAGTATAAGAGTTATTATAGGCCAAATGTCAATGTCAAATCAATCAAAATTGGACCACCCTCCCCCCCCCCCCTAATGAGCATTATCCATAATGCTTATCAAAAATAAGAACAAGGAAGGGTAGAGAGTAAAGAGTACTCCCTATGTAGTCTCAGTCTGCATGGCAAACACAGCACCCTCGATCTCTTCTAATTGTATCTCATCATCAACTGGCTAAGGGACAACGGGGTTGGTGAGCATCTGGATCATCTCCTTAGCAGTGTGGGCAGCAGGTTCCCGCTCCTCAGAATGGCCGACTATTATATGTGATGCATCAGGTACTGCTGATGCTACTAGTGTTGTTGGTCTTGAAGGTACTTCCCCCATAAGAAGGTCAAGTGGTAGATCACTACAGATGCTATCGTGGGAACTTCCTTTCTCAACCTATCCACTGACTTCTTTAAAGCCTGAGATTTCGAATCTTTTTCTCTTGCTTTCTCAACTCCTCAATAACTTCCCCATGCTCCACCAGAGTCTCCAAAATGATCTTTTGATTGTCCAGAATCTTCTTTAATACTTTCTCCACTGATGGAGGTACCTCTAGTGCTGTTGGGGTAGAAGATTGTACTGAAACAACACTGGATATGTCAGATAGCTTTGAAGTAGCTACATGCATTCAGTTGTTGAGACTTGCAGCACAGTGTGGATAAGTGGATGAGGATAGCACTGATAATGGAGCTGATGTTCTAGAAGAAGAAGGTGGTGGCATGTCTGTTGTCTCGGTGGAAAGACCAGCTGTTGTGGAAGGCATGGCATCTGTGGAAGGTTCAGCAGCTGAATCGTAACTACTACTGTTGGCTCCTCAAACTGGCTAGTGGAGGTAGTTGCCTTACCCTTAAACCTTGGGTTGTTAGTACCTTGTAGGTGGTACCATGAGAAAGGCTTCTTGGCCTTTACTTTAGTATCATACGGCCTCGGCTCCACCTTTTCATCATTGAAATACTTTATGAGGAAGTTCCGGTAAGGGTAAGATCTCTCATCTTTCTGGACAGCTAAAGTAATATTTGTTGACATTATGGAACCCGCATTGATCAGGTACCCAACCATAATCAAAGCCACCAGGATTGATCTGGAAAGTGGGAGGTTATTCAGAAACGACAGATATATAAAGGTTTTCCACCATTTGGCTTCAAATTTTAGGGTAGCCTGCACTACTGAAACCCCTACTGTGAGCCATAGGGGTGGTAGTCCTTGAGCAGCCAAAATATCAGCTAGCCACAGGCGAGATTTATCACCCATAGCAAGTGTCTCCTAATATTGAATATCTTCCACTTGTTGAAAACCTACATACTTGTTCAAGGAGCAGGCGTCGAATTTGATTTTCAGATTCCTCACTTTGGTTATCTTGGTTCCCCTCTTTATGTGAGCCATATTTGCATAAAATTCATTAACCAAGTGCTCGTTTTCATCTACGATACTTTGATTGAACCACCTCCAGCCTTTTCACTTCTGGAACTGTCTAAGGAGGCTTGGGTTGCAAATTTCCAAATCCTTTATTAAGAACTACCACTCAAGAGTGAGCGATCTCTGTAGCCACCACTCTCTAAATTTGTTGAAGGCATTTAAATTGACGAATTTGTCTTCTCATATCTCTCTCCTCCTCGACCTCTCAAGGCTGCCTAATCGAGTGTCACCCCCCTGTCATTTGGCACATTAATATATATCTATATTAGTTGGAACAGCCAGTGCATGTGAGGAAGAGGGCTCAAAATCTGGGCTACCCTCTTCCGAACCCTTAGAAGAACTAGTAACAGAAGAGGATTCGTCTCTCAAGTGGAATCTACCTGAGACTTATTTGGGTTGAGATTGGGTATCAGGTAGTGCTTGCACAGAGTTACCCTTACAAGCTTCCCCGGATTAGAGATACTCACAAGACCCGCAGGGTTCTAGAACTCTGTTTATGGTTGCTTTCTTGCTTATGGCTCTTTGTATCGCTAGTGATAGGTAACTTTTTCCTCGACCTCAGCCTCGGGAGTGTTCTGACCTCCCTTTTGATGTATTATCTCTACTACATGACCTAAACATTGTCTGCAATAGATAATGAATAGAATTAGTTAAAGTTGGAGGTCTCAGATGCATGTATGGCAGTTGCAAGAAACAAACTCGGAGGAGGTAGTGCGGACCACACAAAAGTGGGTGCGGCCATAGACTGCCTTGTCGCCACTTGGGAGATTAATGGTGTCCCTAGTCACCGGTTGAATCTCGAACCGAGGAAAATATGACTCTGTTAATAGTCCGCGAACCAGAAATCCGGATAAGGAATTCTGTTAACCCGGGAGAAGGTGTTAGGCATTCCCGGATTCCGTGGTTTTAGCATGGTCGCTCAACTGTCGTATTTGATTTTATCTGATTTCAATACATGTTCTATTTTTATGTGCCTTTTATTAACAACCCACTTTTATTATATTTATTATTTATTTTACAAGAATTATAACGTCGTGAAAATGTATCTCGAACCATGCCGTACCAGTAGGCTCGAGGCTTTTGACACATTCGACTTCGTTGGGATTTGGATTTGGGTCACATAAATGTGCACCCATAATTAGAAGGTAATATTATTAACATACGCACCTAAAGCGACTACGTGTTTATTATCTTTGTGGAAGTCCGTGAAATTAGCTAAACGGTCCTCCCAATTTCTAAGTATTTTAGAAGTAATTGTTGAGGGTCCTGCCTTTTATAATTTTATTGGGCGAGACTCATCTCATTTTTACTTTTAAAAGTCATTCCTAAAGTGAACTATATTCTCTATTTATTTTCTTTATTCCTAAAAAATCTAATTGTTTATTGTGAGACCAAATGGTAATTTTTATTATAGTGAAACTATTGGGCTTTAGGATAGGCCCAATGAGAATAAATTGTGCCCCGTCTATACTACAAAGACCATACCCACGTCCTATTCTAAGCCCAAATGAATATGCATATTGGACCTCAACATTAAGGCTAAATTTCAAAAATAGCCAGATTTACCACTGGTCGTTGAAAAATAGCCAAGTTTCAAAAGTCATCGAAATTTAGCCACTTTAATCTGAGCGAAAATACTGTTCAAAATCTGGAAAAATATGCCCGCAAAATTTACTGGAGTTCCAGCATAATATGTTTGAACTCCCGTAAATTTTACGGGAGTTCCAGGATAACTATGCTGGAACTCCCGCAAATTTTACTGGAGTTCAAGCATAATTGTGCTGGAACTCCAGCAAATTTTACGGGAGTTCCAGCAATATAATTGTCCAGTATAATATACTGGAGTTTAAAGCACTAGTGCTCCAGACTCCCGCATATTTTACATGAGTTAGCAAAGTATACCGGTCCAGCATAATATACTGGAGTTCGTACACAAATGCACTAGAACTCCCGTATATTATACGGGACCGGTCCTTGTTGCAGCAAAATAGTGGCTATTTTTCATTGACTTCGTAAACAGTGGCTATTTTTCACTGACCAGTGTGAAAACTGGCTATACCATGAAATTTTAACTGTATTTTGAACAGATAGGCTATTGAGCCCAAACCGTAACAATGGGCCAAACTTCACTTTAAACAGTCATGACAATTATCTCAATTTATTCCATTCATGTATAAATGATACTAATTCTTTTGAATTTTAATTCAAACTCCAATTATTTACCACTGGCCTTCTGTAAAATTCTTAGATGTTAACAAGGTAAAAGACAACAAGTTACAACTAGTCTGAATTGGTTTTAATTAATATTAATAATTCGATCCTCAAGCGACTTTTAGAAGCGAATTGCTGCTATTATACATGAGACCTTTAAAATGCTATAATGATGCCTGCTTCAGTTAAATTTTTTATTTTTTTCATAGTCCAGCGATATACGAACAAACTGAAATGAACAAATAATCAATGAATAATTCCTAATTCTAACATTCATTCCACTTGCATAGCTTTACTTAACTACAACTAAGGCCATTTTCAATCTATCAATCTAACTATTACCAAAATATAGTGTCAATAGATTAATTGATAAACTAATATAGATTAATTATCATAACAGTCCTTGTCTACTTGAAAACAGTTCAGGTAGACAATCTCAGCTTAATTATAACATACGATTAACTAAATCACAAATGATTGCCTAACACATTATGAAATTAGCATAAATATAGAACTATAGCAAAACTTCAACTTCATTCATTAGCCTTTGGCCATTGAGGATCAAATTCGTAAAAAATGTGAGAAGAAGAATTAGATCTCTAACAGCAACAACAGAATCAGATCAATAATTTCAATCACAGCTTCGCAAATCAATTTAAACCAACAGAAAAAAATAGACCAGAAAAACACAATTGACCAATTTAAAACGAAATTCACAGCCTTTCAATCACCAGAACCAGAGACAACCAACAAAACAGCCTTCAAATTGAACTTAGATTAATGAAACATTCGATTTTTTGAATATTTTCTGCAAAATCTAATATTTTTGAGTTTAGTTAATTTCGAGAATGTGGATCTATAATGGCAGAATTGCTTCAGAAATATTTTAAAATTGACCAAACTTGTAAAATGAGGCATATTGATGTCTATTTATTGATTTTAAAATGGAGGAAATTTTGAATTTTATTAATTACACTATGGTCTCTCTTTTATTTCAGTTTCATCCCTATTCTTTTACTTGTAATTCAGTTAACTACCCTTTATTTGTTAAGAATTATGCTAATTACCCTATCTAGAATCTTCTACCCTAATGTAATTCTCTATCTACCCTTACTTCACTTAGAAATCTACCCTATTTCCCTTTTCCTATACCCAAACTACCCCTACTTCTTTAGGTTTATTACCATTATCCCATTTTATGTTCCCAAAATGCCCCTGAATCTAGATCAGATTTACAATTTACCCTACTGCCCTTTTACCCCTAAATTTAACTGCCTGATTCATAAACCTAATTTTTTAATTAACAAAATCTAATTATCATACCAATTATAACCAACTAATTACTAGGAATTAACAACTTTAATCCTAGTTCTAATATTAACTAATTAACATCTATAACCAGTCGACTAATTAACCCTAAGTAATCAGACTTATACTAACAATTATCATTATCAAAATCAACAAATTTCAGAAACCAAACAAACAATTAAAAATCACACTTATTCAATTATAAAACCCAATTTACTAATCAAGTTATCAACCAAATATTACTCTATGGCCTAACAGTGTCAAATTTAATACTACTTTTTAACGAACAAAAATTAAGAGATAACTAGTAAAACAATAAAAAAAATCCTAAAATACTATATTTTATTATTATTATTATTTATCAGTAAATCAGAACAAAATCAGTTAAAAGAAAAAACAAATAAACACATGCAAAGAACAAGAAATAAAAATGAAAAATAAACAAGAAACTTTAAGTTTTTTCGTTTATTCGCACAGTCTTTTCTCTTTTTTTAGTTGTTAACATCTCCAAGAATCCGGTGATGTTTGGCATCAGCTTTCTTGAGTTTTTGGTCATCGGAGAACTTTAAATTTTAATTCGAGCCGCTCCAGTGTTTTTATGGTTCAAAACCTTTATGATAGTGTTGAGGGTGGTAAGGAGGTGGTTTGGTATGATTTTGGGCTAGATTGGATGAAGTCGTGCTCGCCGGAGTTAGGGTTCCGGCAACACTTTTTTGAATATTCGAACAATTAGAGAGGTATTCGAAGGAAATGGGGTAGAGGGGTAGACTCATGGGGCTAAAGTAGGTTCGATGGTATTTCTTGGGGATTGACTAGTATAACTAGTGTTTCCCGTCTGTAGGGTTCCGGCGGAGGTCTGAGGGATTTGGGGGCGGCTTGGTTACACGAAGGGAAGAAGAAGATATAAAATAATTTTAGGTTTTTTTGTAATAGGTATATTAAAAGTGTAACAATGATTTACAGCCGTTTGATGAAATGATTTTAACGGCTCAGATTCCTTGAGCCCTAAACGATGTCGTTTCTTTAAATGAGAAATCAACCATGTCCATTAGATTAGGACAATCAAGGGATGTGATTGAAACTACTGATGCGACGTCGTTTCTTTAAAAAGAGATGAAGCCACTTCGATCGTTAGATTAGTTTATTTCAATGGACCATATTGAATCTTCTTAAATGGGGTCGTTTGGTTAAGGGGGAGGGCTGACCGGGTAAGGGACTTAGGCTGGGTGTGGGTATTTTATTTTGGGCCTATGGATAATTAGCCCAATTTCTTATTAGTCCAATCCTTTTGTTATTTTATTTACTTTTACTCATATTATTTTTTGTATTATATTTTCCTTTATATTTTATATTTTTCTTTTTCTTTTTCTAATTTAATATAATTTTCTGATTTTATTAAATTCTAGAATTTATGTAATTGCAATTTCCAATTAAAACACTAAAAATGCTATTTTTGATTTTTTTCCTTAAATTGTTTCGAAATGAATTATTACTAAAATTAAAAATCCTAATGCATTTGTATATTTTTTTAAATTTTTAATATGAATTATTTATGCAACTAATTAACACAAAAATGCAACAAATTTTAACAAAAATTGTAAAAATAATAAAATATCATTTTGTTTGGATTTTAGGAATAATTTGCTTAGGGCAAAAACTACGTGCTCACAAATGCCCGACCGTCGCTATAAAATCACAGACCTTCAATTACTTCAAAAAGAACTGGTTAATCGGGCTACCCTCGATATAAGAAAAAGAGCTTTGACTATGTCAACTAAAAATAACATACTTCAAAACACTCAGCCATCGAGCAAAACCTCTCGAGGTGCTCATTTATCTCTACATAACGGCTCGCAATCAAGGTCTTTATCGAACCATCAAAGAGTCGGGCAAACAAAAAATTTCAAAAAAGTCTTTAGTGAGGGAAAAATAAAGTTTACTTTAGAGGTCATACCGAGCCAACGCGTAACAGCCTAGACGCTAGATTATGTTAAGAGGTCATACCGAGCCAATGCATAAGAGCCTAAGAGACAGGTTAAAAATCAAAAAATTAAGGGTCAATGAGCTCGAGATAAACTTCGACTCGAAGACTGAACTCGAAACAATTAGCTAAATATGCCTAAGGGAAAATGCGTAAGAGCCTACGAGATAGCCCAACAAGCCTTAGGGATGATTTGTAAGCCTAAGGGTTTCACTTCAAAGTCCAATCCATCTGGCTAATTGTTGACAAACGCCAAAATCTCAAAGCAAAGGGAAGTGCATGAAAAATGAAACCACAACGCTTCCTTTTATATGTATATGTGAAAAAATACAAAGATCCATTTGCAATGTTCTCTAAGAGCATTATACACAGAACCAAAAAAAAGCCTAGCCTAGTCCTCATTATCTTCGGTATCGGACAAGAGGAACTTGGCATCTTATTCATCCGCATTTGCTTGCTTTATCTCTTCTGAGAGGTCGAATCCTCTAGCATGGATCTCCTTAAGGGTTTCCCTCCAAGATTTTCACCAAGCATACTCTTTACTTTTGCTCTCTCGATCAAAAACCCCTCTCAGCTTAACTCGAGTGTCAACAATGTCTTATAAATAGATGACCACTTTCTTATCAACATTAGCTCGAATCTCTTTAGCTTCAGCTCGAGCATCCATAACCTCATCCTTCATCTTCAAAAGCTCAAACTCGAGCCTCGCAATCATGCTCGTTCGGACTGAGCTATTTTCATGGGCATTTTGCAGTTTCACCTCGAGGGCGGAAGCCTTGGCCAAAGCATCTTTCTTGGCCTCAACATGGGCATCTGCCGGAGATTTATCTCACTACACCCGTACTTGACCAGGCCAACTTCACCCCAAAGGTGTTCCAGGCCTCCATTTTTCTCTGTAACTGAATTATCAAAATATTAAGCTCCAAAGGTAGAAAAAGAAGCATGCATCGCCTCATAAAAAAGTTTACCTACCTTTCGAGATAGCTTTCATAGTTCCGACTTTGACTCGCCTCGTACCGCAGGTATACCAACTCATCTTCCCTTTTCTCACAAAGAAGCCTAAGGGATTTCTCTTCGTCCAAAGATTTTTCGTAACCTGGCTTCGACGAAGTAGCTTAGATTTAAGCTTGTCAAAGGCTTATGAAAAATGAGCTCAATAAGAAATTGAAAATGTGAAACTGAAAAGCCTATACAGTCTACCAAAACTCACTGTAGAACTGAACCGCTGAGCCTTATAAAAGGTTGAGCGCACATCTACTGGCCTAGTCTCATCGGCCCCAGTAGAACCACTCCTGATAGGAATATGATCACTCGATACCCTGCTTGATTTAGGTAGTCTATAGCCTCAAATTTTCCTCGAAGTACCTTCGGTGGGATAAGAGAAAGGTGGCAAAAATCTTCATCCCTCGAAGTACCTTCGATGGGAAAGCAAGACGACAACAAATAAGGAACTATCTTTCAAAGTCTAGAGGCCTCAGATGTCGCAGGCTCAGCTGATATATCTCTTTGAGTCTCCGAGTAGGGCTTGCCTCGCTATAGGTGCCCTCATCCTTTGAAGGCTCCTTCTATTTGTTATCTGTCCTTGGCCCCAATGTCGACGATCCTTCCACTCCCCGATGGGGCACGGTCTCATCTAAGAAAATTCTCTAATACCTGCAGTGACAGAGTTAGTACACAAAAAATAAATTACCTTTCTAAGAAAATAATCCGCTCATCACATACCAAGACTTTTTACCTCCCATCTTCTCTTGGACAGGTCTCTCCATTTCCATTTATCATAAGTCGAGCAAGATACCAGCTTCTGAGACCAGTCCACCAGGTCGGGAACCTCGTATGTAAGCCACGGGATTGCAGAAGAAAAGAAAAGGAAAATGTCTTACCGGAGCCCGCTTCCACCATGGACAAAAATAATAAAAATGCAAGTGTACCACTTATGTGTGAAATTCCATTTTTCATGAAATGACAAAACCTCTTTGGGGATAATATCGACATTCCGCACTCAGACAAATCGACTCATCCACCCTCGGTCCGCATTTCCGTTATTACTAGCAGCAAAAGGCCGGGTGGATCGATGTTGCAGAGTAATCAGGCCTCGATAATGTAAGGGACGGTATAATGTAATAAGATGGTTGAGGGTGACTTTGAGCCTGGCTTTATCTACAAAATATCTTATCATCAGTACTATCCTCCAAAAGGACGGGTGAACCTGTGCTGGGGTAACCTGATATCTTGTACAAAACTCGAGCACGATCCTATGGAGAGGGTCTAAAGTAAAGGGGTACGTGTATATGTTTACGAACCCCACGACATGAGCCATGATTCTCTCCTCCCAAGAAGGTACATGTTGTACCACCTTTTCTCCATATCCCCAGTCTTTTCTAACTGCCTCGAGGTGCTCCTCCCTTATTGAGGAAATAAACCTCGATGCAAGCTCTGAATGACCCTGAACATCAGGAGGTTTCTCTAATATAAAGTACCTTTTCGAGAAAAAGCACCTCGAGATTAACCCACTGAACACCAGCGATGTACCACCGACCAATCGCGAAGCTAGAACAGAACTCTTCTCTCCTTGGCAAATGGATTTGGGCAAAGCAGCCATGGCTATGGTGAAACAAAGAAAGGAGAAATTAAGACATGGGCAAAAGGTTAGAATTAAATAAAAACTAGCACAAGGAAGAAGAGCCCTATATAGGGGATAGTTACTCAAAGTAACAGTATCCTCAAATAAGGGGAAAGCAAGTACATATATAGAGCAAGCGACAACCGTTCACCTATCTTGAAGGCCAATTAATTTTGACCATGTCAGTATCATTTTGGGGAAGTGAACTGATAGGGCAACCCTGAGCATCGATTCTAAACAAGATATCGGCATAATATCGAGATGGCGCCCAATCTCGAAAGCCCCGATTACTCCAAGTATGGGTTCCGAAGAGCCAACATTAAAGTTCAAAGACTAAAACACTGAGATATGAAATTCAAAGACTTGAAGCAGAAAATATGTTATATTCCCAAAATATGTATTTAAAAGGGGGGACTTTACAAAGTCTTTCCCCCCGAGAAATTCCTACACAAAAAGAAAGGAGAAAGTGACGTAAGTCTATTCTTCACCCTCGCCACTCTCGGGATTATCTCCGGAACCCTCGTCTGAAATGGCCAAAGATGTTGATTCTTCCTCCAAGTTCAAGATTTCTCAATCTCAGCTGAGATATCAGCACCCTTGTCACTCCCTTCTTCGAGAGTCTGCCCCATTGCTTGCAAACGATTGTAAGCAATGGCCCAAGTTAGCTTCTACTTAGTCTTCTCTTATATCTCTCGAGCTCATCTATTTGCAGTGGCAGCGTCTTTCTAGTCAGCTTCTACTCGGTCTTCTCTGATATCTCTCGAGCTCGTCTATTTACAATGGCGGCATTTTTCCTGTAGACGTATTTTATTCGGCCTCAAACTTAGCCGCCAATAGTGCAACAACCTTCTTTTGGGCATTTGGGAGAAGATCCTGGATCAATTCCAACATCGTCCGCAAAAGGTCCCTCTCTGAGGTCACGGCTTCATGTTTCCCCCTCAGATCGAGGACCTCCGCATCCTTGGATGCAACCTCTACTTGAAGCTACCCCACAAGGTCATCCTTTTTATCGACCTGCAAAAGTAAAACAAGTTGGTAAGCATAAAATTATAAGAATAAAATGTAATATGCAGTATTACCTGCTCAGCAAAGCTAGCTTTTTCTTGGCACGCTCCATCTAAACTCGCTTGGAATCCTCTCAACTTCTCCTCCTTTCGGATAGAGACGGCCTCCGAATCCTTTAGCTCTAAGATGAGCTTCTCGATCTCCTTCCTAAATCATGAAAGCTAGTCTTGAAGCCTAGAAAAGGAATCATCATACATTTTCATAGCCTGCAACAAAATGGGGAAGTCAGAAAAATAAAGACAAAAATTTGAAGCACCAAAATAATATATCAAAGGATATTACCTGCTGCTCAAGCCTCTCCACCTCCTCGATAGCAACGGCAGCGTCGAGATCAATGTCCTTATCGACATCGTTGAAGAGGTATCCAAGCACATATTCCCCTCCATGAAGGGCCCTCACATTGACGGCATTCAGGTCCTATGCATACCGGATTTCCCTTGGTGAGTACGAATGGCCCAAATTAACGCCACTCAGGGCATCAATTTCTCTAAGGGCCTCATCTTGCCCTCGAAAAGCTTCGTGTTCAGGCCCTTCAGAGTCATCAGCAATGGATCCATCGACATGGACTGTACCATGTTCGACTTGGAGCTCGGGGGCTGTGTCTGCACCCTTCTCAAGGGCTTCCTCAGCACGGGTTTTATCCATACTAACAATTCCTAGTTAGGCATCCTTCGGCCCAGCAATATGTGGAGCATGTGTGCTCGATCTCACCCTTTGTACCAAAGGGCATTCATCATCGCCATCATCTTCATCCTCGATACCGAGACTTGCCACAACAGCTAAAGTCGAGACCTTGGCTTCAGTCCGAGGGTGCGAGCTTTAGTTTTCTTTGATTTGGGAGACTCAGCCAATGCCTTTTTCTTCCTCTTCTTTCCCATACCAGGTTTCGAGGTCCCTTTCTCACCGTCAAGAGACGGTATCATCAACACTCCATCCCCGAGACCTACATAAGCGTGATGCGTCAAGCTTACCAACATAAAAGATATTCAAAGGAAACATGGTAAAGATAACAATAAAAAGCATACCCTGATTCTTTGTCGGCCACCACGTTCTAGCCAAGTCACCCCAAGAACGCTCGATGGAAAAGAAGAATTCAACCCTCAAATCTACCCCGATAGGTCATGAACCGCACGGGGGTACCAAGCGGTGGCTGCATAATCAAAAGAAGATCATTTTTTAAAGAAGGGGATAAGAAGGCAGTAAAATATACTCGAGGGAGAGGAACTTATGCTCCATATTTCTCCTCCGTGAATGGCATCCTATCGGCGGGGATGATGTTCGAGGTTCTCACTCGGACAAACTGGCTCATCCTCCCTCGGTCCTTGTCCTCATCGATGCTTGAGTGTACGTCTTCACAGATCGAGGGTGAAGCTAAATCAAACCTCGAAAAAGATGAGGGCTATATAGCCTGACCAAGTGATCAATGGTGAAGGTCATACCTTTGACCTTGTTGGAAAAATATCAGAGCATATAGACAATCCTCCAGAAGTAAGGATAAATTTGGCCAAGTGTCACCCAATACTTACTACGGAAGTTAAGAATCACCGGATCTATCAACGGGGAAGAATGGTCTGAAGAATCTACAGGACCTAGAGAGAAGGGGTATGTATATACATTAAGAAAGCCAAATTTATGCTTTCATTAGAGCCGGGACTCTCAACCAACATTGCCTTCTCTGATCGACAATCTTCCTTCACTAAGTTCGTATTGGTCAACATGCTGATATATCGAGACATGTGCTCACATCGGCTTGGTGTAGATGGAGGATTTTTGATAGAAAAATCGGACACAATATCGAATTTGGTGGGGGTACATTGTTCGACAGTTGGGGGAAATTTTGGTTTACCCTTGGATGGTCAAGACGTAGAAGAAATGCCCACTTTCTAAGGCATTGTTTTAGAGGTTGTAGCCATGGCTATAAAAAGGTTTCTAAGAAAGGAAGTGAGGAGGCACGCACAAAAGGGAGAAAAAATGTAGAAGATGGTGAACTTACCTCTAGAAAATTGAAGATGTTGTAAAAGTGTAAATAATAAAATAATTGAGGTATTTATAGAGGCTATATGGGAAGCGTTAGGAAGCGAAAATGCCGAACTAGCAGCGGTTCATGGGCTTCTCGGTAGTCATGTTGGCAGCGACTCATGCGCAGCTTTTGAGTCATGGCATTTAATGTTCTGATAGACAGACATCGTGATGGTAAGTATCGAATAGGCAAGAATTCAAGATCGTTTCCTATCATTTTCATTCTAAGAAATGCGGGGACTATCTGTACACGGTAAAAATCAGAGGGTCCAGTTTTTACGATCATCATGGTGCTTCATAAGCTTGTCTCCAAAGGCTCGAGGCACGGCTCGTGATTCAACCCCGAAGGGTTCTTATTGTTCGGCCTTGGGCCAGTGAAGATCGGTAGTTATGATGAAGAAACGGGAAGTTTCCAAGGCACATGATGTAGGCTGACTAAGTCTATTAGGCTAGAACGAGCTTGTATCGTGGCATTAAATGGCTGTACTAGCCATATATCTTTGTAATAAATGAATTATATACTATATCGGGATTCTCCTTGATATATAAAGGGGATCCTTATCATTTTGTAGGAGATCATACAATATAGAGAACATAACATTGAATACAATAACAAGAACATTCTCTACTCTCTAGTTTAAACACATTCTCCCTTGGTTCTACTGCTTATATTTATTACTTGCATTTATTGTGCTTTCGTTAATTGTTCTTCATTTATTGCTCGTGATTGATCATAGAGAGACACCATCAAAGCTCTTAGGATTGTTAGTCCTTCATCGACCTCCTTTAGTTAAGAGTCTGGCTCGACGTCGAGGCCCCGCATAGGTCAACTCGAGGCCCTGATTTCCAGTCGCTCGGTTTGCTTGTTACACTATCTTCAAGCTCTTATCTTATTTTCTAATTTTTCACCTATTATCTACTTTCTAATAACTAGCAGAAAAATAAATCACGTATTTTTAGAACCACAAAATTAAATCTCATTTTAATATTACTTTTTACAAGGTAAACAAACTCAAATGCAGAATCAGGAAAAAGTCAATAGCTTCGCCGGATCCTGCACCCTATCGTAGCTCCGCCCCTGTTTTTCGCTCTCTTTGCTTGTGCTAGGGGAAAGCATCTCAGCATGTTCAGTGATGACACCACAAAATTGACACAGTTGAGTTATTCCTTACGTCTTCATATTATCATTCATCTATTTTAATTATAAAAACTTCATTTTGAAAAAATAGGAAAAAGTTCGGTAATGGAAAGAAAAGATGAAGTACCGATGTAAAGTCACGTGCTTTCAAGTAGTATCATTTGTTTGTGTACGCGCTTTCAAAATATCCTGGCTGCTAATTCTAAACCAGATATGAAAAATATCTGAATTTGAACACTAACCCAAACTCAGGAGTTATATTGTCCTTCTCTAATTAGTTTGGGAATAGAGGTAGTTAGTTGCCTACCACAAACACTTTGGATGATGTGTATTTACTTAGTTTTCTTTTCATTTTTATCGAAAATTATATATCTCCCCATCTCAAATTACGTGTAATTTTCATTTTAAATCTGTAACATACTTTAAAACGAGTATATATTTTATATTTATAAATAATTCAATTTTAAATTTATTATTTGTCTTTGATGATATAGGGTGTGTTTGGTATGAAGGAAAATGTTTTCCATGGAAAAAGTTTTCATGGAAAATGAGTGGTTTTATCACTTATTTTCTCTTGTTTGGTTGGTTTCCAGAAAATATTTTCTATTGTTTGGTTAGAGAGTAGAAAATAGTTTTTTTTAGAAAATATTTTTTATGCAATTCTCCTCAAACATGGAAAAATTGGAAAATATTTTCCAAAACATTTAAGCCAACCAAACATAGAAAAATTGGAAAATATTTTCGAGAAAATATTTTCCTTTGTACCAAACACACCCATAGTTTATAGCCACTTAAATAATTACTTCGTATGACTTATTTTAAACGATAAATTTTATTTATTTCTTGTATATCCTACCCAATTAAATGTGTTAATACTTTTTATAAAAAAAACAGTAATTCATGCATCGATGTGCAAGGGGAAGTTAAACAACTAAATGGTCAACATTCTTCTATATTATATTAAAAGGAGAGTAGTATGCATTGTGGTTAAGTCAAGTGGCAAGCTAAAAATAAGTCACTTAGCAATTTTGGGACAACTAAAAATATAATTAATGAAAGTAGTTTAATGAATCTTATACATAATCTAAATAAATCTAGGTAGAAATATGAAGGTAAAAAATTAATTAAAAAAATAGAATAGAAAAAACAAAAATATAGAAAGACGTAAATTAAGATCTTACATAACTTATACAAATTATTTATAAGATAAACAAATTAAATATTAGTAAAATATTTTAATAAGAAGAATAATAAAGTCATATTAATATTGATAAATCATGCAGACGAATATTTTATACATAAATATTACTACATTAAGATATAATATGTACCAATAATTAAAAAATGTTTTTTTATGATTTATATTTGAATTGAGTGCGGTTAATTTAAATTTGAAAGCATATCATATTTTTATTGAAAATGCGGTCCAAATTAGAAAATAGAATTATAAAAGTTATTTGAATTTGAGATGAGAATTTTTTAAATTTTTATCTATATTATATTATATTAAAATGAGTGTGGTAGAAATAGATATTAAATTCAAACAAGCTAATAAAATCCACATGACAATGTAATAATATTAATTATTGAATAATATAATATTAAAAATAAAAAATAAATAGAGAAAAATCCAATATTTATATTTATATGTATATTTGGATATAATGTATTCAAACAATTAAGAAAATATTTTTCTATGATTAATATATAAATTGAGTACAGTTAGCTTAAGTTTGAAAGCATAACATAATATTTTAAAAATGCGGTCCAATTTACAACAAAGAATGATAATAATTATTTGAATTTGAGATGAGATTTTTTTTTTATTTAATAATTTTTTATTTTTGAAAATACCATGTAAAGAAAAAAATAGTAAATATATTACTACAATATTTAGATTAATGTGTTCAAACAATTAAGAAAATATTATTTTATGATTAAATTAATATTTTAAAATCTATATATTATATTAAAAGGAGAGTAGTATGCATTGTGGTTAAACAAGTGGCAAGCTAAAAAGAAGTCACTTGGCAATTTTGGGACAGCTAGAAATATAATTAATGGAAGTAGATTAATAAATCTTATACATAATCTAAATAGATCTTAGGCAAATTCAATATATATATATATATATATATATATATATATATATATATATATATATATATAGTTTAATGAATCTTATACATAATCTAAATAAATCTAGGTAGAAATATGAAGGTAAAAAATTAATTAAAAAAATAGAATAGAAAAAACAAAAATATAGAAAGACGTAAATTAAGATCTTACATAACTTATACAAATTATTTATAAGGTAAATAAATTAAATATCAGTAAAATATTTTAATAACAAGAATAATAAAGTCATATTAATATTGATAAATCATGCAAACAAATATTTTATACATAAATATTACTACGATATTTAGATATAATATGCACAAATAATTAAAAAAAAATTATGATTTATATTTTATTTGTGTCCGGTTAATTTAAATTTGAAAGCATAACACATTTTTATTGAAAATGCGATCTAAATTAAAAAATAGAATGATAAAAGTTATTTGAATTTGATGAGAAAGTTTTTAAATTTTTATCTATATTATATTAAAATGAGCGTGGTAGAAATAGATATTAAATTCAAACAAGCTAATAAAATCCACATGACAATGTAATAATATTAATTATTTAATAATATAATATTAAAAATAAAAAATAAATATAGAAAAATCCAATATTTATATTTATATGTATATTTAGATATAATATATTAAAACAATTAAGAAAATATTTGTGACGACCCGGCCCGTCGTCACGGGAATTACCACCCCGTTATGTTGTAAATG
This sequence comes from Nicotiana noctiflora, assembly GCA_032618575.1. Taxonomy (NCBI): domain Eukaryota; kingdom Viridiplantae; phylum Streptophyta; class Magnoliopsida; order Solanales; family Solanaceae; genus Nicotiana; species Nicotiana noctiflora. Next base: position 367,349 of record JASVEL010003279.1, read on the forward strand.
CATGTTTGATGATTTTATATCGGTGTTAGAGCCTATCGGGTGAGTTAGGAGTGAATTGGATTGAAAATGAGGCATATAGCCTTTTTGAAGGAAACTTGAATAAGGAAAGTCAACCTGGAGTTGACTATTTGGTTAGAGGGCTCGGAATCGGATTCTGATGATTCGGTTAGTTTCGGGAGGTGATTTGTGACTTAGGGGAGCGATCGGAATTGAATTTGGAGGCCGGTGTAGAAATAGGCTTGAATTGGCTAAGGTTGAATTTTGGCGAAATCCGAACGGTACGTGAAATTTTGATCCGGGGGTCGGAATGAAATTCCGACATTTGCAGTAGCTCCGTTAGGTGATTTTGGATGTGCCTGCAAAATTTCAAGTCATTCGGACGTCGTTTAGTCGGGTTTTTGATTGAATGCGTAATTCGGAAAGTTTTAAGGAATTTAGGCTTGAATCCGTGTGTAATTGGTGATTTTGATGTTTAGGATGGTGTTTTTATGATTAGAACAAGTTTGAAACGTGTTATGGGGTATGTTGGTGGTTTTCGTTGGGGTCCCGGGGGCCTCGGGTTGATTTCGGGGGTCCAAACGGACCATTTCTTCTATTTTTGGAACTGCTGTTGGCTGCTGGTTTTGTTGCAGACGGATGCTCTATGCGATCGCATAGGGTTATTGCGATCGCATAGAAGGATGGAAGTGAGCCCCGAGTTGTTCTATGCGATCGCGTAATAGGAGATGCGATCGCATAGGTATGGAAACTGGCACTATGCGATCGCAGGGTTCACTGGTGCGATCGCATAGGGTAAAATGATCCGGGGTGCCTAAGAAGCTTATTGTTCTATGCGATCGCGTGGTCGGTCTGCGATCGCATAGTAGTAATTTGGAGCCTGGGTGAGATGTTCTATGCGATCGCGGAGAGGTAGTGCGATCGCATAGCCTTAATTATTTCGAGCTATCATTTGTTCTACGCGATCGCAAGGATGGGATGCGATCGCATAGTGTAAACGGCCCAGGGAGTGAATTAAAACCAGAAACATTTCACATACGGGTTCATTAACCCAAAACTCCATTTTTGAGTTCCAAGAGGAGAAATTGACGGGAGATTGCTGGGAAATCATCGGGGTTTCGTTGGAGGTAAGTTTTGTGGCTTAATTACATCATTTTAACATGAAATCCTTGGTTAATTCTCTGTAAATGGGAGATTAAATGTGGGTTTGAGCCCTAAGCCTAAATTGAAGAAAAACACCGATTTGAGTGGGCAAACGGAGTCCGATTTTGGTAAATTTTATATGTATGGACTCGTGGCGAGACGAGGGTTCCAGAAATGTGAATTTCGTAAATTTTCGGAATGTGGGCCCGGGGCTCGGGTTTTGACAACTTTGGGAATTTTGATGTAAATTGAGTTGTATTGATTGGGTGTCGTCCCATTGGCCTAAATTGTTGTATTTTTACTGTATTTGATCAGATTCTACGCGTGCGGAGCTTGATTCTCGTGGCAAGGGCATTGCGGAGTAGTCGTCGCGCCGTATTGAGGTGAGTAATAGATGTGGGTGATGACCGGCGGGTTCGAAACCCCGGTATACCACTTTGTGACGCTGTATAGCGGCGAGACACGCACACTCTTGAGAGTGCGGGTTCGATCATGAACTGGAGACTATATATTAGTTCGACCTGTTGATACTGTATTATTGGCTATTCTAGAGCCGTCGAACCTCCTTCTCGGATGGTTGCATATATATATATATATATATATATATATATATATATATATATATATATATATATATATATATATATATATATATATATTGTGATAATGGCCACTCTTGAGCCGAGGAACCCCCTTCTTGGGCGGTTGAGTATACATGTGGGCCGTGAGCCGGTTATTGGATCCCGCGAGGATCGTTATCATTGTCTTATCACATAGACATGCTAGTTTACTACTAGTCCGCAGCTATTTTTGTTATTATGCTAATTCCAATCTCTGGAACTTGATATTACTGTTTTCCAACTGAAAAATGATAAAAGAGTTTTCAAAAACTACTTTTGAGCCTGCGAGGCTGTATCTGCATATTAGTTGACTAGTAGTGGATCGGGTTGCGCGCCGCAGCGAGATATATGTTGGATCGGACTGCACGCCGCAGGAATATCTCTATGAGATGTGCTTGGGCTGTAGGAGCCCCTCCGGAGTCTGAACCCCCACAGTGAGCACGGGTACCCAAAATTGGAGTCGGGCTACACGCCGTAGTGGTCATATCATGCATTGCATTGCATTTAGCTACATCTGCTAGTTGTTATGCTATTTATTGGTATTTGTTGGTACAGGTACAGTGAATATTGATTCTGTGACAGGGTAGCTGATTATAGCTTTACATAGTGCTTTATTGCGGATTTCTTATCTGCATTGTCTTACCCTTGTTTATTACCACTGAGTCTGGCAGTACTCATTTTACTCCCTGCACCTTGTGTGCGGATCCAGGTACCTCTCAGCAGTGATCCAGTAGTTGTGCGAGGCGACGTTTGTGGATATTCGAGGTAGCTGCAGAGTCCGCAGGACCCGATATTCCTTCTTATTGTCTTGATGTTGTATTGACTTTTCTTTCCGCACTTGGTATCTTGTAAACCTTTATACACTCATGTTCAGTAGAGGCTCATGACTCTTGACCCTTGGTCTATGGGAGTTGATGTATTATGGGACTTGGTTCCCTGTTTTCGTTATTTGTATCGCTATTGCTTCGTGATTTAATATGCTTAAATAGGCTAAAGGAGAGCTTCTAGCTCCGTTGTTTATATTGATTGGTCAGGCTGGCTTAGCAATGTGCTGGGCGCCATCACGACCGGATTTGGGGTCGTGACAATATTTTTCTATGATTAATATCTAAATTGAGTACAATTAGTTTAAGTTTGAAAGCATAACATAATATTTTGAAAATGCGGTCCACTTTACAACATAGAATGATAATAATTATTTGAATTTGAGATGAGATTTATTTTATTTAATAATTTTTTAGTTTTGAAAATACCATGTAAAGACAAAAAATAGTAAACATATTACTACAATATTTAGATATAATGTGTTCAAATAATTAAGAAATATTTTTTGTGATTAAATTAATATTTTTAAAATGTAAAATTAATTTCTATTATATGTGTTTACTAATGATAATTAAAAATTAAATTTGTATCTTTAAACTAAAAAGAAAGAAATTTAAATGCATTTAATACAAAAAATATTATAAAAGAACTCAATATATTTGGAACGTAATAATCAAATAACTTATGTATTAACATTTTAGACTAATTCAAAGTTACAATTTAAAATAAAATATGATACTATTATTTTTGGTTGTAGGTAAAATATTAATATAAAAACTATTAAAATTCATAATAGGGAAGAGATGTATAAAAAAAAGCTAGTGTGAGGAAATTAATACTTTAAATTAATTGAAAATAAATAAATTAAATTATTAAATTATATTTAAAAATATTACTGCTAAATTTAAATAATTAAAATGCTCATAAATAAGAGGATACACGCATAAAAATATACCAAATTTCAAGAATAAACTGCTTATATCTATTAAAGACTATTAAAAGGATAATAAGAAAGATAATAATTTAATTATTAAGCTAATAAAAAATTATATAACATTTAATAATATTAAATAATAAATTATATAATAACTACAAGAAAATAACAAAAATAGAAAAGAATTTGCGTAAAAACGATGTGATGAATAAGACATATTTGACTTTCAGTCAAAAATAATGTGATAATAAGAATTTTGTTAAATTAATATGATATAATATGCTCAAACAAGACATATCACAACATCACTTATTTAGTACTTTTTAATAGTGACACCGGAACGAAATACAAGTACTAAAATTAAGGGGTTGGGTTGCTACAAATAAAAAAAAAGTTGTGTACTACGAGATTTGAATCATAATTTCATATTGTGCTTTATAGTTAATATCTAATGTTATACTATAATTTTTATATGAAAGGTTTATATTTTAAGGTTATTTGCACATAATTCAAACAACATATATCACAATTTGACATGATTTGTGTCCGCGCATCGCAAGTACTAAAAAAGATTGGTTAGGTTGCTACAAATATATATTAAAAAGATTGGTTGTCTACTACGAAAATTCATATCCTGCTTCATAATTAAATTATCATGTTATATAATTTTTATCTGAGAAGTTTATATTTTAAGGTTATTTGTACATAATTCAAATAACCTATATTGCAATTTGAAATAATTTGCTCGCGCATCACGCGGGTACTAATACTAATTATATATTAAATGGAGCTTTACTTCCTCGAAGTTATCAAAACTCCAAATTACCCGCTGCAACATATTGGCATAAATAATAAATCATCACAACTTCCGTGAAAATGAAGCAAATAAATAAATAGAGTTCAGAAGAACGCTTGTTCTCGTTTTTCTTTTTCTTTTTTGTCGTTTGATTGCAAAATAAGTAAAAAATCAAAAGAGAACTATGTTCCTTTTCTTCTATGCTTACTTTATTAAACGTGAAGAAGAAATGTTAAAGTTTGTTTTGAAAGTCATATAGGAATTAGATTTGGAATTAATTTAATGTGATACAGTTTGGCATGTTTATTTGATCAAGTAATTACTTGATCAATATAGAATTAAGGATAATTGGTAAGATGTAATTATAATCGGGAGGTGAGAATTTGTGCCAATTACGTTCTTGAATTACAATTATTTTTAGATTTCTTTCCTTTTTATTTTATTTTCATACACTTTTTATTTTATTTTTACTTTTACATTTTAAAAATATTTTTATTTGTACATTGTTTATCTTTTGTTTCTCTATCTTTACTTCTTGCGATTCTGAATAATCTAATTTTAAAATTATTCAACCATTTCACTTTACCAAGTTCAATGTTAGCCAGATTAGTCAACATTTATCTCTTTCGATGCAACAACAAGATCTTATTTGTTTTCACGTAATTGTTTGTATATTTGATTTCTTATTTATTTTATTCCTTCATTTAGCGTAATTGCGTTATTATTCTATTTTTTTGAAACTATATCTCCTAATATTAGAAATAATGAGTCATTACTAAACTTGACATGTAATGAGTGATGTCATTAAAGTAAATTTTCCTTATTATTTTTGTTATATTGCACATTGAGATATGTTAAACTGTTCTTTTTTTTTTTTGAAATTGTGTTATATTTTTTATTCTAATTAACTTGGTTTACTAGTATTGGCTTGCTATTTCACATTCCATGTTATTCAGTTTTTAGTTAGAATCGATAGATTAGTTTTGTCAAATATTTAAATAATATTATGGTATTATATTTATAAACATTAGTTTGTTTTATCAAACTTGCATTTCATGATGTTCTTACAAAACGTATAATTTAAAATTTTATAATAAATTAAAGTGAATATTATTAATTTGAAAAATATATATGTAATTATTTTTATAATATTAGTAATAAATATATGACTACTAATTAATTCATATTTAAGAAAAAATATGCATCTTAAATACCAAATCTAATAGCCTTTATGCTTATAAAAAATTATTTATAGACTATACTTGTTGTATTAGCTTGCAAGTTTGATAATTACTTCATTTAAATTTTAATTTAATTATGTAATTATACTTGTGCAATCAAACAGTACGCTTGTAATTATACTGTAATTACTAGTTATGGTAAACAAATGAGTCGTTTTAATTACTATATTATATAACTAATTAGTACCCACGCGATGTGCGAACACAAATCATGCCCGATTGTGATTTAGATTATTAGAATTATGTGTAAATAACTTTAAATTATAAACCTTCCAAATAAAATTTATAGATAATCGTTAGATATTAATTAAAAAGGAAGATATGAAACCATTTCGCAAATCTCACAGTGGATAACCTATTTTCATTAGTACTTGAATTTCGTTCGTAATCAATATTAAAAATTACTAACTGTGTCATGTAGTGCTTTGTCTCGTTTGAACATATTAAATTATATTTCTTTAATAAAATTATTAGTATTAGTTTATTTTTTCAAGCTTAAATAAGTCTTATACTTTTAAATTTTACACAATCTTTTTTACTAATAATAATTATATTATTTATTATTTAACATTATTATACTTTCATATAATTTTATTGGCTTACTAATTGACTTAATATTTTTCTTATTATCCTTTTAATAATTCATGATAAATGTTATTTTTTATTCTTGAAATTTAATATATTTTATGCTTTTATCCTCTTACTTGAAACTATTTTACTATATAAATCTATAAATAATATTTTTAAATATTATTCAATTATTTACTTTATTTTATTTTTAATTAATTTAAAGTATATGTCACGACCCTGATTTTCCATTATCGGGAGTCGTGATGGCGTCTACCGGTGGAAGCTAGGCAAGCCAATTCTTACTTACATTTCCAGTAGTTACAACTCTCTTTTTAAGGCTTTAATTAAAATTATGAATTTACAGCGAAAAAAAGAAATTCAGTGGAAGACTTAGCAAATTTTAATAAATACGATACAGAAAACCCAAGCATGATACACTACCCAAGACTAGTGTCACAATACTCACGAACTTCTAAGAATAATACACATAATCGTGTGAAAGAAATATAAGTTGTTTATCTTGAATACATGAGATAACAGAATGAAAAGTATAGATAGAGGAGACAACGGGTCTTGTGGACGCCTGCAAGGCTACCTCGAAGTCTCAATAGTCGAAATACCCACAATCGTGCTATTGCCGCTGCTGCTGTCCGTAACCTGTATCTGCGCAAAAAGAGTGCAGAGTGTAGTTTCAGCACAAACGACCCCATGTGCTGGTAAGTGTCTGGTCTATCCCAACGAAGTAGTGACGAGACTAGGACCAGACACCCACATAAACCTGTACAGTTGGGATATATACATATACAACAGCAGGAAAACAACATCGAACATTTACAAGGAAAGAAACTGCTCTGAAATAGCAACCAATAATTTATAATATCACGAATAATCTGAACAATGGAACAAAACTTACTTTCATGTCTCAATTCATTTTCATTGCATATCTTGTGGTAGGCGTACAACTCTCTCCCATATTTAATAATAGGCTACAGGCAACAATAGCCAATGCCAAAGTTCAAATAACTTTGTGGTCGGCGTGCCACACGATCCCATTATATTATTATATAAGTGTCGGCGTGCCACACGATCCCAATTCTTTAATATATAAGTGATCGACATGCCACACGATCCCATTTTCTTATTATATAAGTGGTCGGCGTGCCATACGATCCCGATTCTTTAATATTGCATATTACCAACATTGAACCAATAATCTATGATCAACAGTAAGTATATAAAAGTATTACCGGTAATTAACCAATAATCTTCAATTTCAGCAATATTTATATTACCGGTGTAAAACCAATAAATAATAATAAATCAACAATATATGTGTATTACCGGTGTGACACCAATAACCTTTAATCAATAATTTATATATATTACCGGTATGAAATCAATAATAATTTCCTTTCACATAATCACATAGGATTAATAGGAATTTAATCCATTTAAGACCCACGGTCATGCTCGACCCCCAACGTATAGATACTCGTCACCATGCCTATACGTCAGACTCCACATATAACAATTAACACATAAACTCAATTCCTATTCCCTCAAGCTAGGATAGAACAAACACTTACCTCGAAAGTTTACAAACAATTCAATCCATAGCAATGCCTTTTCCTTTCAATTTTGGCTCCAATCAAATCGTATCTATACACAATTGATTTAATATCATCAATTCTACTTAACAACTAGTTCATATGGCTAAATATAATTTTTACAACATTCTGCCCGAAATAGTAAAAATTGACCCGGGGCCCACATGATCGAAACTCAAGGTTCGATCCAAAATAAATTCACCCAATCATACATGAGTTCAAATATACAATTTGTTCTTAAGTTCGACCCCAAAACGAGGTCTAGATCGCAAATTCTTTGAAAACCCTAACTATACCCATTTCTCTAATTTTTCTACCCATTTACACATATTTAGGCCTAGGAATTCAAATAATATTGATGGAAAACAAAGAAAACGAGTCAAGAATCACTTACCCAAGAAGTTTGATGAAGAATTGCTCAAGAATCGCCCAAGAAGCTTTGGAGAAGAGAGAGTTTGTGAAATGGGATTAAAATCCCGATTCTGTTCTGTTTTGGGATTAAATTCACTGGGCAACATTTTTGTTCTACGCGATCGCGTGAATAGAGTTGCGATTGCGGAAGGTAAATGCCCAAGTCTACGCGATCGCGTGGACAGTGTTGTGATCGCGTAGAAGAAATTCGTTGGGTGGTCCGTTTACACTACGTGATCGCATGGAATGGCTTGTGATCGCGTTGAGGAAGAACGGGAAGCTACGCGATCGTGTGAAACGGGATGCGATCGCGTTGAGGAAATGGCAAAGGCAGTGCGATCGCGTGAACAAGGTCGTGATCGCGTAGAGGAAAACCTATGTGTAAAAATTGCAGAAAATCTGTCAGTTTCCTAAGTCCAGAAACACCTCGAACCACCTCTGAAACACTCCCGAGCCCTCGAGGCTCCAAACCAAATATGCACACTAACTCAAAAACATCATACGAATTTGCTCGCGCGATCAAATCTCCAGAATAACATCAAAATCAATAAATTGAGCCTTAAACTCAAGAATTCTTTCAAAATTTCATAACTTCCAAAATTTCCAATTTAAGGTCGAAACACGTCAAGTGACGCTCGTTTTCAACCAAACTTTACAGGAAGGACTTAACCAACATATATGACATGTACTGGGCGTCAGAACCAAAATACGAGCCTGATACCATTACTTTTTAATCAGATTTCAGTTTTATTTTCCTTAAACATTTTCAGAAAATAATTTAATAGAAAAATTATTTTACAAGACCTCGGATTTCGATTCCAGGCATACGCCTGAGTTCCATAATTTTCTACGAATTTTCTGAGATCGTCAAATCACGGGTCCGGGTTCATTTACCAAAAATGTTGACCAAAGTCAACCATATCAATATTAATATCAAAATTCTTCAAATCTTTCACATATTTCATATATTTCAACATAGAAATTTTTCGGCTTCACGTCTGGACTGCACACGCAAATCGAGAAAACTATAAATGAGGTTTTTAAGGCCTAAGAAGCTCGAAATGATTGAGAAAACAAGTGATGACCCTTTGGGTCGTTACATTCTCCACCTCTAAAACAACCGTCCGTCCTTGAACGAACAAAAAAAAGAAGTACCTGAGTCAGGGAATAGATGAGGATATCGGCTCCGCATATCAGACTCGGACTCCCAGGTTGATGCCTCAGGAGGCTGACCCCTCCACTGAACTCGCACATAAGGAAAACTCTTTGACCTCAACTGTCAAACTTGCTGATCTAGAATAGCTACCGGTTCCTCTTCGTAAGATAGATCCTTGTCCAATTGGACAGTGCTGAAATCTAACACGTGCGATGGATCGCCGTGATATTTTCAGAGCATGGATACATGAAACACTGGGTGCACAGCTGACAAGCTAGGCGGCAAGGCAAGCTTATATGCCACCTCTCCCACACGCTCAAGAATCTCGAATGGGGCAATAAACCTAGGGCTAAGTTTTCCCTTCTTTCCAAATCTCATCACGCCCTTCATAGGTGACACTCGGAGCAATACTCGCTCCCCAACCATGAAGGCTATATCTCGAACCTTGCAATCTGCATAACTCTTTTGCCTGGACTGAGTTGTATGAAGCCTATCTTGAATGATCTTGACCTTATCTAAGGACTCCTGAACTAGACCCGTACCCAACAACCGAGCTTCTCCCGGTTCAAACCATCCAACCGGAGAACGACACCGCCTACCATACAAGGCTTCATAAGGAGCCATCTGAATGCTCGATTGATAGCTATTATTATAAGAAAACTCTGCCAAATGCAGGAATTAATCCCACGAGCCTCCAAAATCAATAACACATGCTTGAAGCATATCTTCCAATATCTGAATAGTCCTCTCGGACTGACCGTCCGTCTGGGGATGAAAGGCTGTACTTAGCTGGACTTGGGTGCCCAACTCTCGTTGAACCGCCTTCCAGAAATGTGAGGTAAACTGCGTACCTCGATCTGAAATAATAGAGATAGGCACACCATGAAGGCGAACAATCTCTCTGATATAAATCCCAACTAATCTCCCGGATGAATAGGTAGGGGCAACCGGCATAAAATGAGCTGACTTGTCAGCGTATCAACAATAACCCAAACAACATCAAACTTCTTCCGAGTCATCGGAAGTCCAGAAATGAAGTCCATAGTGATCCGATCCCACTTCCATTCAGGAAGCTCAATTCTCTGAAATAAACCGTCAGGTCTCTGATGCTTGTATTTAACCTGCTCACAATTCAGACACCGCGGTACATATTCCACAATATTCTTTTTCATTCTACGCCACCATTAATGCTGCCGCAAATCTTGATATATCTTCACTGCGCCTGGATGAATAGAATATCGCGAACTGTGAGCTTTTTCTAGAATCAATCTCTAAGCCCATCAACATTTGGCACACAAATGCGCCCTTGCATCCTCAGATTCCCATCGGCATCTAAGGTGACATGCTTGGCACCTCCTCGCTGAACCGTGTCTTTAAGGTCACATAAATAAAAATCATTATATTGTTGATCGCGGATACGCTCCAATAATGAAGAGCGAGCGACCGTGCAAGCTAGCGCAGGCTCAGAAATATCCAACCTCACAAATCGGTTGGCTAAGGACTGAACATCCAAAGCAAAGCGGCCTCTGATTGACTGGAATATAAGCAAGACTGCCCATACTGGCTAACTTCCTACTTAAAGCATCGGCCACCACGTTGGTCTTTCCTATATGATATAAAATGGTGACATTATAATCTTTCAACAATTCTAGCCACCTTCTCTGCCTCAAATTCAACTCCTTCTATTTAAACAAATATTGAAGACTCTTATGGTTGGTGTATACTTCACATGCCACACCATGCAAATAATGCATCCAGATCTGCAATGCGTGAACAATCGCCGCTAATTCTAGATCATGAACTGGATAGTTTTTTTCATGAATCTTCAACTACCTCGAAGCATAGGCAATAACCTTGCCATCCTGCATCAACACTGCACCAAACCCAATACGGGAAGCATCACAATATACAGTATAAGGTCCCGTACCTGTGGGTTAAACCAATACCGGTGTTGTGGTCAAGGCTGTCTTGAGCTTTTGAAAGCTCGCTTCACATTCATCTAACCATTCGAACTGAACACCTTTCTGCGTTAATCTAGTCAGTGGGGTTGCAATAGATGAAAATCCCTCCACGAATCACCGATAATAACCCGCTAATCCTAAGAAACTCCGAATATCTGTGGTTGATGTCGGTCTATGCCAGTTCTTGACTGCCTCAATCTTCTTTAGATCAACCTGAATACCTGTTGTCGTCACAATATGACCCAGGAATGCAACTGAACTTAGCCAAAATTCACACTTAGAAAATTTTGCATATAGTTGGCTGTTTTTCAGAGTCTTAAGAACCGCTCTGAGATGTTGCGCATGCTCCTTCTGACTGCGGGAGTATGTCAATATGGAAACAATGAAGACTACAACGAACAAGTCTAAATAAGGCACGAACACCTCATACGTATGCACATATTCATGACTCTGGCCATAAGAGTTTTTCCTAAATTACAACATTGTCAATTAACCCTGTTATCAAATATCTTATTCTAAAACTCCCACTTTACTCACAATGAGGTATGGAAACCTCATGATTACTTTCCCGAATTAATGAGTCATAATTATCCTCACCCGATGCTCGTCTCAAAGTCTAAAACTCAACGGTTACAAAACAGAAATGGCTAAATATAAATAGAAACTATGCAAGAATTGTCAAATAATCCTAACAGACATGGCTCAAATCTTGGTTATAGTACAAGATTTTTATTTTCAAAAAGGGAAAATTTTAAACACAAACTTTTCACCACCAGGACCTTGTCCTCATATAATATCCACCGCAGGTTGTAGCTCGGTTTAAAAAAAAAATATTTTCACGTTATACAAAAATTTAAGGATCTCATCCTCCACTCTGAATCACAAGTATTTGCACATTGTGCCACTGATGCTTTTCATTTACTTTCTTTCTTCTTTTCAGCTATTTTCCGTCAAAGAGTATCACGGCACAAAAGAACCTTCATACTGATAGGGCATACAATTAACCATTAAAAATAATTATTTCAGGAATTACATCAATTCCCATTGTAGTAAATAATATAAAGTGACTTTCGACCTCATAAATATTCCTAGTGACCAACGCATAATAATAGGGATAATTATCTCCATTTAATAGCACAGCATGAGTATTCACATAAGTAGGTTTGATGATTACGAAGCTCACTCATGAGCGGAGCATATTAAGAGGACTAGCCTCAATTATTCAAAACCAAATTAAATTAGGGAAAATTCCTTTTATAACAATCACAATTGTACATGTGATAACACCATCTGGTGTAGTGACCTCAGTCACACTATAGAAATTATGTCAACAACTGGTCTCCACCTCTAGGAGTCTCACCTCCGCCTCTAACATCCTGACACCTAACTCTGGCTGGTCATGTAAGCTGAGTATTGACTGCAAAGGGGCACGTAGCTTGAGTTCCTTCGTAAATTATATTTCTCCAATATGCCACATTCACAACAATTCCTTTGAAGCTCAGCTAACTTATTGAACATGGCGACATACTCGGACACTATCATAATGACCTGGCATAATCGTTCAGATCATACATACCACACCTTTCAAAGAGTCCGGGAGGTAAACTCCTCCAAAACATTTATAAAAATAGGGTTGAGTAGGTAGTGTCGCATTGGCCGGTCTGCCCTCTTCATAGGCTTGTCACAAACATTGACGACCAATTTCCTCTTGCTATGCTAGCTTGACACTGCTGAACTACCCCATTTTCTCACATACTCTTTGTTATTCTTTGGGCCGATTCTTACCCCCTGCAGAGTACTAAGCCTCAAATATGCATAATTTATTTGGGGGACCTTTCCATACCATATATATACATTCCAAGCCAAAACTGACATAACACATGGCCATCCGGTCCATTCACTAATAGTGGAATTCCCTTTTTTGGCTATAAGTCAAAGTCACAACATCTGATAGTCCACAATAATTGTCCTTCACAACTTCAAATAAATTATCCAGACGTCAAGGTCCGTTGAAACCACAGCTGGTTAGTAAATACCTTATGTTTCCACTACTTCACTCGCCACCCGAAACACAGTAGAATCAACCCTCTCGCTTTCGACTATTCCCGCGTTCTGCAATATCTCATAGCAACGGTCAATAAATTCCCTAGGGTTCTCAAAAGATGCACCACTGAAGGAGATAGCGAAGATTTTGGTGAAACTTATCCGAAACTCCGTAAAACTTCTGAAGGCATCATTGATCTATCACCAGCATGTGTCATTGTTCGGCTGAATAAGCGGTGACTTCGCCATTCATGGGAAGACAAGAGTAGAAATTCAACTTAACATTTGAAGAACAAATTCGCACGATAGGAAAGAATGAAGGTGAAAATTTTCCAAACTCTGTAGCCTTTAAGGGATAAATACAGACGTCTCTGTACCGACCCCTCAAACTCTACTAAGGTTGTTCGTGAGTTGTGAGACCTGTGAAACCTAGAGCTCTGATACCAACTTGTCACGACCCGTATTTCCCACCATCAGGAGTCATGATAGCGCCTACTGGTGGAAGCTAGGCAAGCCAATTCTTACTTACATTTCCAGTAGTTACAACTCTCTTTTAAGACATTAAATAAAATTATGAATTTACAGCGGAATAAAGAAATTCAGCGGAAGACTTAGCAAATTTTAATAAATACGATACAAAAAACCCAACATTGATACACTACCCAAGACTGGTGTCACAATACTCACGAACTTCTAAGAATAATACACATAATCGTCTGAAAGAAATATAAGTTGTTTATCTCGAATACATGAGATAACAGAATGAAAAATATAGATAGAGGAGACAACGGGTCCTGCAGACGCCTGCAAGGATACCTCGATGTCTCAATAGTCGAAATACCCACAATCGTGTTATTGCCGTTGCTGCTATCTGTAACCTGTATCTGCGCAAAAAGAGCACAGAGTGTAGTATCAGCATAACCGACCCCATGTGTTGGTAAGTGCCTGGCCTATCCCAGCGAAGTAGTGACGAGGCTAGGACCAGACACCCACATAAACCTGTAAAGTTGGGATACATACATATACAACAGCAGGAAAACATCATCAAACATTTATAAGGAAAGAATCTGCTCTGAAATAGCAACCAATAATTTATAATATCAGAAATAATCTGAACAATGGAACAAAACTTACTTTCATGTCTCAATTCATTTTCATTGCATATCTTGTGGTAGGCGTACAACTCGCTCCCAGATTTAATAATAGGATACCGGCAACTATGGCCAATGCCAAGATTCAAATAACTTTGTGGTCGGCGTGCCACACGATCCCATTTTCTTATTATATAAGTGTCAGCGTGCCACACGATCCCAATTCTTTAATATATAAGTGGTCGGCGTGCCACACGATCCCATTTTCTTAGTATATAAGTGGTCGGCGTGCCACACGATCCCAATTCTTTAATATTGCATATTACCGGCATTAAACCAATAATCTCTGATCAACAATAAGTATATAAAAATATTACCAGTATTAACCAATAATCTTCAATTTCAGCAATATTTATATTACCGGTGTAAAATTAATAAATAATAATAAATCAACAATATATATTTGTTACCGGTGTGACACCAATAACCTTTAATCAACAATTTATATATATTAACGGTATGAAACCAATAATAAATTCCTTTCACATAATCTCATAGGATTAATAGGAATTTAATTCATTTAAGACCCATGGTCGTGCTCAACCCCCAACATATAGATACTCGTCACCATGCCTATACGTCGGACTCCACATATAATAATTAACATATTCCCTCAAGCTAGGATAGAACAAATAATTACCTCGAAGTTTACGAATAATTCAATCCATAGCAATGCCTTTTCCTTTTAAATTTGGCTCCAATCCAATCGTATCTACACACAATTGATTTAATATCATCAATTCTACTTAACAACTAGTTCATATAACTAATTATAATTTTTACAACATTCTGCCCGGAATAGTAAAAATCGACCCCAGGCCCACATGACCGAAACTTGAGGTTCGAACCAAAATAAATTCACCCAATCATCCACGAGTTCAAATATACAATTTGTTCTTAAGTTCGACCCCAAAACGAGGTATATATTGCAAATTCTTTGAAAATCCTAACTATACCCATTTCTCTAATTTTTCTACCCATTTACACATATTTAGGTCTAGGAATTCAAATAATATTGATGGAAAATGAAGAAAACGAGTCAAGAATCACTTACCCAAGAAGTTTGATGAAGAATTGCTCAAGAATCGCCCAAAGAAGCTGTGGAGAAGAGAGAGTTTGTGACATGGGATGAAAATCCCGATTCTGTTCTATTTTGGGATTAAATTCACTGGGCAACATTTTTGTTCTACGCGATCGCGTGAACAGGGTTGCGATCGCGGAAGGTAAATGCCCAAGTCTACGTGATCGCGTGGACAGTGTTGCGACCGCATAGAAGAAATTCGCTTGGTGGTCCGTTTGCTCTACGTGATCGCGTGGAATGGCTTGCGATCGCATTGAGGAAGAACGGGAAGCTACGCGATCGCGTGAAATGGGATGCGATCGCGTTGAGGAAATGTCAAAGGCAGTGCGATCGCATGAATAAGTCCGCGATCGCGTAGAGGAAAACCTCTGTGTAAAAATTGTAGAAAATATGCCAGTTTCCTAAGTCCAAAAACACCCCGAACCACCTCTGAAACACTCCCGAGCCTTCGAGGCTCCAAACCAAATATGCACACTAACTCAAAAACATCATACAAACTTGATCGCGTGATCAAATCGCCAAAATAACATCAAAATCAATGAATTGAGCCTTAAAACTCAAGAATGCTTTCAAATTTTCATAACTTCCAAAATTTCCAATTTAAGGCCGAAACACGTCAAATGACATCCGTTTTCAACCAAACTTTACAGGAAGCGCTTAACCAACATGTATGACCTGTACCGGGTGTCGGCACTAAAATACGAGCCTGATACCATTACTTTTTAATGAATTTTCAGTTTCATTTTCCTTAAACATTTTTAGAAAACAATTTAACAGAAAAATTCTTTTACCGGGGTTCTAGACCTCGGATTTCGATTTCGGGCATATGTCCCAGTTTCATATTTTTCTACGGATTTTTTGAGACCGTCAAATCACGGGTCCGGGTCCGTTTACCAAAAATGTTGACCAAAGTCAACCATATCAATATTAATATCAAAATTCTTTAATTTTTTTTACTTATTTCATATATTTCAACATAGAAATTTTCCGGCTTCACGCCTGGACTGCGCACGCAAATCGAGGAAACCATAAATGAGGTTTTTAAGGCCTCATAAGCTCGAAATGATTGAGAAAATAAGTGATGACCTTTAGGGTCATCACAGTATAATATTCTCATATTATATTTGCCACGACCTAACCCTCGGTCGTGTCACGACCCAATCTTCATACCTGATTGTGATGGCGCCTCTCGTGAAGACAAGGCCATCCAACTAACCCATTTCATTTATTTAACACTTGTTAAACATAAAAAGATGTAAAATACAACTTAAGGAATATTTAATTAACAATAGTATAGCCCAACTCAGCCCGATCGGGGTGTCATAAGTCACGAACATCTAGGAGAAAATTTATTACAATTTCTAAGTCTATAATACATAGAGTAAAAATCTGGAATCAAGAAGAAGGAACTCGGTGCCGCAAACGCTGGCGGTCACCTTGCTTAGCTATGATAGCAATTACTTCGATTCGTTATTAACCTGCTACTGGGTGAACAATACCTGCAACTGCACGCGAGATGCAGAGAGTAAAGTGAGTACTTCCAACTCAGTGGTAATAAGAGTAAATAATGCTGAGAGGAAAAAAAACACGTAAGAGCACTACATCATGCTATAAAGTACAGTACAACCCTTTTCGGAAACAATAATTCCATGAAAACCGTTTATAAAATATCATGCTCATTTTAAAACCTCTTTTGAAAACATTTCTTTCTTTCCTTGTTAACAGTTAAACACATGAATACGATATCAAGTAGTGCAAGTCCGCACACAAGTCAGCCCCTCGGGCACATCACTCCTTTAGCAATTTACACCAGGGTATATGGTCAACAAGGCAAGTAATACATGTATGCCAATAATATATGAGTGCTAAATGTCATGCCGCGTAGTACAAACAGAAACCAATGCATAAATATAATGCAATGCACATGGCGATACGCTCCGGTACCCACTACGGCGTGTAGTCCGATCCATTTAACGTCGACGGGGCTCACTGTGGGTATTTACAGACTCCGGAGGGGCTTCTACAGCTCAATCGCAATATTTTGGTCAGTCATTATTACCTGATCGGTCAGCCATTGTTACATGACCAATTTATATTACACAGTGCCACTGTTACCACTGTTCCAAGTATATATTACAGTGTCATTGTTACCACTATTTCAAGTATATATTACAGTGCCATTGTCACCACTATTTCAAGTATAACATACAATGTCATTGTTACCATTATTTTAAGTCACTTTATAATCAGTCCAAAAAATAATATAGTAAGCCCCTTGGGAATTTACAAAATAGAAGTTTCCAGCCCGAACTACATTTAAAATGTCATTTAAGTTTTCAACACTTAGAATTATTACTGAGTTTGCAAAATAGAATTTAAAACTTTGGACTGAAGTTAGATGATATGCAACTTATGCTAAGCAGTAATATCAATCCTCGAAGGATTCACATAGTTAGCACGAAGCCCAAACATGGAAATCAGCCCAAATCATGATAGCAACAAATAGTTTTCAGTTAATCATGCAGTATAATCAACAACCGGTACAGACCAAGTCACAATCCCCAACAGTGCTCTACCCAACACTTATACATGGCGTGCAAGTCACCACAATACAGCACTATGATGTGCAAGTCCGGGGTTTCAAACCCTCAGGACATAATTTACAAGTATTATCCACCTCGAACCGGCGAAAACTCTAGCCCGCGATGCCTTTGCCCCTCAAACCGGCCTCCACACACATAAAATCTATCCAAAATCAGGACAAATATATCATAATATGTAAATGGGACAATACCCAATTGAAAACAATCAAATCATAGCAAGAACCTCGAAACTAGCAAAATCCGAGCCCCAGGCTCGCTTCTCAAAAATTTAAAAATTTACGGGATAATTTCATATAAGTACGACTCACATGGGTGCTTTTCATTAGCGTAGCCAATATTTTAAGTTTTCATCCGTATAGCCAATGAAGCCTTCTAACATTATAGCCTGACTGACATTATAGCCTCACATCAATCCCATAATGATCTCTTTTTTTTCTTTCTATTTCTCCTATTTGTTTTTTTCTATTTCTCCTATTTCTTTTTCTTCTTCTTCTAGATTAACGTGACTATCTGACAAAAATTCAAGTCATCACGTGGTTTCAAATCCTTACTTTTTCTCTCTCTCTTTACCTTATTTTTGTCCGAAATTTACCAAAAAAATGAGTATAGTGTCATTTTATATAGTATGTATACATATTTCTACACAACTGTATATTGGAATGCAATGTAAATACATTATTATATGCTCGTATATATATAATTATATGTATTTATATGCATAACAATATATACAACATATGCATTGAATGTACATAAATTGAACATGCATATTTTGCACTAGAAAAAAAATTTCCAGCCATCATTAAACCTTTGTTTCAACATAAAATTTACCATATAAAAAGTGTCAAACCTTTATAAAGACTTCTTATACAATAATAATGTAAATACACCCTTATACATTAAAAAAATATAATTATACATCATTATACACAAATTTACACACTTATACCTAATTTATACATAATTATACATTATTTATATAAGTGTGTATAAACATCAGTTATACGGTATATTCACTGAAAAATACCTTATGTCCTTCACTACACCTCTGTTTAACACAAATATTATAAAAAGAACAGGAAAAAATAAGAAGAAGAACCAATAAGCTCAAGATAGGTCTAGATGAATCCAAAATTCGTAAGTTTTGTCTCACCCGATGAATAATAATATTATTAGTCAACACCCATATGGATTGAAGCACCAATTCACAATGAAAACTTTCAGATCTAAAAATTTTAGCTTCGTCAGCGAAATTATAATTTTTGGGACTTATATTTCGATACCAAATGCTCACAGTAATATACATCCTTATACACTGAAAAAAATATAATTATACATCATTATACATAAATCTACACACTTATACCTATATTATACATAGTTACACAATATTTGTATAAGTGTGTAAAAACACCAGTTATACGTTATATGCATTAAAAAATACCTTATATCTATTACTAAACTTCTGTTTAACACCAATATTATCAAGAAGAAGAAGAAGAACCAATAATATTATTATTAGTCAATACCCATCTGGATTGAAGCACCAATTCACAATAAAAACTTTCAGATCTGAAAACTTTAGCTTCATCAGTGGCGGATTTATGATTTTTAGGACTTGTATTTCGGTACCAAATGCTCACAGTAAGAGACTCAAAGATTTATCAACCAAAATTACTTAAATCATATATGGGTCAAATGCTTTCTTCTTCAATCCTTTCAATCGAACAACTAACTTCATATTTTTCATCTTACTCTAGACTTTCATCTTTTTGCATCAAGAAAGTTTGAGAGAATTAAAAAAAATTAAGGAAAGTTAGATCTGGAAATTAGTGAAGAGAAAAGATATGATGAATGATAGATTTAAAATTATAGAAGATAGAAGATGAATATATGAGATAGATCAAAAAAATATAGAGTATAGAAGAAGGTGGCTTGTAGAGAATGAAGAGGCACCGGGAGAGAAAGAATTTTGGGATTGTAGGGAAAAAGAGAACTAGGTTAGTGATTGAAAATTTTCATTCAAATTTTATACAAAGTGGGATATAGCGGGTAAATTTTAAAAATATGGGCCATTTTTTGTTATGATGTGAAGTCATGTGTTTTTCTTGTAATTCTTTCAAAATTTACATTTCCGGAATCCTCGTCTCACCACGAGTCCGTACATACCAAATACACAAGAATCGGAGTCCATTGGCCCCTCAAATTGTCAATTTAAACTCTTTTAGGCTTCAAGCCCTAACCTCCATTTTTACCATTTAATTTCTTGAATTTTCAGTGTTTAATCCTTGTTTTTATACCATAACAATATTATTTGAGGCTACAATCTCATACCTGATGGAATCTCCTTTGAAATCCCTCAAAATTGCCCAAAATCGCCTCTTCCCAAAGTCCAAAATGTTTTTCTAACTACTGAAATTTAATAACACTGTTTTCATTAAACCCTCAGTATTTTTAGCTTCTGTGGTCCCGCTACTACTTATGTGGGATCGCTTCTGCGGCCATTTGACCGCTTATGCGGTTCTCATTAAACTCCCTAGAAATCGCTTATGCGATCAGGCACCCGCTTCTGCGGTTCCCTATTTTCCGCTTCAACGGTGTTTTCTCCACTTTTGCGGACCCGCTAACGTGACCAGACTGCCGCTTTTGCAGAATCCTCCTGGGATCACCTGGGCCGCTTCTGCGGCTCTCCCACCACATCTGCGGAACCGCTTAAGCCGCTCCTTTTTCGTAGATGCAAAAATAGCAGAAGGCTTAAGGATCTACTGCAACACCAAGCTTCCAACTTCCGATTAATCATCCGAATTTACCCTGAGGCCTCCGGGACCTCAACCAAAAGCACCAACACATCCAACAACCTTATACAAACTTGTTCCAATCCTTGAAATATTCCAAACAACGCTAAAACCAATAAATTACATCGGATTCCAGCCTAGTTTTCATCCAAACTTCCGAAATGCGCATTCAATCAATAACCCAACCAAACGACGTCCGAATGACCTAAAATTTTGCACACATACCCAAAATCACCTAATGAAACTACAGCAACTCTCGGAATTCCATTCCCACCCTCGGATAAAAATCTCACATATCAACCGAAATTTGCCAAAATTCAAACTTCGCCAATTCAAGCCTAATTCTACACCGGACCTCCAAATTCAATCCAGATCTCACTCCTAAGTCACAAATCACCTCCCGAAGCTAACCGAATCATTGGAATTCACATCCGAGCCCTCTAACTCACAAGTCAACTTTCGATTGACTTTTCCAAAACAAGCCTTTCTTAAAGAGACTAAGTTTCTTATTTCTTCTCAAAAATCACTCCAAATAAATTCTAACACTCCCAATACCGATAATGAAACATGAAGAAACTTGAAATGGGGGAAACAAAGTAGTAATTCAGGAGACGGTACAGGTCGTGATGGCACCCAACACATTATTAGTCAATCCCGACCATTCAACAATAATCCCAGCTTATGATGATTCAAGAATTCGAACACATATATTAAATTACTAAGCCCTTCTATTAACAGACTAGATATGTTGAGTAATATACTGAAATCCAACAAAATACTGGAACATAAACCCAAACAGGATCCGGTGTCATGACCATGAGCCTCTAATACAAAGTGTCATCCTACAACAAGACTGTCTACGAAGAAAAGCAGAATAATGAAAGATAGGGATAGGAGGGAAGGATCAAGGTTGCGAACGCCATGCAGCTACCTCGATGCTCCTCAATAATGTTGCTCATTTAAACAGGTCCTTCATCAGCCTGTGATGCACCTAGATCTACACACAAGGTGCATAGAGTAAAGTGAGTACTCCAACTCAGTGAGAAATAAACATAAATGGCTGAAGATAAGAAATCACTAAAAATACAAGGCAAACTATAACTGGCAGTACCAAATATTTAACAACTAAAACAACAAGTCAATGAGATAATAGAACAGAAAGAACCATGACAAGTAAGGCAGGTAAGTAATAATGCATGGATGCAATGCAATGCATATACCAGTACACTCAGGTACCCACTATGGCATGCAATCCGAGCCAACCATATATTTATCATCGACGGTGCTCACTGGGGGTGGGTACAGACTCCGGAGGGACTCCTATAGCCCAAGCACAAATACTCAAGCCATCTCTCGGCACCAACCAGGCCCTCGGCCTCAATATCATATAATACTGTTGCAGCGTGCAGCCCGAGCCATCCAAATATCCATACATTACTATAAGCCCCTTGGGCATTTTTAAATCAGTAATTCACAGCCCAAAATATCATTTAAAATATCATTTGAGTTTTCAAATCTAGAAAAAAGGGGCTGAGTTTGCAAATTAGTAATTAAAACCTTGGAATGAGATTAAACAATATGCAAAGTATGCAAAATCAACGATAGCAATCCCTGGAGGATTCAAATAGCCGTCATGAAGTCAATATTAAATAGTCAAATCCAAGTAACGATGATTTACAATAAGTTCTAGTAGAAAAACATAGTAAAACATCAACGGGATGGACCAAGTCACAATCCCCAATAACCAAACAACCACGCACTCATTATAGAGCGCGTGCCTCGCCTCAATATAGAGTTACGATGTGAAATTCCGGGGTTTCAAACACTTAGTTCATCACTTACACCTAATTACTCACCTCAAGCCGCCCAAAGTCTAGCTCGTTATGCCTTTTCCTCTCGAATTGACCTCCTCGTGCGCCAAGTCTGATAAAAACCATAAGGAATACATTACAATAGGCTAAGGGAATATAACCCAATCGAAAAGACAAATAATATCGAAAATCACAAAGTTGACAAAACCCGAGCCTCGGGCCCACTTCTAAAAAAATTACAAAATTCACATCACCGGATTCCTCATCTCACCACGAGTCCATACATATCAAATTTAACAACCATTTGACCCCTCAAATCCCTATTTTAAACTCTCTTAAGTTCAAGCCCTAAACAATCATTTTTTACCTTTGATTCCTTGATTATTCAATCTAATTCCATGTCTTTACACCATAAAATCGTATTGTAAGTCCAAGAATCCATACCTGATTAAAGCCCTCGAAACCCTTTTCAATATTGCCTCAAAGTTCTCAAAGTTCGACGTCCAAAATGTTGTTCTTTCAAAAATTCGCGAAGAAGACTATTTCACTTAACTGCCCAGACATTCCGCTTCCGCGCATAAAATGCCGCTTCTGCGACTTCCGCATCTACGGTCAAAGTTCACTTCTTCGGACTTTCACTTAAGGGCCCTTACCGTTTCTGCGGTCCCCATTTTGCTTCAGCAGGACCGCCTATGCGGTCCAATCTTCCACTTCTGCGAAACCTGACCAGGACCCATATTTCTGCTTCTGCGAGGCCCAACTCGCTTCTGCAAGACCGCACCTGCGGTCCCATAACCATAGGTGCGAAAACACCAGATACCAACAATGTAAACATGCAACACACTCCAAAACTCTCCGTTTAACCACTTGAACTCTCCCCGAGGCCCCCGGAACCTCAACCAAAATCACATACATGGTCTAATACCCTATTCAAACTTGTTCCGATCTTAAAAACACATCCAACAACACAAAAATCCTCATTTCTCATCAATTTCAAGCCCAAGTTCTTCAAATTCTTCCGAAACTCACATTCATGCAAAAAATTCAACCAAATCACATTCGAATCTTCTGAAATTTTACACACACCCCCAAAATCACCTAATGAAGCTACTGCAACTCTCGAAATTCCATTCTGAGCCTCAGATCAAAATCTCACCTATCAACCGAAATTCGCGAAAATACTAACTTCGCCAATTCAAGCCTAATTCTACACCAGTCCCCAAAATCAATTCCAATCGCACTCCTGAGTCACAAATCATTCCCTGAAACTTATAGAATCACTAGAAATTACATCCGAGCCCTCTAACTCATTAGTCAATATCCGGTATATAAACCTTCCTTAAAAAGACTCTGTGTCTCATTTCTACCAAAACCAAACCAATTCAATTGTAACTCACCAAATGTCGATAATGAAACATCAAGAAGCAATAAATAAGGAAATGTGGGCGGTAACACATGAGACGACGGGTCAGGTCATCACATCCTCCCCAACTTAAACAAACGCTCGTCCTCGAACGGGTCAAGAAATATACCTAAAACCTCAAATAGGTGAGGATATCTGCTCTGCGTCGCCTACTCGGTCTCTCAAGTAGCCTCCTCCATGGGCCGACTCCTCTACTGTACCTTCACCAAATCAATATCCTTTGATCTCAACTTTCGAACCTGACAACCCAAAATAGTCACTAGCTCCACATCATAGGTCAAATCATCATCCAACCGAATCGTGCTGAAGTCTAACATATGAGACGGGTCCCCAACATACTTCCGAAGCATAGAAACATGGAATACCGGATGAACCCCCGACAAGTTGGGTGGAAAAGCAAGCATATAGGCCACATCCCCAATCCTCCTAAGTACCTCAAAAGGCCCAATGAACTGCGGACTCAGATTCCCTTTCTTCCCAAACCTCATAACGCCCTTCATGGGAGAAACCTTCAACAAGACCTTCTCTCCCACCATATAAGATACATCTCGAACCTTCCGGTCCGCACAACTCTTCTGATGCGACTGAACTGTACGAAGTCTCTCCTGGATCACTTTCACCATCTCTAAGGCATCCTAAACCAAATATGTCCCCAATTGTCACGACCCCAAAACCCGGTTGTGATGGCGCCCAGCACATTGCTAGGCTAGCCTGACCAACCTTTCATCATTTCGAGCTACCGGCTCTCACTTTACCTCAAAAGCATTAATAACAATAAGAGAAATATGATATTTTAGCATAAGTTGTGAAAATAACCCAAACCGTATAACACCTCCCACAGATCTGAAGTCATAAGTCAAGAGCCTATACCAAAAGTAATACAGTGATACTGAATACATAGTATAACTGACAAATGTGGAAAATTCTAAAAAACAAAGGATAATGGGGAAAGTCAAGTCCTGCGGACGCTAAGCAGCTACCTCGACAGTTCGGATATGATCTCTGAAGTATCTGGGGAGTCAGCCCTGCTGTGATGTACCTGGATCTGCACACAAGGTGTAGGGAGTAGTGTGAGTACTTCCAACTCAGTGGTAATAAGCATGGATAAAGATATTGAAGGTAAAAATACCCAATAGACCACACAGTAAAGCTATACTATACTCTTTTTTGCCATTTTTAACATTATAAGTCTGAGATAAAGCAATAACATCTAAAGCAGTACAACAGATATATCTAAATGCAATGCAGATGCATGAACATGACCGCTACGACGCGTAGCCCGATCCATTTGTGTACCTGCGCTCACTGTGGGGGTTCAGACTCCGGAGAGGCTCCCACAGCCCAAGCGCAATATCAGTGATATGCTACGATGCGCAACCCGATCCACTTCCAGTCCAGCTACATGCAATGCAAGCCTCACAGGCATAGTAAATATCATTTTGAAATCCCTATTTATCAGTAATAGTAGAAAACAGTGTTAAAAAATACTAGAGTTTGGAAAATCATTTTAGACAATGTTTAGCTTAGGACTGATATCAGGATAACATGCCATAATCATAAAAGCAATGATAGTTATCCTCACGGGATCCAAATAACTGGCTCACAGCCCAAAGATATCCACAACCATCCTAGTATGAGGTTTACCGGCTCATTTATAGCCAACAATACAGTATAATACTACACAGTCGGACTAATCCATAGTCCCCAATCACAATCAACCCTGCAGTCACAGTAGAGTATGTGTCCCGCCTCAATACAGCGTCACGTAGTGATATACTGGGTTTCAAACCCTCACGTCATCCATACCCATTACTCACCTCGAACCAACTCAAACACTAGTCCGCAATGCCCTTGCCATGAGAATCGGCCTCCACGGGTGTAGAATCTGATCAAAACCAATAGGAATATATCAAAATATGCTAAAGAAACATAACCCAATCAAAATAACTCAAATTACACCCAAAAATACGAAGTTGCCAAAAC
The DNA here is from genome assembly GCA_032618575.1 of Nicotiana noctiflora. Lineage (NCBI taxonomy): Eukaryota > Viridiplantae > Streptophyta > Magnoliopsida > Solanales > Solanaceae > Nicotiana > Nicotiana noctiflora. The sequence goes on from JASVEL010003279.1 coordinate 393,500, forward strand.
TCGAGCCCCGGGCTCACTCCTCGAAAAATTACGAAACCCATATTTTCAGAATCCTCGCCTTTCTACGAGTCCATACATATAAAATTTATTAAAATCGGAGTTCATTTGCTCATTCAAATCATCAATTTTATTTTTCTTAGACCTAGAGCAAAATCCTCGATTTTTACACCTTAATTCCTCCATTTTCAGTGATTAAATCCATGATTTATCAATATATTAACATAATTTGGGTCCAAGAGTTCTTACCTCATGATAATCCTCAATTTCCTCCTCAAAATCACCACATTTGTTTCTAAGTTTGAAGCCTCATTTGACTTAACACTTCTGAAATTTCGAACCAACACTGGTCATTAAACCCCAGATATTTTCGCTTCTGCGGCTACCCTGCCGCTTCCGCGGTCATTGAGTCGCTTCTGCGACTCTCACTTGAAATTCATACCACTTTTGCGGTATTACTTACGCTTCTGCAATGTCGCACATGCGACAAATCTTCCGCTTCCGCGAGACCTCCTATTCCGCTGACTATCGCTTCTGCGAGTCCGCCTCTGCGACAAGGCATCCGCTTTTGCGGATTTTGCTGGCCACCCAAAAACTCTCTTCCGCGATGGACAAACCGTTTCTGCGGAGCCTCTTCTGTGGTCTCCCTTCCACAGAAGCAGAAACACCTGCTGCAAAAACATACCACCAATTCCAAACCAAATTCTTCTTCGTTTAATCACCCGAACTCATCCCGAGTCCCCCACGACCTCAACCAAAAATACAAACCCACTCTAAATCATCATACGAACTTGTTCCAATCATAAAAACATACCCTTAAACACATGAATCATCAAATTAAGGCGGATTCAAGCCTATGTTTCAACCAGAACTTCCGAAACCTATATTCCATCAAAAACCCGATGAAATGATGTCCGAATAACATGAAATTTTGCACACATGTACAAAATCACCTAACGAAGCTACTGCAACTGCCGGAATTCTATTCCGACACCCAGATCAAAATCTCACCTATCGACCGGATTTCGCCAAAATTCCAACTTAGCCAATTCAAACCTATTTCTACACCGTACCTCCAAATTCAATTCTAATCGCTCCCCTAAGTCACAAATCACCTTCCAAAGCTAACCGAATCACCGAAATCCATATCCGAGCCCTCTAACCACATAGTCAACTTCGAGTTGACTTTTCAGAAACAAGCTTCACTAAAAATGGCTATATGCCTTATTTTCAATCAGAATCAATCCAAACTCACCCGATAAACTCTAATACAGATATAGAAACATGAAACACATAATGAGGGGATAACGAGGCTGTAACTCTCGTGACAACGGGTTAGGTCGTCACATTCTCCACAACTTAAGCAAACACTCATCCTCGAGTGGGTCAAGAAACATACCTGGATACTCAAATAAGTGAGGATATCTGCTCCGCATCTCCTACTCGATCTCTCAAGTGGCCTCCTCTACAGGCCGATATCTCAATTGAACCTTCACTGATGCAATATCCCTGGACCTCATTCTCCGCACCTGACAACCTAATATAGCTATAGGCTCCACACCATAGGTCAAGTCATCATCAAGCTGAACTGTACTGAAATCCAACACGTGCGATGGGTCGCCAACATACTCCCGGAGCATAGACACGTGGAACATCGGGTGAATTCCCGATAGACTTGGCGGCAAAACAAGCATGTAGGCCATCTCTCCAATCCTCTTAAGAATCTCAAAAGGGCAAATAAATCTCGGACTGAGCTTTCCTTTCTTCCCGAATCTAATGACGCCTTTCATAGGCAAAACCTTCAGTAATACCTTCTCACCCACGGAAACCTTCCAGTCCGCATAACTCTTCTGGCGTGACTGGGCTGTGCGAAGTCTCTCCTGAATCACCTTCACCTTGTCCAAAGCATCCTGGACCAACTCTATCCCCAATAACCTAGCCCCATCGAGCTCAAACCAACCAACTGGAGATCTACCCCGTCTCCCCTATAAAGCCTCATACAGCGCCATCTGAATACTGGATTGGTAGCTATGTTATAAGCAAGCTCTGCGAGAGGAAAATAATCAGCCCATGAACCATCGAAATCAATAACACAAGCACACAACATATCCTCCAAGATCTGAATGGTACTCTCGGATTGTACGTCCGTCTGAGGATGAAATGTAGTACTCAATTCAACCTGTGAGCCCAACTCACGCTGAAATGTCCTCTAGAACTACGAAGTAAACTGAGTACCTCTGTCGGATATAATAGAACTCGAACTCCATGCAATCTCATGAATGAATAACACTGCTAACCGCTCTGAGAAGTATGTAGTACACACAGGAATGAAGTGAGCTGACTTGGTCAGCCTGTCCACAATCACCCAAACTGAATCAAACTTCCTCGTTGTCCTAGGGAGTCCACTAACAAAGTCCATAGTGATCATTTACCACTTCCACTCGGGAATATCAATACGCTGAAACATGCCACCAAGCCTCTGATGCTCATACTTGACCTGCTAACAGTTGAGGCATCGTGCTACATGACTCACAATATCCTTCTTAATTCTCCTCCACCAGTAATGTTGTCTCAAATCCTGATACATCTTTACGGCACCTGGATGGATAAAATACCGCGAGCTATGGGCCTCTTCCAATATCAACTCACGAAGGCCATCAACATTGGGCACGCATATCCGGCCCTGCATCATCAACACACCATCACCATCAATAGTGACATCTCTGGCATCATCATGCTGAACTCTATCCTTAAGAACAAGCAAGTGTTGATCACCATACTGGCACTCACGAATGCGATCATATAAGGAAGACCGAGAAAAAACACAAGCCAATACCCTGCTGGGCTCTAAAATATCCAACCTCACTAGCTGATTGGCAAACGCCTGAACATTATATGCAAATGGCCTCTCCCCAACTAGAATATATGCAGATGCCCATACTGACTACCTTTCGGCTCAAAGCATCGGCCACCACATTGGCCTTCCCCGGGTGATACAGAATAGAAATGTCATAATCCTTTAGCAACTCAAGCCACCTCCGCTGCCTCAAATTAATATGCTTCTATTTGAACAAATGCTGGAGACTACGATGATCAGTATACACATCGCAGGACATGCCGTACAAATAGTGCCTCGAAATTTTCAAGGCATTAACTATGGCAACTAACTCCAAATCATGAACATGGTAGTTCTTCTTATAAGGATTCAACTGACGAGAAGCATAAGCAATAACTCTACCCTTATGCATCAAGGCACAACCTATCCCCACTCTCGAGGAATCACAATATACTTTATATGAACCCGAAGCTGATGGCAAGACTAAAACTGGAGCTGTGGTCAAAGCTTTCTTGAGCTTCTAGAAGCTCTCCTCGCACTCGTCCAACCACACGAATGGTGCACCCTTCTACGTTAATCTGATAAAAAAATAAGCAATGGATGAAAATCCCTGAACAAACCAACGATAATACCCCGCCAAACTAAGGAAACTTCGGATCTCCGTAGCTGAGGACGATCTAGGCCAACTCTGCACCGCCTCTATCTTCTTCGGGTCTACCCGAATACCATCACAGGACACCATATGACCCAGAAAAACTACCAACTCGAGCCAAAACTCGCACTTGGAGAACTTAGCATACAGTTTCTCCTCCCTCAACCTCTGCAACACAACGCTCAAATGTTGAGCATACTCCTCCTAGCTACGAAAGTATTGCAGAATGTCATCAATGAACACGATCACGAAAGAATCCAGATATGGCCAGAACATACTGTTCATCAAGTGCATGAACGCGGCTAGGGCATTGGTTAGCCCAATAGACATCACAAGAAACTCATAGTGCCCATATCTCGTCCCGAATGCAGTCTTCATAATATCAGAGTCTCTAATCTTCAGCTGATGATAGCATGAACGAAGATCAATCTTCGAGAACACCCTCGCTCCCTTGAGCTGATCAAATAAATCATCAATGCGCGGTAGATGATACTTGTTCTTCACTGTTACCTTGTTCAGCTGTCTATAATCAATGCACATCCTCATAGAGCCATCTTTCTTCTTAACAAACAACACTTGTGCACCCCACGATCACACACTAGGGCAAATGTATCCCTTATCTAAAAGCTCTTGTAGCTGTTCTTTCAATTCCTTCAACTCAGCTGGTGCCATACGATAAGGAGGAATAGAAATGGGTTGAGTGCCCGGCACCAAAACAATACCAAAATTGATATCCCTGTCCGGCGGCATGCCCGACAGGTCTGATGGGAACACATATGGAAAGTCCCTCACAACGGGCACATAATCAATACTAGGAGTCTCAGCTCCCACATCCCTCACAAAAGCTATGACAAACACCCCTTTTCAACCATTCTTTGAGCCTTTAAGAATGAAATCACATGGCTAGGGACATAATCAGTCGAACCCTGCCACTCAATCTGAGAAATACCAGGAATAGCCAATGAAACAGTCTTGGGATGACAGTCCAAAATAGCATGGCACGGGGACAACCAATCCATGCCCAAAATCACATCAAAATCCACCATATCTAACAATACATGATCGATAGACGTGATCCTATTCCACTGACTATCGCTTCTGCGGGCATATTCCCACTTCTGTGGGCCTGCCTCTGCGACAAGGCATCCGCTTCTGCGGATTTTGCTGGCCACCCAAAAACTCGCTTCCGCGATGGGCAAACTGCTTCTGCGGTTTCCCTTCCGTAGAAGCGGAAACACCTGCTGCAACAACATACCAGCAATTCCAAACCAAATTCTTCTTCGTTTAATCACCCGAACTCATCCCGAGGCCCCCGGGACCTCAACCAAAAATACAAACCCACTCTAAATCATCATACAAACTTGCTCTAATCATAAAAACATACCCTTAAATACACGAATCATCAAATTAAGGCGGATTCAAGCCTAAGTTTCAACCAAAACTTCTGAAACCTATATTCCATCAAAAATCCGACCAAATGATGTCTGAATGACCTGAAAATATGCAGACATGTCCAAAATTACCAAACGAAGCTATTGCAACTGTCGAAATTCCATTCCGACTCCCGGATCAAAATCTCACTTATCGACCGGATTTTGCCAAAATTCCAACTTAGCCAATTCAAGCCTATTTCTACACCGGACCTCCAAATTCAATTCCGATTGCTCCCCTAAGTCACAAATCACCTCTTGAAGATAACCGAATCACCAGAATCCACATCCGAGCCCTCTAACCACATCGTCAACTTTAGGTTGAGTTTTTAGAAACAAGCTTCACTCAAAAAGGCTATATGCCTTATTTTCAACCAGAATCAATCCAAACTCACCCGATAGACTCTAATACAGATATAGAAATATGAAACACATAATGAGGGTATAATGGGGTGGTAACTCTCATGACGTCGGGTCGGATCGTTACACCAATAGTCTAGCCTCGCTGGGCACAAACCATCCAACCAGAGATCTACACCGTCTCCCATATAAGGCCTCATAGAGCGCCATCTGAATACTGGATTGATAGTTGTTGTTGTAAGAAAACTATGTAAGTGGAAAGAACTCAGCCCAAGAACCTCCAAACTCAATAACACAGGCATGTAACATGTCCTCCAATATCTGAATAGTACACTCGGACTGCCCATCCATATGAGGATGAAATATTATGCTCAGCTCCACCTGTGTACCCAAATCCCGCTGAAAAGTCCTCCAAAACTAGGAAGTAAACTGAGTACCCCTATCTGAGATAATAGAAACTGGGACCCCATGCAACCGAACAATTTCCCGGATGAAAATCCCTGACCAGCCGCTCCGAAGAATAGGTAGTACACACCAGGATGAAGTGCGCGGACTTTGTCAGCCAATCCACAATCACCCAAATCGAATCAAACTTCCACGAGGTAAGAGAGAGACCACTTACAAAATCCATAGTAATCCTCTCCCACTTCCACTCTAGAATATCCATCCGCTGAAGTACACCACCGGTCCTCTGATGCTCATATTTGACCTGCTCACAGTTGAGACACCGAGCTACATAACTCACAATATCTTTCTTCATTCTCCTCCACCAGTAGTGTTGCCTCAAATCTTGATACATCTTCGTAGAACTTAGATGAATGGAATACCGTGAGTTGTGGACCTCCTCTAATATCAACTCCTGAAGCCCATCCACATTGGGCACGCAAATCCGAACCTACATTCTCAACACACCATCATCATCAATAGTCACATCTCTGGTATCACCATACTGGACCCTGTCCTTAAGGACAATCGGATCATAATACCGGCGCTCTCTAATGTGGTCATACAAGGAAAACCGAGAAACCACACAAGCCAACACCCGACTAGGCTCTGAAATGTCTAGCCTCACCATCCGTTTAGCCAAAGACTAGACATCAACCGCAAAGGGCCTCTTGTCGACTGGAATGTATGCCAGACTACCCATACTTACCGCCTTCCGAATCAAAGCATCGGCCACTATATTAGCCTTCCCTGGATTATACAGAATGGTGATATCATAGTTCTTTAGTAACTCAAGCCACCTCTGCTGCCACAAATTAAGATCCTTCTACTTGAATAGATGCTTAAGACTGCGGTGATTCATGAATACCTCACAAGATACTCCATATAAGTAGTGCCTCCAAATCTTCAAATCATGAACTATAACAACCAACTCCAAATCATGAACATAGTAGCTTGTCTCATGGGGCTTCAACTGACGAGAAGCATATACAATAACTCTACCCTCCTACATCAACATACATCAAATCCTAACTCTCAAAGCATCACAATATACAATGTAAGAACCTGAAGCTGATGGCAATACCAATACTAGAGTTGTGGTCAAAGTTGTCTTGAGCTTTTGAAAGCTCTCCTCGCACTCGTCCAACCATACAAATGGTGCACCCTTCTACGTTAACTTGGTTAGAGGCGAAGCAATAGATGAAAAACCCTGGACGAACTGGCGATAATAACCCGCCAAACCAAGGAAACTCCGAATCTCTGTGGTTGAGGATGGTTTAGTCCAACTCTGAACCGTCTCTATCTTCTTCGGATCAACCTGAATACCATTACTGGACACCACATTCCCCAGGAAAGCCACAGAACCAAGCCAGAAATCACACTTAGAGAACTTTGCATAAGTCTTCTCCTCCCTCAATCTCTGTAATACCACTCTCAAATGTTATGCGTGCTCCTCCTGGCTACGCGAGTACACTAGGATGTCATCAATAAAAACAATCACAAATGAATCTAGATACATCCGAAATATACTGTTCATCAAGTGCATGAATGTTGCTGGGGCATTAGTCAGCCCAAAGGACACAACTAGAAACTTATAGTGCCCATATCTTGTCCTGGAAGCAGTCTTCATAATATCTGAATCCATAATATTTAGCTGGTGATAGCATGAACGAAGATCAATCTTGGAGAATATATTTTCCCTCTGAAGCTGGTCAAACAAATCATCAATACGGGCCAGGGATACTTGTTCTTCACTATCACATTGTTCAATTGCCTGTAGTCAATGCACATTCTCATTCTGCCATCCTTCTTCTTCGCAAATAAGACTGGTGCACCCCACGGTGACACACTCGGATGAATGAACCCCTTATCTAGAAGCTCTTGAAGCTGATCCTTTAATTCTTTCAATTCCATTGGTGCCATGCGATACGAAGGAATCGAAATGGGCTGAGTGCCCGACATCAAATCAATACCAAAGTTAATGTCCCTATCCGGCGGCATGCCCGACAGGTCTGCTAGAAACACATCAGGGAAGTACCTCACAACGAGGACAGAATCAAAACTAGGAGTCTCAGCTCCAACAACTCTCACAAAAGCCAAATACAATAGACAACATTTCCCAACCATCTGCTAGGCCTTTAGGAAGAAAATAACCCTACTAGGAACATAGTCAGTCATACCACGCCACTTAATTCTCGGAACACCCAGTATAGCAACGTGACTGTCTTAGCATGACAGTCTAGAATAACATGGCACGGAGATAGCCAATCCATGCTCAGAATAACATCAAAATCTACCATGCTCAACATCAACAAGTCAACTCGGGTCTCCAGACCATCAATAGTCACCAGACAAGACCAATACACGTGGTCTACAACAATAGTATCACCCACAGGGGTAGATACATGCACATGTAAAGTAAGACACCTACGGGTCGTACCTAGGTGATGAGCAAAATATGAAGACACATAGGGATAGCTAGAATCAGGATGAAATAAGACAGAGGCATCCATGTGACAAACTGAGATAATACCTGTGATAACAACATCTGATGCAATGGCATCCCTCATGTCTGGGAGAGCATATAATCGAGCCTGGACATCGCTAGATTAGTCTCCACCCCTAGGGAGGCCCCTGGCTGCCTGACCTCCACCTCTACCTAACTGGGGAGGGTGCTGAAGTAGATGCAATAGAAGACTCTGGTTGATCCCTCTGCTGAAACCGACCACCACGACGTTGAGGACACTCCCTCTTCATATGGACAAACTCACCACACTCGTAGCAACTGCTAGTGCCGGAGAAGTGGACTGAAGGGAACACCTCGCTGTAAAAGAACCCTGGGCTGAAGAGACATGAGATGAGCTCTATGGGGGAAGGGCACTAAGTGAAGGCTCGCTCTACTGGAATCCCTGATGACCATGGTCTGAAGAAGCCCCACTATACGCTGGGCGAGCTGACTTAGGAGGCCTGAAGGAACGACCTCTACCACGCTGGAACTGGCCCCTAGACGGAGCACCACTGAAACTGTCTGAACCTCGAGGCCTTTTGTCCTCCCTCTTCTCACGCTCCTTATGGCGAACCGTCTCAATATCATGAGCAATATCAACTAGGTCCTAGAACGAGGACCAAAACCCTCTCTCTGGTCATCAAAATGCAGAGTGAATAGTTAAGGCCATCTATGAACCTCCTAATCCTCTCCCGATCTGTCAGGATCATGCAAGTAGCATGACAGGCTAATTATGAAAATCTCATCTCGTACGAGGTTATAGACATGTCCCCTTGAGTCAACCAGTCAAACTAACGATGTAGCTCCTCCTTACGAGACTGCGGTACATACTTCTCTAGAAATAGAGAGGAGAATTGCTGCCATGTAAGGGGCGCTGCTCCAACAGGCCTACGCCTATCAAAATCCTCCCACTATGTAAATGCAGGCCTTGACAACTGGAAAGTAGTAAATGCAGGTCTTGATACGCTGACACTTATCAAGAAAACCCTGGGCATCCTTGCCCTTAGCACCACTAAGAGTCGGAGGCTAGAGCTTACCGAACCTATCAAGACAATGCTGCTCATTGTCTGGCATAGCTGGAACCACATAGTCTGAAGCTGGTGCAACTGGCTGAGCTGGGGCTGCTCACGGTGTCTGCAATCCCTGAATAACCTGCTCAGGTGTGCGAGCAGCGGGCATCTGATGACCTCCCCCGGTCTGTGAAGTAGCTGTTGCAGTAGTGGCTGAGACTACTTGAGCCAGGCTATTGGAAATGGATAGTATCTGAGCTGAGGCCTCCTGGAGACTCGGAATCACAATGGGCACTGTCGGTACCTAAACAAGTGCTGCTGGAGCATCTACAGCTAGAAGCTGGTCCTGGACTAGGGCATCTGGTGGATCAATAGGTGCTGCCCTCGCTGGTGTGCCTCGACCACGAACACAACTGCGTCCACGGCCTCTAGTAGCTGGTACCGGTGGTCGTTCGTCACGTCCGATAGCACGAGTCCTCACCATCTATGAGAGAATATAATACAGAAGTTTAATTCTCGGATCAACAAAATCGCACGACAAGAATTTCAAGAATATGCAGTTTTTCCTAAAGGTTCTACAATCTCTCGAGGATAAACACAAATGTCTCCGTACCAATCTGCGGGACTCTACTAAACCGGCTCATGATTCGCGAGACCAAGTATAAATGGTCATATGTTATCTCAATTTACGCTCTTTATATATATATATATATATATATATATATATATATATATATATATATATATATATATATATATATATATATAAAGAGAGAGATTAGATTTATCTAAGATATATTTAGATTATGTATAAGATTCATTAAACTACTTCTATTAATTATATTTTCATTTATAATTTTTAATAATTAACGTTGTTCTATAATTGCCAAGTGACTTCATTTAATCTTGCCATTTGGCTTAACCACAATGCATACTATTCTCCTTTTAATATAATATAGATTTCTTATTTGTTTGAACATATTATATCTAATAATAATATTTTTCACTACCATTTTATCTCTTTATGTACTACTTCTAAAAGTATTAAAATTATGAAATGAAAGAAAACATATCAAGCGGTTAGTGAATAATTATATTTGGAAGCTATAAAATTTATTTACTTTAAGAATGTGAGTAAATTTTAATTGATTTTTTCCATAAATTAATTTGATCAAATCTAACTTCTTTTAATCCTTATTAAATTTGTATAAATTCTATTTAGATTTTGTCTTAAAAATGTTAAGTGACATTTTCTGAATACTTCACTTGTCTTAACGTCATGCCTCAGTACCTTCCTTTTAATATAATATATATACCGTGCTTTTAATATATATATATATATATATATATATATATATATATATATATATATATATATATATATATATATATATATATATATATAATAATTGTCACACCTCCCTTTTTTTTACTACTTTTTTTTCTCTCTTTTAATATGATATAGACTCCTATAAATAGTCATAGGTTATCTCAATTTATGTATTTTTATATATTTTTTTATTTTTTCTATTATTGTTTTTTATTATTTTTTTTCCTCCTATATTTCTAGCTAATTTAGAAGAAAATCTATAAGTGGATCTAGCTAATTTAGAAGGAAATCTAACAATCTAATCTCTCTTTATATATATATATATATATATATATATAGAGAGAGAGAGAGAGAGAGAGATTAGATTTGTCTAAGATATATTTAAATGATATATAAGATTCATTAAACTGCTTCCCTTAATTATGTTTTTATTTATAATTTTTAATAATTAATATTATCCTATAATTGCCAAGTGGTTTCATTTTAGCTTACCATTTGACTTAATCACATGCATACTATTCTTCATTTAATATAATATAGATTACTAGGCTGTATAATTATTACTCTAATAATTACACGAATTCGAATTATCGGGAGACCTTCCAAATAAACCCTTGTTTTCTCTCCTCCTTTTCAAAACGTTAATTGAAATGAAATAACAGGACGGATTATTTCAGTAACATACACAAACGCATTCATTGCCTTATTAGTCTATCCTTCAAATTTTTCCTAGAAATTATACATTTTGTATTAAATTCATTCTTATCACTACAAAAGAATAATCAGTTCCTGATATTTGAATTTGTTGACTTACAATTTACTAAATCTGCGTTATCGAATCAAACACTAATATTGCATAAAAATAAATTGAGATGTGAATCACAAGGATCCTAAGTTCTAGTCATATTTTTTTTTCTATTCTTTTAAAAAAATAACCATTTTGCACAAGATATTTATGTTAAATTAGTAAACATAAAATACATATTTTTCCGTGATATTAATTATGACTTAATTATAATTGAATAATTTATATTTTCAGTAAAATTTAATTAGTTAATTTAACATTACAAATGAGTGAGAAATGACGAGAACATTGAGCCAATAGACATGCGGGCTCTTGAACACGTGTAATCCATAATTAATCCCGCACCACTTCCCCAAAGTCCCTCTTTCCTCTCCGTTTCTTCATTCAGCTTCGTTTTCTCCTTTCTACCCCTCCGTTCTCTACCACCACACCGTAAAAGAGAATTTAAAAAAAAATAAAAAAATTACACAAACAGTTACAGCCGCAAGATCAGAAATTCAGTAGCTCACAACACAACTGAAGAAAAAATCAATCGCATCAATTCAGCTGTTTCTGATCCATTTGGAGCCGCCGATGACGTCAAAAGTTACAGAGAGGATTGAACTGGCGAAGCTTTGTAGCTCCAAGGAATGGTCCAAAGCAATTCGAATTCTCGATTCACTTCTTGCTCAGAGTTGCGTCATTCAAGACATCTGGTCTGTTACCTTTTTTATAACCCTTTTTAAAAATTTGAATGAGCTTTATTAGATTTTTGGAGATTTATGAATGAGCTGATTGATTTTCTGAATAAAAAAACGGGTCAATTTGTTTCAGTAACCGAGCATTTTGCTATAGTCAATTGGAGCTTCACAAGCATGTTGTTAAGGATTGTGATAAGGCACTTCAGCTCGATCCTAAGCTTCTTCAAGCTTACATACTTAAAGGTTCTCTTCATTTTCCCTTGCATTTCAGATTAACTGCTTTTGCGGGCGTATTAAGAAAAAGCCTAAGAAATTCTTGACCTTTATGATTGCATTTGGAATGTCGATTTTGGATATGGATATCTTCTGGTATGGCATCCCTATCCGGGCTGTGAAGTCAACTGTTGTATTCTGAATTTACAATTTCCTAGAGGTTCTTTTTGCAATTTAGAGATGAAACTCTTGTAAAGCTAGTGAACTGTTGCACCTCTCGGCTGATGCCCTATCGTTGACAATCACTTTCACCTACGTGCCAAAGTAACGGTTAGCTTTAAATGAAGTGTGTATAATTTTAAGCTTGATTGAGGTTGAGAAGGTCATATTGAACTTGCATTCTGTATCCTATATTGGTTTTGGATTGTATTTTGGAAATGATTTAACTTTTACACTGTCTGGTTGGGATAAAAAGGGAAGGAGTGGAAAATAAAGTAGGGCATAAGAATCATTCTCTCACCCTGATAGGATTACATAAAGGAGATATTTATGTTACCATCCAAGATTTAGTGAAAGGAGGAAAAATATATTTAATTGTCGTCCTACTTTTTGTTAGTCATATTTCCTTCCTCTGACGTCGTGGGATATCCAAAAAATCTTATCAATTGTGAGAAAGAGAAGACATAACAAGGTTTCCGAAGTCATAACATGGTATCCGGAGGTGAACTAGCATTAGAGTAATTGTCACAATGTACAAAGCAAACGACCCACAAACCAATTTAATCTTAGAAGCTCGACCAGGGTGCTTTGGCCCCCTCAACGCCATGGGTGTACAAGCTGACAATGACAAATAGTTCCAGGTGGAGTGTAAATTGATGTGTTTCACTTATGCTTCCTTTCCTGGGACCAAACAGAGTGTTGCGATGAAGTTCAATGCGCGAATAGGGCATGCAAGACACTTCATAACAGTTTGTATGGTTTCCTAGTTTGAACTATGGGTGTCTAACGGGCCGGGTCAGCCCCTTTACGGACCAGCCCAGACCGGTTAAAACAGGAAACGGCCCGGTCCGGACCGGTAGAAGGGTGTCGGGTAGGGCTGGGTTAAAAGGGTAGGGGGTTTGGTCCGTTCACCTTGGGGCTACCGGTTAACCGGACCCGTCAAACCCGGTCAATGATTTTACTATACAACCTGTTAACCGGTCCGGTCCAGACCAATATAACGGCTACTTAATTTATTTTTATTTATTTAATGGGGCCTTTGAATTGACTATTTTTTCGTTAATTTACTTGATAAATGTAAACCTTTCAATTTGTAAGTTTGAATTTTGAAATAAATGTAGCACTTGCAATTTATAAATGCAACTTTTTCCCATTTTCATTGTATTCTTTATATTTTTACTTTATATTAATATAACTTACAATAGTTATGCAAAAACAAAATACAAAAGAAAAAAGTAACTAACCTGGCCCGGCCCCTTGTACCCGTAACCCTTACGGTTCATTTTTTACCCGGATGAACCTGAATCCTTTAAACCCGGTAAGCCCCAACCCATAACCGGCCTAGAACCCAACCCGTACGGTTCCAAATTTTTGCCTACCCAGCCCAGCCCACCTGTTAGACACCCTTAGTTTGAACTCACTACATTGGTAGTTGATTCCCTAATTTTCTCGGTGCCCGGAACAATTAGAAAGGACAAGAAAAAAGTAGATTTCTAGAGGTGTGATCGGAGTTGGTCTTTATGAGTTAACTGCGTCTTGTGCATCTGTGGAAATCCTTATTTATACAAGTGCATCATATGTTAAACTGATAAAGTAAATAACTTCCAACAGGTCACTGACAATAATTGGAATGGAAGTGTCATTTGTTGCTACCAATATGCATCTTACTGTCAGGGGCGTATGCAAGAAGTTTTGTAAGCGGTGTCAAAATTTATAGAAGAACTAGAATGTAACTTTTGATTATCATGCTTTTACACAAGAAGTGGCCTTAATCTATTGATTTTGTTGAGTCTTAAGTTAGAAAAGGTCTTGAGTTAACCCTCAGGGGTTGGTCTGGTGGCAATTGACTTGAGTCTTGGGGTTTGCTCCCTTTTAAGGTCTCAAGTTCGAAACCCACTGGGTGCAAACAATTTCTGAGGGCCATCGGACTGGGTAAAACCTGAATTAACCGTGGTGCACTTGCGGGAAACTCCTCGCCGAGGGCCTGTGCACCCCCGGATTAGTCGAGGCTCGAAGAGACTCGGACACCCTGTAGCAAAATAAAAAAAAAAGGTCTTGAGTTCAATTTCAATTCTACTTCATCACAATTTTTAACCACAAAGGCTCTCTCAAATATTTGCAAAAGAAAAACGTGCTAGTTAAGATTTGAACATTTGACCTCTTAGAGCAAAATCAAGCACATAACCAACACATCAAGACACAATTTATGTCAAGTGGTGTCATTTTTTTCTACTTATCCATTTTCGTACAATATTAATACATATATTTAGTAAAAAAAGTTCGATGAAGCGGTATCGCGTAACACCACTTCGGTAAGCGTGCATCAGCCCCTGCTTAGTGTCTCAATATTCATACATTCAGAGGCAGATGGTTGAATTCTTAGAGGAGCATCATTCTTGGTATGCATAAAAAGGGCAGCCTGCTATGCACGGGGTCCAGGGAGGGGTGGAACCATATTTTGTCTACTTTAAGCAGCCTTACCTTCACTTTCAATAAAAGTCTGTTTCCACGGCATAAAGATGTCACACCTAGTATCACAGCAGCAGCTCTTACTGTTAGGTCACGTAAAAGATCAACTATATTTTTGTCTCTTGTTTGTAACTAAGCCCTCGAAATCAAGCTATATAACAATATAAGAATCTGTGTTGGCAATTATTCTCTAGTGTGACTTTTGTGGATTTTCCTTAGATGTGGTTCTAACATATGCTGCAGAAATTTCGATGTTCTTAAAGCTTGAAAAAACTGGCAGTTATATGCTAAACTGATTTTGAGTTTGAAGTGTAATGTGACGAAGTTACTTGTCATTTAGGACGTGCATTATCTGCTCTTGGTAAGAAAGAAGAAGCTCTTCTAATTTGGGAGCAAGGGCATGAACATGCGGTTCATCAGTCTGCAGACTTAAAGCAATTATTAGAGCTTGAAGAGCTGCTCAAAAATGCGAAGCAGAATATCACTGCTGCCACCAACAATCATTCTGTGGAGTCATCTGGTCCTGAATCCAATACTGGGCCTCTGCTTTCTACCAAATCTGCTGAAACTTGTGATATTAGTAAGGCCTCAGATAGAAAGCTCAAAGAATGCAGCAGCGGGATGTTGGTCAGTTGTGAGAAATCAAATGATAGTTCTGTTTTACAAAATTCCTCAAGTAATAATGCCAGAAAACATAAGAAGAGTGGCCGTCAACCAAATGGATTGCATGAGAGACAAGCAAATGGAACCAAAAACAATTGCAAAAAGTTGGGTTATCCATCTCTGGTTTGCAGTGAATTAAGTGATATATCTGAAGACAGTAGGAAATCATCTGCGGTAACTAGTGAATCAAGTGAACAGTCAGAACCAAATGAGTTACAAGAAATTCTCTGTCAGTTGAATAATAAATGCGACGTTCGCCTTGAATTGACTGAAGAAGGCAAGAGAAACAAAAAATTCTGTGTTACCAGGATTAACAAGACCAAGTCAATTAATGTTGATTTTCGATTATCAAGGGGAATAGCACAGGTACACTGCCTATCTTGTGATATTAAAATGAAGACAGCACTAGTTAGTTCATCGATCGATAATTTCTGTTAGTGCAGTTGGTTATTAATATGCTATTCTTCTTTATTGAAATTTTAATTACGATAAATCAGCTGCAAGTCTCTAATTGTGCACTTATTTTGTACCAAATTAAGTAGGTCGTACAATAGAAATTTTTTCTTTTCTTATTCTGCTATCTGCTAGGAACTGGGGGTACCATGCTATGCATAGACAAGATTTTCTACTGCAGTCTACATGTCTGTTATGTTCACTTTCCCTATTTCAGTTGTAATTTGCTGATTACGCTCCACTTCTAATTTTTTGTGAACTAAATTGGAAGATATTGCATTTGTGCAAGCTTGAGGCAACTAAGCTCTATTTTTAGAACTCCTATTTTTCAGTTGCTAGATTTTAATTTCTAAAGCTTTTATTATTTGTCAGTGAGGATCCATCTAGCCGAGCCCTACTTGCTTGGGACTGAGGCGTAGTAGGGGTAATTGTGTACTCTTCATCGTGTATTAAATGTCATTGGAAGTCTAAAACAACATTTCTGGTGATTTCAGGTTAACGAAGGAAGATACGGTAATGCCGTGTCCATCTTTGACCAGGTTAGCATTAGCCTTGCCGCTCGCTCTTAGTAGTTTACTAATTTTGCTGCTAGATGTAACTTGTGCTTTATTGTGACTTTTTCATTTTTGATTTATGGATTCAACGGAAGACTTGTGTGTGGTGTGATGAACTTAATTACAGAGCTTCTTCTCTTCCACCTAAAACACAGATACTAGAAGAAGATCCGACATACCCGGAGGCACTTATCGGCAGGGGAACAGCGTTGGCATTTCAAAGAGAACTTGATGCAGCTATTGCTGATTTTACAAAGGTTTCATTGATTTGGCATATTAAGTACCAGTTATTGTAATACTTCAAACTCCTGTTGTAAATATTTTCTATCTGCCTTTCAGGCTATACAATCAAATCCATCTGCTGGGGAGGCATGGAAACGCAGAGGGCAAGCCCGTGCTGCTTTAGGTGAATCTGCTGAGGTATGAGCCTCGTATTTTGTCTATTTATTGAGCTGCCTTTTGGGTTCTGTCATCAGGTATTCTTTTCTGTAATTTTTTTTTTGCATGGTCAACTTTCATTCATTTCTCCTGTGGGTGTGATACACAATGTAAATGTGTGGAATTGCTGAATTGATCACTTGTGCTATCAATTTCTGAAGCTACATTAATAGCAAATCAGTCTCCATTTAGACTGCTAGGGCCATTATCAAGCTGCACTTGGAAATTTTCCTTCAGATTGTGGTAGTGCTTCGGGTGGTCTAAGTAACCCTCAAAAGTTTTCTTGAAAAAGCTTAACTTTTAATGTGAAGGTCGTCGTCTATCCTGAGAGTGTCTTTTCTAGGCTTGACCATCTATCACAGCTTATGACCATCTTCCAGTAAAAGTCAATATCCAAAGTGCAATCAGGATCATAGAATGGTTCAGCTGCATGCTTTTGATCATGGGAGTTTCTTGATAGTCTATAACATATTTTAACTTTCTGATGTGTTTCATTTTAGTTTTTGTTTCCTGCAATGATCCCATGAAGAGTGATGGTAGTTATGGTTAACGACTTATCACGCCCTAAAAGGTTTGGTACATGAATAGTAATATGATTGATATTGGTGTATCTAAATAAAATGATTTTTACCAGGCAATTGCAGACTTGACTAAAGCTTTGGAGTTTGAGCCAGACTCTGCTGATATCTTACATGAAAGAGGTGATTTACCGGGACTGAACTTTTCCATTTATGAAAGATAGATCTGTGCTGTTAAAGTAGTTAGACATGATGTTACCAAATATAACAGCATTCGAGGCATATTTACTTTCTGTAGTATTCTTTCTATGGCTGATAGATTATGCATGCGTCATTTGAAACTTCCAATATGTTAATGCTCAGCCTCTTTCTTACGGCACTGAAACTTTTTATTAAGGCCCATAGGTGGTTTCATCTTGTAACTGTTTAGCATCGGATTACCTCTGGCTGACTGTTTCATAATTACTTGACATTTCAAAATGGACCATTTCATTCGACTTGTCTCCGTTCAATCTAACATGGCAAGCACTAACTGACCTTAATTAGTGCAGGAATTGTCAATTTTAAGTTTAAAGATTTCAAAGCTGCTGTTGAAGACCTTTCTAGATGTGTAAAGTTTGATAAGGATAACAAATCTGCATATACATATTTGGTGAGTCTATGACCTCGAGTTCGGCTAATTGTTGTAGAATTTGATAACCATGTTTGTCGGCATGAGTTTGAAAATATTCTTGTTGGACAAATAATGATATATTGCTGCTGGGGAAAAACTGGAAAATTATCAGGGCTTGGCCTTATCCTCTCTAGGAGAATATAGAAGGGCTGAGGAGGCACATAAGAAAGCAATCCAAATTGAAAGGAATTTCCTTGAGGCTTGGGCTCATCTAGCACAGGTATCTATGAATATATACTGAATACTCTTAATCCTATTTTCCTGCCAAGTGGAATCCTAATACTTCTATTGGTATTGCTAATGATATAGTCTCTTGATGGGTTCGCAAGCCCTAGAATAATGTGTTTGTGTGTTTTTTTATTTACAAATTCAACTGTGTGTACGTGCTTTGGTGCAGTTTATATCGTTTATTTTTTCAAAGCCCAATTTTCATTTCTACTAGTATTTCTCTTTCAGATGTGCATGACTCTGGTCATTTATCTCATTGTTTCTGTTCTTTTCTTTAATTGTTAAATTATTTTTCGATTTCCCTTTTGATTTGTTTGGTACAATAAATACTTGCTGCCACCAATAAGCTGTTCTAAGCTCGATGCTGGTCAAATTTGAATTTTTGTTTTCAAAAGTATACCAAGGCGAGCAATTAGAATTGACTTCACTTCTTTGGAAACTTCTTCAAATCAGTGGAAAACAGAAACTTGTACGGGATATTATGGGAACAGTTTTAGTTGGAACGGAATTTGAAAGTTTGAGGAAGTTTATCCCTGTTTAATCATGGATTAAAACAAGATGAGGAAGTTCCCTTTTGTTTTCCCGCTTTCTTGTTTATATAGCTTTTTTTCATCTGTCTGTAAACCTGAAGGTTGAGGTAATATAAACTTCTCCATGTATGTTAAGAAATTCAAGAATCAAGATTTGCACAGTAAGCAGTCCTTCAATTGCGTACAAGTTATAGAAGAGCCTTGTTCTCTTATAGATATTGTGTGACAGCGCTAACTTACAGTCCTATTGGCAAAAATGTCTGCTAGATGTTGATCAATTAGCCTTTTGTTCAACTTTTGGGTTGTAATACTCATTTATTGTAATAGCGTTTGTTGCATTTTCAAGTAGGATCTCCCCATTAGCTGGTAGATATTATTGATATTGTTTGTTTAACTGTTAAATTAGTTATTTACAGAATCCTATTCCCCTAAGTTAGAAATTTTGAGGATTCTGGAGTTTCTCTGAACTAGTTCTGATTGGTTTTGAGCTAAATCACTTAATTTAGATGTGGGCAAAACAATGAAATTTCTTTCAAGATATTATTCTAATGGTGTATAATTGAACCTTTATTTCTTGGTGGCAGTTATATCAAGACCTGGCAAATTCAGAGAAGGCCTTGGAATGCCTTCATCAGCTTTTGCAAATAGATGGGAGGTAATTACTGAGCATCTCATGTTGATATTTACATATTTTTCACTGATCAAAAAAGGGTTTACCTTTTTTTTGTTATCTGATCGTTGAGTATTTGAACGGTGAACTACATACTCTGTCCTTATATTGGGAAATAGCTGATACCATCCTCTAATTATCCTTTTTCTCTGAAAGGTATGCAAAAGGATATCACCTGCGTGGGCTGCTACTTCATGGAATGGGAGAGCATAGGTACATATCTTATGTTCTTATATACTGTAGATATGCAATCACTATGGTATTGATTTGTGGGATTTTGCTTCTGAAAAATTCACTGTCCTGTGTTTTCTATTTACCTTTTTTCCATGTTTGCTTTATCATAATCCTCTTTCACCGAAAGATGTAGCAGGGGTTAACTGCTTATATATACTGTTACAGGAATGCTATAAAAGATTTATCAACGGGGTTGGCTATTGATAGTGCAAATGTTGAATGCTTGTATCTACGCGCTTCATGCTATCATGCTATTGGAGAATATAAAGAAGCAGTATGAGAGCTCTCAAACTAATCTCTTGTGACTTTAAATGTTCATAATTATATAAGGTGTTTGTTATCTCCATTTTCAGATTGTTGATTCTGATTTTGTGCTGTAGGTCAAGGACTATGATGCTGCTTTAGATCTTGAATTAGATTCTATGGAAAAGTTTGTGCTTCAATGCTTGGCGTTTTATCAGGTAATAACTTTTGGTATGCCAGACTTCTGCCATCAAGCTGGTTCATTCTTATGCCTGTTGCACTAATTTCTTTTTGCTTTTTAAGTATTGGCATCTTCATAACTGTCTAGATGTTACCTTGCTGGAATAAAAATCAATTGGACGAGGCAGACCTCAAATTTAAGATTTGTCTTCTGGGTTAGTTAGCCATTTTAGTAGTTGCAATATTACACTTACTTCAGTTAGTAGTAAGAATATTTAGCAATGTTATATATACACTTACTTCTTAAGCCACTGTTGGACGTCGAAGCAAGAGATGAGGGTCCAGGTGAAAAAGCCAAGCACGGCTTGGTTTAAGCTTGATTATGATTGAGTTTTTAGGCTGCTAGTAAGTTCAAGCCTAGCATAAATGTCCCTACCAAAAGCTCAAGCTGACAGATACTAGCTTGTGAACCTAGTTAATTTGGCTGATGTTTTTCTCACTTTAGTGTAATATATACGGTACAATCTGCATTTTCTACCCTTACCATTTAATAATCATGTGCCAACTCTTTTCATCCTAGTTATGTGCTCCTCTTCTCCTTCCTCACTCTCTTGCAAATAACCTCCTTTTGTAGATGCCAAGACCTCCTCGCCATTATCAACAGTCACCAATTGATCTCCCTATCTCTGTAACTATTTGTCCATTTTCTGCTTCTGTTTGAATAACTTATGTTTTACTTTTCAATATTTTTCTTTTGCAGAAAGAAATTGCATTATACTCAGCGTCAAAGATCACCAGTGAATTTTGTTGGTTTGATATTGATGGAGATATTGATCCACTCTTCAAGGTAATGCCTAAAAAGAGAATATAATGCTTAGTTAATCTATTTGAAGAGCCTGTGGATATATTTTGATAGCATCACTCATTAGGAAAAAAGAAGGAAACATTCTGGTAGCAAGTGGACCACCTCGATCTGAGAGCAGCTTTGTGATATAGCAAAAACTACTATCTGGTGGGAATTACATAGAACTTTGAAGGTGTGCAGAGAACCGGGAGAATGAAGGAAGTTGATAGAAATAAGGCCATACTGATTAGATTAGAATTGAATTCTAAGCTTCCCTGAATTTTTGTTAAAGTACAACTCTCTAAAAGCAGTAGTATGTTTATCCATATCATTTAACATGCTCATTCACTATTATTTGGCATTTGTATGCATTCACGTTAACAGTCTTATCTCGGGGGTCTAAAGTGGTAAATACCTCTATGAAATGAACCGTCACCTGAAAAGTGCATTTGTTGGCAGTGAATTCATTATCTTAAAAGTGATTTATTTCCACTGACTTTGTGTTCTTATGCTTCTTTCTTAATTCTTCCCTTTTCCTTCTTTCTGTTTTCAGGAGTATTGGTGCAAAAGGCTGCACCCAAAAAATGTGTGTGAAAAGGTCTACAGGCAACCTCCGTTAAAAGAATCTTTGAAAAAAGGAAAGCGAAGAAAGCAAGAGTTTACTTTCACCAAGCAAAAAACTGCCCTTTTACAGGCTGCAGATTCTATCGGCAGCAAGATCCAGTATCATTGCCCTGGTTTCTTGCATAATAGGCGCCAGGTAATTCTAAAAGAGTTAAATCTTTAGTTGACTATCATCTTTTTTTTAATCCCGGCGTTCTACATTTTCCTTGAGAAACCAGGTTGTGATTTTCCATTGCTTTTAGATACCTTTTTATGCTGTGCATTAACATCTATGCTGGAGTTTTCTTAGTATAGTTGATGAGAGAATGGAAGGAAATGGCATGCTAATGTTATCAGAAGCTTTTGTTTGTGTTGGAAGCCTTTTAATTGGGGCATTTGGGACTAATATGCAAATACAAAGAGAAAGTTCTTGTCACAAGAATGATGTCTTTATTTTCACACTCGAAGTTTTCTCTCCAGCTTCTGCTCTACACGCCGTGTTTTCCATTCCTTGATTAGTCACATTCCATGAAAATACTAAAGAACACATCTCAAATGAGATAATGTTCTATGGTTATCTTTCATCAGAAAAATTTTCATTATCTGTGGACTCGTGTTCTATCTTCTCCATTGCACAGAAAACAAGATTTAGATCTTCGAGACAAAATTTAACATTTTATACTTCACCGTTTGAATGATAACTTCTCTATGTGGCCTAGTAGTCAATGAAGTGGGTTGAGAACCATGAGGTCTTACGTCCAAATCCTAGTAGAAGCAAAAATACTAGGTGATTTCTTCCCCATATATCCAAGCCTTGGTGATAGAGTTACCCGGTACCTGGTAGGAGGTAGCAGCCTAGCAGGTAAACTGTGGAATTAGTTGAGGTGTGCACAATTTGGCCGGAACACTATGGTTATCCCCAAAAAGAAAAAAGATTAAGATCACTGTCAAGTTTACATTTCTAGTGAAACAAATGTCTAAAATGAATAACATGCAGCTAAGAACAAATATTTATAGATGTGAAGATTTCCACTGAAAAATGTAAAGTAAAAATTGCAAAGTTTAGAAATTCATCTAGTACAAAAAGAGATGAAGGCACTTATAGAGTAAAAGCTGATATAACAATCCTCATTGTTGCTGCAAAGCATCTGCCAAGTCATCCCGAGGAAAAGAGAGAATAGGGGAACTACTCCTCCTTGTCCTTTATTCCCTTTTGAGTTGACCACTTAACCATTTCTTTAACAAAAAATGATACTTTAAAATGTTCTATTATTCTTTTAGCTATATATCTAAGCACCACCGAATTAGTTGTACTATTTTCTCGTCGCAAAAAGTTAAATGTTGATTTGGTTTTGACTCTTTGACCACTGATGGGTCTTCTGCTTGGCATAGGCATGTCTAGCATCATACCAACTATTGGAGATAAATGAGTGATGGAGAACACACATCAAATAGTAAATGCTAACTACTAGAAATCTTAGCAGAGCAGAAACTGTAAATATACATGAATTATTCAAGGCAATGAGTTCTGGGAATAAATTTTAATAGATGAAGTGATTGGTTTCCTAAGTAACGCTTGGCTTTCAAAGCACCACTCACCATAATTTACAATACAGACCTAATAAGGAATAAAGCTTCCAAGAATATTGGCAACTTTAATCCTCAACCTCCTAAAATTCAGACAATCTCCATCCTATCATCCCTTGGATACTGTTATATATCAAAATGGCTTGTAAACTGCTTGAGTTATTCTCTTGATGGAGGAACAAATAACTGTTGGAGCGGTTTGAGGTGGCATTCCACATCGTTTGCTTTGTCCAGGCATCTTAATTAGGCTGTAACTTCAATTGATACATGATGCAGAGAGGGTGGTTAAACTTTTAGAAGTTTATTTGTGCTACAGGCCATGTCTAAGATTGATCCTGCCTCACTTTTGGAGGAGACGACTTATAAGAAGCAGTTGGGCTTCAGACTCTAATCGTGTATGTTGTGGGACAATTTCCTTTGTCATCTGTGATGCTCTTTGTAGTTATTTGGATGAGTTAGTTTGCGCAATGGTAGTACACTGTAGTATTAGGTTTGTGCCTTTCCATACCTGTGTTGCTTTTCCATGATCAAAATTTCGCCTTTAGACCTTTTGATTGACATTCTTTTCTTTTTTGCAATTTATATACTCCCTCCGTTTCAATTTATGTGAACCCATTTGACTGGGCACGGAGTTTAAGAAAAGAGAACGGAGTTTAAGAAAAGAGAGAAGACTTTTGATTTTGTGGTGTAAAATGAGGCATCTTTATTTTGTGTGGCTATAAATCATTGCATAAAGGTAAATTGTTTCCAAATAAGGAAAGTGATAATTCTTTTTGGCACGGATTAAAAAGAAAATAGGTTCACATAAATTGAAACGGAGGGAGTATGATATAAGTATGTTGATTGCAGATGATGAGTTCGTAATTTTTTGTGAAAGTCGACACTATCTTTTGTTGTTTGATATGTTATTCATATGCTGTTCTTTTAGCTACAAACATGCTTTGTGTGTTATTGTTATTCTTTCATCCAAATCTGAGAATATTTTTGCAATTATCAGCACCGCATGGCCGGATTAGCTGCTATTGAGATAGCACAAAAAGTCTCAAAAGCTTGGCGTGCGTTACAAGCTGAATGGAGAAACTCAACTAAAGGCACAGGAAAGTCTGGGAAGAGACTCAGGAGAAGGGAAAAAGTAAATTCACTTAGTGTAAACAGAGGTGGAGCTGGTTGTAGCACTAGCAGTTCCTCAGAAACATCTACTTCATACAGTTTGATTGACGATAGATCAACTGGGCGTTCTACAATGTCATGGAACCAGTTGTATGCATTGGCTGTCAAATGGAGACAAATATCTGAACCATGTGATCCAGTGGTGTGGATTAACAAGTTAAGGTAGCCCATCTTGTTTTCCCTTATTCCCTTAACCGAGTTTTAGTGTACTGAATTTTATTTAGCTATTAAAGGTTATTAAATCTATACTTGGTCTCAGCATTTTAACAAATGCAGTTTCCAAGTTCTTTTTGAATTGAAGTGCATAAAGATCATTATAATAACTCGCTTTGCCTCGAGCATGAAAAAACCTCTCAACTTGCTTCCCTCAATCCTTCAGTTCTATGTTCCAGCTCTTTTTTTATTGGTGGTGTTGTACTTCACTCTCATATGGAGTACTCGTTGATTTGTGATTTTTGTTATAACTTTTGACTTATCAAAAGAAAAAAAAGGATTGCAGTGTATAATACTCTTGAAGTTTGGTGGTTGCAGCTTCTGGAGGACTGTAAACCAATGTCACCTAGGCTAGTCTAAGCTATTCAAGAAACTAGACCAAAACCAAATCCGAACACTCCTGTTGGTTCGTTTGGTACTATCGTCTATGTATCTTTTATGGAAAAGGTTCTGATTTTAGTCTTATGCGTCAATATATGGATGGGATCCACATTATATTTGCTCAATCTCTATGTAGCAGGGGTATGTATATGAAACTTTACTTTGTTTGAGTACAATTCGAAAATGAACTCTTTTGAAACCTCTGGAATCATTTTTTTTCCGCATTATATATTTACATTCTAAATGATATTGTAAGAAGCATTATGATTATTGAAGACAAAAGTGGAAAAGCCGAAATGGTAAACTTCAGTAGTGAAATTCCCAAGTCATTATTTAAAACTGTAAAAAGATGAATTTTGCTGCATTCCAGACTTGACCGACCAAATTTTCTTAATGACCAAGTTAAAACCATAGTTTAAAGCTGTTGATGGGATCCACATTATATTTGCTCAATCTCTATGTAGCATGGGTATGTATATGAAACTTTACTTTGTTTGAGTACAATTCAAAAATGAACTCTTTTGAAACCTCTGGAATCATTTTTTTTCCGCATTATATATTTACATTCTAAATGATATTGTAAGAAGCATTATGATTATTGAAGACAAAAGTGGAAAAGTGGAAATGGTAAACTTCAGTAGTGAAATTCCCAAGTTATTATTTAAAACTGTAAAAAGATGAATTTTGCTGCATTCCAGACTTGACCGACCAAATTTTCTTAATGACCATGTTAAAACCATAGTTTAAAGCTGTGTTTTGGCCCCAAATGTTTCCAATTCAACCCAAAGGCACCTTATTTTTTAATAAGGCTAATTGTAAGTAAAAAGTTTGAAAATATTGCTTATTTTTTTAAATCATACAGTGCTGTATCCTATGTGAACCCTTAGCGTATCATATTAGATACTGTATGTGTAACCCACACACCGTCCAAATTCACTCGTAGGAGAATTCAGAGATGCACTTGTTTGATGGTATTTAAGGTAGATTCTTTGTATTGTTCCACATTTGCTGCTTATTTACATTTTTTTGACAACCATGGTGTCCGGGCCAAGGTTTGGATAGATCGGAAGAGATCCGCCTAGTGTTTTTGCCTCTACTGGGATTTACTGCGTATACACATATTAGACGAGAGAACATGCTTTCTCTGACACCCTCGAGAAGGACCGTGTTAGTCAGAAAAGACTTTTCATCTATGCTTCTCAAAGTCCAAGTCTAATTTTTAATATGTTGCTTTAACTTTACTTTCTGCTGAGATTCCCGTCTTTTTGCGTAGTGAGGAATTCAATTCTGGATTTGGGTCTAACACTCCTCTTGTTCTCGGTCAAGCCAAAGTTGTTCGCTACTATCCCAATTTTCAGAGGTAATTGCTTAAAATTTCTGATTAAGTATAGGTGTATTTATTTACTGTTTTTTGTGTGTAATATGACTGTTGCAAATGATACTGATGCCATGATTGACCTTTTGAGCTCGTTGCACTACTTGTAGTTGAGGCTACTCTTGTAATTACTTTACAGTACTTTCTTGCTGCTGGCCTCACATCAATAAATTGCTTTTTACGGTCAAATAGCTTAACCTTTCTGATTTGTATTAGCTCCTTCTCAAGGTTCTTATTGTCTGTCAATGTTCAGAACCTTGACTGTTGCCAAGGCTGTTATTAAGGAGAAGAAATCAGTGTTCAACAAGGAAGACAAGATAATTGATCTTTCTGAAGAACGGAAATTGCAGGAAGTGAGTTTTTCTGCTTAGGACCTTAGTTCAATCTTTTGCAATGTTGTACCTTTTGCACTTGTATAGTTTTTGGTGGTTGATAATTGGTTTCTTTGGTTCTTGTCAAAATACTAAGTATATGCATCTCCATGACAATAAATCCAGCAAGTTGAGATTTTATATTGGTCACATTTCTTCCTCAGATGTATCTGAATGGCTCTCTAAAATCCAACTAGTAGTACCTTCGGTCCAAATATTTTAAAATGGAAAACTGTAAAAGCAACTTCATGTGGCCCTATGGAACTTGAAACTGGCTGCTTATTAATCTCTTCTTTCTCAGTATCACTATCCTTTCGAGCTTTTTTGTCTTCTCACCTTTTTTTTTCACTTGCTAGGATTAAAACTTTTGTTCCCATAATTTAACGGCTGTGCTGTACTTTTGTAGATAATGACTGCAGAATCCAGCTCTGACCTTTACAGAGTTGTTGGTCAAGACTTTTGGTTGGCCACCTGGTGTAACAGTATGGCACTTGAAGGGTACTTTTTTTAACATTTGTAGTCCTCTTTATACTGTATAGCAGCATGTCACTCTTGAATAGTTTCTCTCACCAGGATCTTCTTCTAATTTTCCCTCCTTTCTTATTGATTGATCAGGAAGCGTCTTGAAGGAACAAGGATCACACTTGTGAAAATGTAGAACATCATCTAACCTTATTGGAATTCAACCTTTTTGTGTGTGGATAGGGAGGGGGTGACTTGAGTAAATTATTGCTTATGTTAGTTCAATTTTTCTTACTGCTTGTCAACTTTTATTGTTCCTTCCAGGGGTGAGATTGGTTACGACTTTGCAATTAGAACACCTTGTACACCTTCTAGATGGGATGACTTTGATATGGAGATGACATCTGCCTGGGAGGTATTCCCTATTTTTTACCTGGAAAGTCATTTTCTGCTGCCAGGACATAGTTTTTGGACATTTAAAAGCAATTTAACATGAATGTAAGACAGCCGACATATAATTACTTTACAGTGCAATTTTGCATAGTATATTCATCTTGTGCCTGCTAAGAGGTTGGTCAGCGAAGTCTTACATAAGCCTATATTAGTCATAGGGAATGTTCTCATTAGACTACTCGCTTTTAAGAGATTTATCCATCCTGTGCTTGCCCAGAGAGTGGTCAGTGAAGTCTTACAATTAAGCCTATATTAGTCTGATCGAGAATGTGTTCATTAGACTCACTTGTATAGGAGTTTCTCTCTCTCTCTCTTTATATATATAGCGACACCTTTGATAGGAAGGTGGGGAGATCGAAGATTAGGTAGTAGGATGGTTAGTTTAGTGTTCTCCCTGTCATACCAGTAATATTAGTATGTACTTTAGTATTCTGTTGGCATTAGATTTCTATGACTACCTGTCATTTCTTTCTTCATTGTGGTCACCTGATTATTTGGTTGTTCTTTGTGCTGCTTTTACATGGCTTCTCACTGTTGCGCTTCTTGTTTTTCTCTTTTTTGACGTGGTGCTTATGCTTCTCTGAGCCGAAGGTCTATTGTAAATAGCCAGGTAGGGGTAAGGTTGTGTACAAACTACCTTCCCTAGACCCCACTATGTGGGATTATACTGGGTTCGTTGTTGTTATATATAGCACGGCCACATATGTCAGCTGTAGTAATGATCCTTTTCCAGCCTAAAACATTTCTATAAGTAATCATTATAACCGAGAAGATCCTGGATTTTTGTGATTATCATCATCGTGATGCTTTGGTGTATATTTCTTGTTTGAACAACTTCATAGACCTACTATTTTAGGCTTTATGTATGCCGATTCATTTACAATTATTGCTTACTTTGGTTGGTGTAGTTTACTTTGTCTTCCCTTTTCTTCTCTTTATTGGTTCTTGAGACGCATGTGCACGGCTTCTGTTTGGGATTTAAATCATAGTGTTCTAGTTAATTTAGTTGAATACAAAATGGTTGTGCAGGCGCTTTGCGATGCTTACTGTGGTGAGAATTATGGGTCAACAGATTTTGACGTGCTTGAAAATGTGAGAGATGCAATCTTAAGGATGACATATTACTGGTAAGGCATATTAACTTTTTGATTGTTTGATCTCAAGGGAAGTGTAGGCTTAAATTTGGCTGATAATTGTTGTAGGTACAATTTCATGCCGCTTTCCAGAGGAACTGCTGTCGTTGGGTTCATAGTTTTGCTTGGATTACTCCTAGCTGCTAATATGGAGTTCCCAGGAAGCATTCCAAAAGGTCTGCAGGTGGATTGGGAAGCCATCCTGGAGTTTGACCCAAGTTCTTTTGTAGATTCTGTAAAGAGGTGGTTGTACCCATCTCTCAAAGTCAGCACATCCTGGAAAACTTACCCAGACGTCACATCAACATTTGAGACAACTGGATCAGTTGTTGCTGCTCTGAGCTCCTATTCAGACTGAAGGAAGTACGTCATTTATTGGTAAGTCGCTTTACATATGCAGAGGAAACAAATTTCTTTACCCTGTTCTGGCTGGATTTTTAAGTTTGCTGTTTGTAGTTAGTTCAGCAAAATGTGGAGCACGTCCTTGTGTGTATTGGTTTTGCTCCTTTTATTTCACCTCTCAAATTTTAATATTCAATTTTACTAAGACCATGCACTTGACAGGGACAGATTCTTAATTTACTTGTCAAAGAGGTGCGTGCACAGTACACTTCAAATGAGGTTCTTCTAGTCTTTTAGGCCACCAGCGCCATAGGCTTGAAGTGTTGGTGGCTACAAGGATTGTTCAGTCAACGGGATGTTTTGGTCTCTGTCAAGTGTAGTGTCATTAGAATGAAAGTCGAAGGAAATTACTTAAAATTTAAGTGGTAAAAGTATGGGGTACAGTACTAGCACATTAAACCACAAGCACATGAATGCTATTTGGCTTTGGTAGGGCAAGGTTCATGAGCCCTAAAGCTGCTCTTAACTATTTCTAAGTTTTGCAATTCTTTTTGTTGGCGAGAACAATGTGAAATGTTTCTACTAAATGTGAGGTTGCAACTACTTTAGTGGATTACCTCTTTTTGACATCTTAACTTTCCCATATATTCCCTGCAAATAGGTTTCATCTGAGATAATTTATCTGGAGGAATTTCACTGGTGCATTACCGGACTTCTTGATCCTGTAACGGATGAATTGAGGCGAGAGGTTTTTACATTATTGCCATAGTCCAAGTGTACCATTACTTGTGAGATGTTGTATATTTGTTGTATTGTGTATGATCTACCACCTCATTTTCCCTTTCTTTTAGATTACCATGTTAGATTTCAGGATGATTATTTTAAAAGAATAATAAATGGGTCTTCTAGTCTCTGTTTTCTCTGTATTTTTGTGTTTCTATATACAGTTAGAAGGGCCCGTTTCTTCTCTAGTTTGCGGGGGTGGTGATGAATGAATTAAGCGCCTCCTTTTTATAACGTAAACTGAGCTGCAATTTGGTGATAAGTCTACTATTTGGTATGCATGCTCAACACCCAAATTTGTATTTTCAGAATTTCATACCCAGTTTTGTGTTGTCTTCTGGTTTCCTAAAGCTGGAAACTAACATTTTATTTTGGTGAGGAGGGAAGACTATAGCAAAGCTTTCTGGTCTACCGTTTGCAACGAGAAGCATGATGGAAAATGATATAGCGTAATCTTTTTGAGCCTGTTTGACTCAAAAGAGTTTTTATTCTTTTAAGTAAATCAATCAATGAAGAATGGGTAAATCATAATTAAAGATAATTAACTCTACATCGGAGATGAGTAATATGAATAGAAAAACATAGCCGAATATAAATGTTGACGGCGATTATCGCCAGATTTAATAACATAAAGAAAGATGTATCAATTAACATTAAGTGATAATAAATATAAATAAAGGAAAATATTTACCCAATCTTGAGTGAGTCAGATTTTCTTTCATTTGATAAAAATGAATGACGGACAAATACAAAAACTTTGGATCCTTTTTGGCTCGGACGAAGATATGAGATTATATAGATCCTCTCTTTTCTTTGGAGAAGGCGTGCTTACCTCTTTTCTAGAAAGAGGGAGAGGGAGCGCCTAAATGGGAAGTCCTCCCCTCCTATTTATAAAGGGGTATCCATAGAAAATTCTAACAAAAAGCACAATTTAGAGGGAATATTTGGTAGAATATTTCTTTTGAGTATTCCAAAGCAAACTAGCAGTTTCATGGATGTCTGACCTCGGCTTTGTGGACGACGGTCCAACATTGGCCTTATGTCTTCACGTGCTGAATTTTTTTGGTCTAATTTTGATCCGTACAGTTAGTCCCTTCGCTTATCGATGTCGTCTCTTGGTCGAGTTCGGTGAGCAGACTTCATTAATCGTAGTTCGAGAAATTCGGATAGGGAGGTCGAATAGTATGGGTTGCAGCTGAGGATGCCGATCGAGAATATCTTGGAGATGATGGTGAAGAGAGTGGCGATGGTGACGCCGAGTGAAAAGATAGATGTCTTTTTTGACCATTGATCCGAGTCGTATTTAATCTGCAATTATTTGCGCAGTGACTATGCATAAAGAAGAATTTTTCGTTGTTACATGGATTGTACTTTTCCACGTTTTTGCTTTTGGCGACTTTGGTGCGAGGTAGATTCCCGCATGGCGAGCCCCGATCTTCTTTTTCCCTTATATTTTCTGACGACACTTGGCCTTAGGGACATTTCGAATTCTCTTCGGCGAAGGCCCATGGCCTTAGAGGTATTATTTGGATTTTGTCGAAATACTGACCCGTCATCGTTCGATCGAGGTCGAACACTTCTTCTTGGCGAAGCCCCTTGACCTTAAAGGGTGTTATTTCGAACTTGTCGAATTATAAACACGTCGTTGTTCAATCGAGGTCGAACTCTTCTTCTTTGGCGAAGGCCCTTGGCCTTAAAGGGTGTTATTTTGAACGCATCGAAATGTTAACCCGTCGTTGCGCAATCGAAGTCGAACTCTTCTTTTTGGCGAAGGCCTTTGGGCTTAAAGGGTGTTTTTTCGACTTATCGAAATGTTAACCCTTCGTGGTTCGATCAAGATCGAACTCTTCTTCTTATGAAAAGGTCCTTGGCCTTAAAGGGTGTTATTTTGATTTATCGAAATGTTAACCCGTCGTCTTTCGACCGAGGTCGAACTCTTCATCTTTGGTGAAGGCCCTTGGCCTTAAAGGGTGTTATTTCGATTTATCGAAATATTAAGCCGTTGTCGTTCGATCAAGGTCGAACTCTTCTTTTTGGCGAAGGACCTTGGCCTTAAAAAGTGTTATTTTGATTTATCGAAATGTTAACCCGTCGTTATTCGATCGAGGTCGAACTCTTCTTCTTTGGCGAAGCCACTTGGCCTTAATGGGTGTTATTTCGAACCTGTCAAAATATCAACATGTCGTTATTCGATCGAGGTCGAACTCTTCTTTTTGGAGAAGGCCCTTGGCCTTAAAGGGTGTTATTTCGACCTATCGAAATGTTAACTCGTCGTCATTCGATCAAGGTCGAACTCTTCTTCTTTGGCAAAGGCCCTTGGCCTTAAAGGGTTTTATGTCGACTTATCGAAATGTTAACCTGTCGTCGCTCGATCGAGGTCGAACTCTTCTTCTTTGGCGAATGCCTTTGGCCTTAAAGGGTGTTATTTTGAACTTGTCGAAATATTAACCCGTTGTCGTTCGATCAATGTCGAACTCTTCTTCTTTGGTGAAGGCCCTTGGCTTTTTCGATTTATAAAAATTTTAACCCATCATCGTTCGATCCCTGTCGAACTCTTCTTCTTTGGCGAAGGCCCTTGGCCTTAAAGGGTGTTATTGTGATTTATCGAAATGTTAACCCGTCATCGTTCGATCGAGGTCGAACTCTTCATTTGGCGAAGGCCCTTGTCCTTAAAGGTTGTTATTTCGATTTATCAAAATGTTAACCAGTCGTCGTTTAATCGAGCTCGAACTCTTTTTCTTGGCGAAGGCCCTTGGCCTTAAAAGGGTGTTATTTTGACTTATCGAAATGTTAACCCGTTGTCTTTCGATCGAGGTCGGACTCTTCTTCTTTGGTGAAGGCCCTTGGCCTTAAATGGTATTATTTCGAGCTTATCGAACTTTTAACCCGTTGTCATTCGATCGATGTCGAACTCTTCTTCTTTGGCGAAGGCCCTTGGCCTTAAAGGATGTTATTTCAAGCTTATCAAAATGTTAACCCGTTGTCGTTCGATCGACATCGAACTCTTCTTCTTTGGCGAAGACCCTTGGCCTTAAAGGGTGTAATTTTGACTTTTTGAAATGTTAACTCGTCGTCGTTCGATCGAGGTCGAACTCTTCTTCTTTGGCGAAGGCCCTTGGCCTTAAAGAGTATTTTCGAACTTTTCGAAATATCAACCCGTCCTTGTTCGATCGAGGTCGAACTCTTCTTTTTGGCGAAGGTCCTTGGCCTTTAAGGTTTTTATTTAGACTTATCAAAATGTTAACCCATCGTCATTCGATCAATGTCGAACTCTTCTTTGTGGCGAAGGCCCTAGGTCTTAAAGGGTGTTATTTCGTACTTGTCAAAATATCAACCCGTTATTGTTCAATCGATGTCGAACTCTTCTTTTTTGGCGAAAGCTTTTAGCCTTAAAGGGTATTATTTCGAGCTTATCGAAATGTTAACCCATTGTCATTTGGTCGATGTTGAACTCTTCTTCTTTGGCAAAGGCCCTTGGCATTAAAGGTTTGTTATTATGATTTATCAAAATGTTAACCCGTCGTCGTTCGATCGAGGTCGAACTCTTCTTCTATGGTGAAGGCCCTTTCGCTTAAAGGGTGTTATTTCGTACTTGTCGAAATATGAACCCATCGTTGTTCGATCGAGGTCGAACTCTTCTTTTTGGCGAAATCCCTTGGCCTTAAATGGTGTTATTTCGACTTATCAATATGTTAACCCGTCATCGTTCGATCAATGTCGAACTCTTCTTCTTGGCGAAGGCCCTTGGCCTTTAAGGGTGTTATTTCGAAATTGTCATATCAACTTGTCGTTGTTCGATCGATGTCGAACTCTTATTTTTGGCGAATGCCCTTGGCCTTAAATGATGTTATTTCAACTAATCGAAGTGTTAACCTGTCGTCATTCGATCGAGGTCGAACTCTTCTTTTTGGCGAAGGCCCTTGGCCTTAAACAATGTTATTTCAACTTCTCGAAATGTTAACCCATTGTCGTTCGATCAAGGTCGAAATCTTCTTCTTTGGCAAAGGCCCTTGGCCTTAAAGGGTGTTATTTCGAGCTTATCGAAATGTTAACCCGTTGTCATTCGATCGAGGTCGAACTCTTCTTCTTTGGCGAAGGCCCTTGGCCTTAATGGGTGTTATTTCGAGCTTATCAAAAAGTTAACCTGTTGTCATTTGGTCGACGTTGAACTCTTCTTCTTAGGCGAAGGCCCTTAGCCCTAAAGAGTGTTATTTCGAACTTATCGAAATGTTAACCCGTTGTCATTTGGTGGATGTCGAACTCTTTTCTTTGGCGAAGGCCCTTGGCCTTAAAGGGTGTTCCCATGGGGGAGTCCCAATTGGCTTAATTTTGCTTGCATTGGAAAATATGACGTATTTCCTGTGAGAGTTCCAATTTGCTTTATGTTGTCTGCATTGGAGAGTTGGATGTATTTCCAAAGGGAGTCCCAGTTTGCTTAATTTTATTTGTATTGACGAATACGACGCGCTTCTCGAGTGACTGCCCCTACTTTTATTTCACTTGGAAAAATAGTTAGTTAAAATAAAATAAAAGTACTAATTACCTCAGTTTAATCAATCTACGAGTGGAAATAAGTTACCATTTCCCTTCTCCGGTTATGCTTTTAGTGGCTGCTACCAATTTGGCGTGGTTGTTCGTTTTTGCAATGTTATATGTCTACTAATAAACCAATCTCAGAGTTCCATAGCACATGAGTATTAGTAGACTACACATGTGTCACCCGGTATACGAGGGTTAATTCCATGAGTAGGTGGTCAAAAGTAATATTTCTTTTTGGAAGAGCTAGGATGACATAAAGTATTCAATCCATGTTAAAGCTCCCACGATTACATATTTGCTTAGAAGTCCCCAGCACATGGTGGAAGATATGTTATCTTTTTCCTATGCATGTCAACGTCAGAAATTCAATGACTGCACTGATAAAATAGAAGTAATAAGTTGTGGAAAATGTATGTGCTATAGAAGCTACGCTAGGATTGAATTTTAGATATAGAGAAGACTATAATTTTAATTAGAAAATTTCACAAACAACGTCAAATTATTTGACTCAAAAGAGTTTTAATTCTTTTTAAGTAAATCAATCAATGAAGAATGGTAAATCGTAATTAAAGATAATTAACTCTAAATCGGAGATGAGTAATATGAATAGAAAAACATAGCCAAGTATAAATGTTGACGGCGATTATCGCCAGATTTAATAACATAAAAAAAGATGTATCAATTAACATTAAGTGACAATAAATATAAATAAAGGGAAATATTCACCCAATCTTGAGTGAGTCGGATCTTCTTTCATTTGATAAAGATGAATGACGGACAAATACAAGAACCTTTGGATCCTTTTTGGCTCGGATGAAGATATGAGATTATATAGATCCTCTCCTTTCTTTGGAGAAGGTGTGCTTACCTCTTTTCTAGAAAGAGGGGAACACTTAAATGGGAAGTTCCCCTTTTATTTATAAGGAGGTATTCATAGAAAATCCTAATAAAAGGTACAATCTAGAGAGAATATTCGATGGAATATTTCTTTTGAGTATTCCAAAGCAAACTAGCAGTATCATGACTGTCCGACCTCGGCTATTGATAACTGTCCGTCCTCAGCCTATCCGATATACGTCCGACCTTGGCCTTATATTTTTGCGTGCCAAATTTCTTTGGTCTAATTTTGACCCATACAAAACCCACATGGGGTTCTTTTTCAAGAGGCCGCAAGCTTAGTTGAATGAGAAGAAAATATATTCCAAATTTAATCTGGGAAAAAAAAATGTTCTTTAAAGAGGGAAGAAAAATATAGAAATGAGTCGTATCAGATAGTTGTAAAGCGAGATGCAATAGCTACGGATGACCAAAAATTAAAGAAAAGCTGTATTCTCCATTAAGTAAATAATAAAATAAATAAGTGAACATACGCAAAGCGCACGCTAGTTTTCAGCATTAGGAACGCACAAATCTATCTTAGCGGGTTAGGTACGATACGATACCTCAGCAGATTTATGCTTCAAATCTTATTTATTTGGTGTCCATTTAAGGTGGATTTGTTGAATAGTCCATACCAAACCATAAAGATGAACAAAAATCACATCTTTTCTTCATATGATTAACTTCCAAGTGAGTATTGTATTGTGCCTCTTGTGGTAGTAACCGATTGGTATTATTGCATGTCATTCTACTTTTGGTTTTATGTTTAGATAATTATTTATTTGATTTATCCCGGATTTACTAACATTGTTTTATTTTGTTTTGTTTTGTTTTGTTTGTTGATTTTCTCTCTCTTTTTCTGAGCCGAGGGTCGGCCGGAAACAGCCTCTCTACCCTTTCGGGTAGGGGTAAGGCCTGTGTACGTATTACCCTCCCCAGACCCCACTTTGTTGGAACATACTGGGTAGTTGTTGTTGTTGTATTAACTTCCAAGTGATTTTTGTTTCCCCAAGACGTTATAAGCTTATATATGTCGGTTATAAGAATTTGACTGAAAGTTGAATAGAGAGTTAGAGACTATCTAAATAGAGAATATTCTTAATTGGCAATTGAACATATATGAGCTGTTCTATAACATGAAACTGGTTGGACTATTTTCTTTCTCAAATGAAAACTCCAACTTTATTCGACTGTTGTTTCTTGTACATGTACGCTTTTCCTTCCTTTGAAACGTTTGAGCAATGGTTCAATAACGCCTTTGCTTCTCCGACTTGTACTATTCAGCCTTCTCCAAATAAAGGGACGCTCCTCCTTGTTCTTCCCGTGGGTACGCATGCCTGTTTTAAGGAGCATGCATGGCAATATTAAAATATACTACGTATATATTATGCAATTTAATATTTCAGGTTTACTCATCCCTCTTTTTATAGATTGTTATATATATGCCATGATCATATTTTAGGTGACCTGTACCATCTAATACAGATCTGTCTACATATTTCATCATATCTAAACGGGCAGAGATAAGGTCTGTTTACGTATATATTATCCTCCCCAGACCTCACTTTGTGAGAATATATTGGGTTGTTGTTGTTGTATCATATGATACTTTTGCTTACACTTGTAAAGAATTGTCAAACTAAAGAAATCCTTTTCTTAGATGAGAACTCAAACTTTGCGCTATCATGTGAACTTGTAGAACTAAAATTGTTATAGTATGAAAAAAGCATCGATAAAAATAATTTAGCACTTACTTTTTAAGATTGCTTCTGTCTTCCCTTTCATTTTTGAACCTGCAAAGACATGCTGGTCGTACCTGGACTTAGCGAAAATCCACGTGGCTGTCATCTGTTTGTTCAACATGCACATTGCACAGGACGGTATCGTCCTTTGGCTTCCATTATTGAACTTGCTACGTTCATTAATGAACATGAAGCAATCCATTAAACTTAATCTAGCCAATCCTTTCATGTCATAAGCCTGTGACCTACGCCACAGACTCTTAATATGAGGCCTCATTTCACCCGATAAACATAGTGCTCGAGTTGTATCACTAATAGCTAACTCTGCTTCTCCTAGAATTAAATGACATTGAGCTCTATTACTATAAAGAACTATCCTTTCTTTTCTTAACTTAAGTGGGCACAAATCCAAAGCCTTTGTATATTTGTTTACAGCTTCTTCAATATCACCTGACCAAAATTTCCTATTTCCTTCACGTTTTAATATTGCAACCGAAACCTCTCTTTCCCTTACTTCTTCTTCGGACATTAATTTATCCCTTTTCCTTTTTTCTACTTTCAACTCCCAAATCTCTTCAATACTATCTTTTTGTGATCCTTTTCTGTTGAAACTCAATTCACCATATTTTATTTTTGCATAATCTTGTAAGATTACTTGCGTTATCACGTCACCCATTTTTCTTCTACCTTTAACAGTTGTAAGCTCCACTAAATCTGCAAGAAAAGGAGCAGCAATGTTTCTTACTACGCTTCTTGTATTTTGATCTTTGAGAAGTAGTAAAAGACTTTCAATTGCCCATAATTGCCGTTCGTCTGAAGATGTAGAGATATTACAAATACTTGCTACAATTTCTTCTGATTGTGCTATATTTCTTCGACCTATTTCACTGTGGCATAGACTTTTGATTAGGCCAATGCCAGAGAAATAATTCTGCTTCTGTAATCCACCCCATATACCACATAATTTCTTGAGAAATTCTTCTTTGCAAATCAAATTGATGCTTCTTTTCTTCCTAACAAAGCAGTTGACAAGGTAAAGAGACCAACATTGCATTTGGCAAGCCCAAGACTCTGCTTTTCTGTTCTCCATTTCAAATCCTCCTACACCTTTTATCATCAAATGACGATGATATTCTACTCTATTTTTACTTTTCTTGATAACAAATTCACTGTAAATAGTTTGAATGCATTTCGAAACTATGTCCATAGCTAGCTTTATGATTTCCGTTTCGTAAACTTTAATGTCTTCAAATGTTCTTCTATGTCTCGCAATGTGACCAAGTGCTCTAACAGCTACTCTTTGCTCGACCCATGTTATCTTTCCTCTTAAAAGCTCTATTAATGGCGAAATTACAGATGATTTAACAGCCAATACAGAAAATCGAGATTTATTCATGGTGTAGGAGCCAATAATGTGAGCTGCATAGTAAGGAACATACACGTTTTTACCACTCGAAAGCCATTTTTGGTGACGGATGCACCTGTTGAGAAGTCTAGTCATGCAATTAAAAATGCCGAGATATGGAAATTCAGGGTCGTCTGGTTGAGCCAAAGCAATATTCCAGAGGCATCTTAAGGTGATGACAAGGTTTTTATCATCTCTGAGAAGAGGCAAATCTTTGAAGCATTGAGCTATTACTTTTCTTCGTACACATGTATCTGTTTCAATAATGGTGCACAACAAGCAACTACTACTGTTGCATGTCATGTTGAAGTAAATGGCAGCTGTTTTCTTTGAGCTTTCTGAGTAGTCAGAGAATGTTAAATTTCTTCGGCAGGTTGTAGTTTTAATTAATTAATTTCCTGGCTAGTGGGCAGGTAGGGTTTCATTTTCACAAGTTAACCTTAGTCAGCAAAGTATTTTGTCGTTATTCATGTTCCATCGTACATAAATAATACTACCAAGTTGCAACTCCCCCGACCCACAAAGAGAGAGAGATTAGTGTTTTTGACAAACATGTGGCTGAATCATCATGAGACCACTTCATCTGACTAAACGCAGATTTCCCGTATGCTATGTGATCTTTTTTCGGTTTCACCATACATATATGAAATAAAGTCACATAAAATACGTTGACACTCATTCTCAACAATAACGATAACAACAACTCAGTGTATTTCCACAAGTGGGATCTAAGAAGGATAATATGTACGCAAATTTTACCTCTACCCCAAGGGGCAGATAGACTGTTTCCAAGATGACCCTAGGCTCAAGAAGGAAACAAGTGGCGATATATTAGTATTAGCGATAGACTCATAATAAATACTCCCTCTGTTTCAATTTATGTGAACCTAATTCCTTTTTAGTCCGTGCCAAAAAGAATGACCACTTTCCTTATTTGGAAATAATTTACCTTTATGCAATGATTTATAGCCACACAAAATAAAGGTGCCTCATTTTACACCACAAGATCAAAAGTCTTCTCTCTTTTCTTAAACTCCGTGCCCAGTCAAATGAGTTCACATAAATTGAAACGGAGGGAGTAACATAAAATACACAACATAACATAAAATAATATAAATAATAAAATAACAACAATATAAGGATTATAACAAATACGAGAAAGAGGACAGTATATTAAAATCTAGAATATAAAGCCTTGCATTAGTAGCTGATCCGTAGAATCCTAAGCCTAACTGCTAAATGTCTAGTCTCACTCTAGCGCGCTGTAGAAAAATTCCCAACTTCCCCCTAACCTAAAACTTTAATGCTCGACCTCCACAATCCCCAAGGGCATGTCCTCAGTAATCCTAAGTCACGTCATGTCCTACCTGATATCCTCTATCCAATACTTCTTAGATCTCCCTCAACCTCTCCTCGTGCCCAGCACCACCAATCGCTCACAAATTCTCACCGGTGCATCAGTGCTCATCCTCTAAATGTGCCTGAACCATCTGAGTCTTGCTTCCTGCATCTTATCCTCCATGGGCGCCACACCCACCATCTCTCGAATAACTTCATTCCTAATCTTATCCATCCTTATATGCCCATACATCCACCTCAACATCCTCATCTCTGCTACGTGCATCTTCTGGATGTGTGAGTTCTTAACCGGCCAATACTCGGTCCCATACAACATGGCCGGTTTAACCACTGCTCTATAAAACTTACCTTTTAGTAACGGTGGCACTTTCTTGTCATACAGGACTCTCGTTCCTAACCTCCATTTCATCCACCTCACCCCTATATGGCGTGTGACATCCTCGTCGATCTCCGTGGTTCCCTAAATAACTAACCAAAGGCACTTGAAACTACCCATCTGAGGGATGACTTGGGAATCAAGCCTCACTTCCACTCCCGCGTGCGTTGGCTCGGGCCCAAACTTGCACTCAAGATATTCCGTCTTCGTCCTGCACAACCTGAAACCTTTAAACTCAAGGGCTTGTCTCCAAACCTCTAGCCTCTCATGGATGCCACGTCTTATCTCGTCAATTAGGTCTATATAATTAGCAAATAGCATACACCATGGCACATCCCCTTGAATATTATGCGTTATGGCATCCATCACCAGGGCAAATAGGAAAGGGCTGAATGTAGAACCTTTGTGGTGCAATTCCTTAACAACCGGAAAATGCTTGGAGTCACCTCATACTGTCCTAAACTAAGTCTTAGCTCCATCGTACATGTCTTTAATCACTCTAATGTAGGCAACTGGGACCCTTTTAACCTCTAAGAATTTCCATAAGACTTCCCTAGGAATCCTGTTATACGCTTTCTCTAGATCGATAAACACCATGTGGAGATCCCTTTTCTTATCCCTGTATTGTTCCAACATCCTCCTAATAAGGTGGATAACTTCTATGGTAGATCGCCCTGGTATGAACCCAAACTGGTTGTCTGAAATCGACACCGTCCTTCGCACTCTCATTTCTACCACTCTCTCCCAGACTTTCATGGTATGACTCAGTAATTTGATACCCCTATAATTGTTACAGCTCTGGATATCACCTTTGTTCTTATACAATAGATCCATTGTACTCCACCTCCACTCTCCAGGCATCTTATTAGTCTTGAATATAATATTAAACAACCCAGTAAGCCATTCCAAGTCTACTCTGCCCACACACTTCTAAAGTTCAACCGGAATTTCGTCTGGTCCGGTAGCTCTGCCCTTCCTCATCTTACGCATTGCCTCCATGACCTTATCGACCTCAAAGTACCTACAATCACTTATCTCATGCGGGCTATCATCATTTCACAAATCACCTAGTACAATATCCCGATCCCCTTCTTCATTAAGAAGTTTATGAAAGTAGGTCTACTATCTCCTCTTAATCTGCTGATCCCCCATCAAAATTTTGCCGTCATCATCTTTTATGCATCACACTTGGTCTAGATCCCGAGTCGTCCTCTCTCTCACCTTAGCGAGTTGGAATAACTTCTTTTCCCCGCCTTTGTTCCCTAGCTCCTCATACAGACGAGCAAAAGTTGTCGTCTTAGCCTCCGTAACTGCCATCTTCGCCTCCCTCCTAGCAACCTTATATTTCTCATTGTTTGCTCTCTTCTCCTCCTTGCCGATGCTCCTTACTAACCGTAGGTAAGCCGCCTTCTTCGCTTCCACTTTTTCTTGGACAACTACATTCCACCACCAGTCTCTTTCGTGGCCCCGATGCATCCCGAAGATGTCCTTAACACCTTTCTCGCCGCCTTCCTTATACATTCTGCCGCCGTTGACCACATAGTGTTTGCATCTTCACTACTTCACTACTTCTCCAAGCTCTCATTTCCGATAACCTTCCTACCAACTCCTGAGCTTTATCATCAGTCAGGGCGCCCTTCCTTATTCTCGGGCGGTCTCGTACTGACCTCTTCTTCATCCTTATCATAATACCAATGTCCATCACCAAAAGTCTATGTTGTGTCGCAAGGGTGTCACCTGATATAACATTGCAATTCATGCACAACCTTCTGTCGCATCTCCTTAGAAGGTGATAGTCAATTTGAGTCTTCGCACCGAACTTTGATAAGTGACCAAATGCTCGTTCCGCTTGGTAAGTTGACACTCATTCTCAACTGAATTTTAAATTCGTGTTCATCCAACTATGAGCAGCTATTGTGACGCACGAATGAAGTAACTGGCAGACAAAATAGTAGAAGAGTTTAAATATGATTAAACAAGAAAAACAGAAGTATAGAATATGAGTTCAGACCGTTATGATATTAAGCATAGGAAGTCTAAGAAGGAATTAAATTTTTGGTCCCCTCCTATTGAAGAGGCTCCAAAGCGTCCCTTTTTATTATTTTAAAACATAAGATCTA
The DNA here is from genome assembly GCA_032618575.1 of Nicotiana noctiflora. Lineage (NCBI taxonomy): Eukaryota > Viridiplantae > Streptophyta > Magnoliopsida > Solanales > Solanaceae > Nicotiana > Nicotiana noctiflora. Next base: position 435,972 of record JASVEL010003279.1, read on the forward strand.
GCAGCTTCGTGGTATCCAGATTTAACTTCAAAAGCAAACAAAGTGAACCACAAGTACAAATACGGTGGGTCTCAAGAAAATGCGGCTAATTCACGTATGAGATAAAGTATCTTTTGGGGCCTTTTTGAGTTGAAGCAGAGTTTGCAACTCAAATCGAAACTGAAGGGCATTGCTTTTGATGACAAAAATAATCATTACAATCTGGGATATATAATGCTAACATGCTAATTAGTCCAGGTTTACAACATATGTCTTGTAATGACCGGCTTTCAAGCCATGTCCCATGATCCCTTGGACACGCCCGATGGCGTCCTAGGAAGCTTCCTAACTCCTATCGTCATGAACGGTCCCGTCGTCTTGGCTGCGCTAAGTGACAAGCACTATTGTGCCTATATAGTATAGTTTTATTTCATGTATTTCCATTATATCTCTCTAGCTTAGTTTGGTTTAGTATTGTAACTTTGGTTTATTTCTTTTTTAAGCATTATTAGGGGGATCAAGCAATCAAACTTTCTAGCAAGCAAATAATTCTATGTACTGGTGTCTCTTCCCATCGACATCGTGTTGCTTTTCTATAATATCTTTCATTAATGCAATCAAGTTTTCTTTCATTCTCAATTCTCTTCAATGTTCTCTCAATTGATCTTGATATTGATTTTTTTGTACGACACTAACAATCTCGTCAAACGTACGGAGGGGACCCCAGTTGGTGGATAGTAACTGCACGGACATCGGTTACTTAACCTTACATCGCCCTACCAAGGAATCTCAGGAAGGCGCCACGTAATAGTTAGTATTAGAGTCTAGGCTCGACACCGGACGAGGGAACATATTGTCATTACCATCATTTCTGACCATGGTGAATCATATGGACCACGTTTTAACCCTTGAAGAGACGATTGATGTATTACGACCCATCGTGAATATGGTGCTTGATCTAAGAACCAGCCTAGTGCAAAGGTTGGACGACCTGGGCCGCAGGATGTGGCAGGCTGAAGGTGACATCTCGAATATCAGACGCGACCCTAAAGGAAACCGGAAAACGGCCATCGCAGAGGCAACCGATATTTTGGTAAATTTAGAGGGCCTCCGACGGGAGCGAACCGAGGATTTAGCCTATAGGTCACAAGAAGCAGACAAGGTGACTGCCATGCAGTGAACCATAGAAAACTTGACATGCCAGCTTAATATTGTTAATGCTTTACTACAAGGCCTACTTCAAGAGGCAGAAACCAGATTGGGGGTGCTGCGAACCTTGCCCTGTGCCATAAAAGTTGAAGATTACTGAGCCTAAACCATAAAATGGAGCATGGAATCTTAAGAAAGTGGAGAACTTCATCTTCAACATTGAACAATACTTCGATGTTGTGGTGGAGTTAGAAGAAGCAAAAATGGTAGCAACTATTGCCATGCATCTTCAGGGTGATGCTAAATTCTAGTGGAAAGTAAAATATAAAGCCATCAGGGCTAGTGAATATGCTATCAAGACATGGGAAGAACTGAAGGCAGTCATACACCTACAGTTTTCCCCCAAAAATGTAGAGTACAATGTACATAGGAAGCCAGGGGGCTTTGCCAGACCAAGCCAGTGTAGAATTACGTGCGGGAATTCTCCACGCTCATGCTGAACATACGGGATATAGGGGACAAAGACAAACTCTTCATATTCCTATAAGGTTTGAAAACTTATGCCCGTATGGAGCTGCAAACACAAAAGGTAGACATTTTGCCCAAGGTGATTCAAGCAGTGGAATGCCTTGGGGACTATCAAGTGAAAGCTCGGACTTATATGCCTCAACCGCCTGTTTGGAGGTTACAAAGAGGGCCAACCTAGCAATGGTTGCCCTAGTAGAAGCGGAGGAGATCAGAGTGCAACCAAATCTAAGACTCGTTCCTCAGACAACAATATTGCTGCATCTCAAACAATGATTGCAGGGAGGAAGCCCCTTCTGGATGTCGTCATTGCGGCGGTCCACAATGAAACAATGAATTCCCACAATCACAGAAGAACGACCATCAAACTTTTGATGATGGGATGGATGATGACACAGATGATGCTGACCAGGCAAAAACAATAGGTGCCTTAAACGCACTTGGTTGTTCTATTTTTGAGTCCTTAGCGGGAACCAGTACTGGTATTCATAAGAAGAAGGACCCATGGCCAACCACCAAGAAAGAGAAAAATAAAGCAGATGTGAGGCGTCATTTTAACCAAGAGAAGACAGTGATATTCATCGAGATGAAAGTTAATGGCAAGCCCATCCGAGTAACGATAGACACGGACGCTACTCACAGCTACATAGCCTCAACTTAGGTAGAGCACCTTGGTGTAGTTTTGGGAAAGTGCTGAGATCGTGTCAAGGCTATCAACTCACCACCACAACTAGTGGGTGGAATAGACAAATGAGTGCTAGTGAAGCTTGGTCTATATGAAGGAAAATTCAACTTGCGTGTGGTGATCATAGATAACTTCGAGCTGATGTCGGGTTGGAATTCTTGAGGAAAACCAACACCATTCTTGTACCTTATGCCAACATGCTACTGATGATGGGAGCAAACAGGGCCAAACCCTGCATTATCCTATGCACAACCATAAAGGTGGCCGTTGAGAACATCTTAGCCCTGTAGTTGAAGGGGCAGTCAAAAGGCATGAACCTACATTCATGGATACCCTCTGTATTAAAGATATAAAACACTCTTTGGGTCCCATTCCTGCACCCGTGAAAGAGGTGCTAAAGAAGTTTGAAGACATCATGACATAAGACATAACAAGGCGACTCCCGCCTAGGTACACTATGGACTATGAGATTGAGTTGGTGCCGGGTGCGAAGCCACCTACCCTAGCACCTTACAGAATGTCACAACCCAAACTTACCAAGCTTCGGAGACAATTGACGGAAATACTAGACACAGGGATCATTATGCCTTCCAAGTCCCCTTGTGGGTCCCCTATGTTATTAATAAAAAAACGGGATGGCACCCTACGACTGTGTGGATTATCAGACCCTAAAAAAATAATCGTGAAGAACAAGTATCCTTTCCAGCTAATGGAAAACTTGTTTGATAAATTGGGTAGTGCTACGATGTTCATTAAAATACACTTGACGACAGGTTACAGGCAAGTATGAACTGCTGAGGAAAATGAATACAAGACGGCCTGTGTGACAAGATATGGGCGTACATACCATTCGGCTTGACTAATGTTCCAGTCACATTTTGCACCTTGATGAACCAAGTCTTCTGAGAGTAAATTGATGAATTTGAAGTGGTCTACTTGGACAACATTGTGGTATATAGAAAAATATTAGAGGAACACCTGGAGCACCTGCGGAAGGTCCTAGCCCGATAGTGGGAGCACAACTTAAAGGTGAATTTGTCCAACTGTTCATTCTCCCAAAAGCAGATTGAATTCCTCAGACATGTCTTCGAGGAAGGGCGGATAAACATGGACCAACAGAAGATTTAGGCTATCAAAGATTGGATGCCGCCTAAGGATATCCATGCCTTGAGGGAATCCCTTGGCATATGAAACTTTTATTGGTGATTTGTGAAGAATTACTCTTTCATTACAGTACCATTTACAGAACTCCTAAAAAAATTCATGCCTTAGATTGGGGTCCCAAACGAGCGGAGGCCTTCAATGCATTGAAAGTGGCTATGTCTAGTAGCCCGTCTTGGCCCTTCCTGATTTGGTCAAGCCATTCGAAGTAAAAACAGATGCCTCTAACTATGCTCTAGGTAGAGTCTTGCTACAAAAGGGGCATCCAATTGTGCACGATCGCCGAAAGTTGAAGGATGCAAAACGATGCTATACCGCCCACAAAAAAAGGTTATTGGTTGTCGTCCATTGCTTACGCCTTTAAAGGCACTATCTGTTGGGAACCTCGTTCGTGATCAATAAAGACAACACAATTGTTAGCCATTTCATGACCTAGCTAAATATGAATGGACGCCAGGCCAGGTGGCCAGAACTCCTAGTGGAATTTCACTTTAACTTGAAGTACCGAAGTGGGAAGACTAACCAAGTTGTTTATGTACATAGTTGGATGGATGACTTATCATCGATCTGTACTCGCCACCCTAAGGGGGAGCGAAGTGTCCACCACTGTAAGAGACCATATACAAGATCTACTCCCAAAGGATCCTACTGCACAGTATTTGGTTGATTTGGTAGGACAGGATAAGACTCTCTAGTTTTACATGGAAGATGGGTTCCTGAAGGTGAAAGGGAATCAAATTTATGTTCCTAAAGGAGGATATCTACAAAGGACTCTTCTGATGGAACGCCATGACACTTTGTGGGCCGACTACCCAGGTGAAGAAAGCACCATGGCATTGTTGCGTCGTGCTTATTATTGGCCTCAAATATCTTGGTTGTAGTGGATTGATTTCTCAAGTATGCAACATTTGTAGCAGCCCCACAATATATATTAGCAGAAGATACATCTCAACTCTTCTTCTTTCATGTTGTCAAATATTGAGGTCTGCCTAAAGACATCGTTAGTGATCGTGATTCTCGCTTCACTAAAAACTTTTAGACTCAGCTCTTTAAGTTCCTCGGGTCCATATTGAGCCACAATTTAAGTTTCCATCCACAATCTGATGGTTGGACGGAACGGTTCAATGGCACGCTGGAGGAATATCTCTACCATTTTGTTATTGGATCACAGAAGATGTTGCTTAACTATGTTTCAATTCACAAAAGAGCTGTAGTACAAACAAAAGCGCTTTTGAAATTTTTATCAGACCACAACTGCTACTCCCACACACTGTGAATGCCCCAAACATGTTGAAATATCCTCGAGCTACTAGCTTCTCGAAGGAATGGAAGCGAAATTTGGAAATAGTATGGATCTATCTTGTCAAAGCCAAAAAGTGGATAAAGAAACATATTGATCAAAATCGTCGCTTTGTTGAATACCAAGTAAGAGATAAACTAATGGGGAAAATTTCAAAGAGATACTTATTTGAAGGTGTCCATGACCCTCGCCTATTGCAAAAATACATTGGACCGTTCTCCATTGAGAAACACATTGGGAAAGTTGCATACCGAGAGGATACCCCAGTTTGGTGGAAGATTCATCTTGTATTCTATGTCAACCTTCTAAAACCTTTTCGGGTAGACATGAAGGATCCTTTACGGATCCAACTTACAATACCCAGTATTTAATTCCCTAATTCAACTGTGATAAGGCTTATAGAAGCTATTCTTGATGATCGAGTGGTTCATGCTTCAAAGAAAGATCATCAAGAGTTCTTGGTGAAATGACATAGCTGTGATGTAGAGGGGAGTACTTGGGTGCGGGGAACAATCCTCAAAGACTACAAAAGCCTGATTGATGGTTATCTTGCAAGTAAGGCTTCGAGTATGTAGCCACCTTAGGTGGGGGAGAATATCATGGACGGCTTTCTAGCCATGCCCCACGACTCCTTAAATGCACCTATAACGTCCTGACAATCCTCCTAATGTGTAGCACCATGGACACCCCGTGGTTTTGGCCGAGTCTAGTGACAAGCGCGGCTGTGCCTATGTCGCCCCACCAATAGCTCTCACCAATGCCCAACTGCAACTAGATGCCAACAACATCACATGCGCAGATAATGCCGCGCGTGCTGATTCTGATGCTAAAGACAAAGTTTGATGCCAACAGACCTGCTTCTAACTTGTGGGAATCTAAGTCATTTTCATTGTAAATATAGAGTAATTTTATTTCATGTATTTCTATTATATCTTTCTAGATTAGTTAGATCGAGTCATGTAATTTATTTTTGTAAGCATTATTAGGGGGTATCAAACAATAAAATTTTGTAGCAAGCAAACAATTCTCCGTATCGATATCTCTCTCCCTTAACAATGTGTTACTTTTCTGTAATAGCTTTCATTAATGTAATCAAGATTTTTTTCATTCTCAATTCTCTTTTATGTTCTCTCAATTTTTCTTGATATTGATTTTCCTGTACGACACTGACAATCTCGCCTAGCGTACGGAGGGGACCACCATTGGCAGACAATGCTGCGCGCGCAGATTTTGATGCTAAAGACAAGTTGATGCCAATAGACATGCTTCTACCTTATGGGAATCTATGTCATTTTCATTGTAAATATAGAGTTATTCTTTTTATGTATTTTCGTTTCTAGCTTAGTTAGATCAAGTCTTGTAACTTTATTTTTTAAAGCATTATTAGGGGGGATCAAACAATCAAAATTTCTAGCAAGCAAATAATATTCTGTACCGATGTCTCTCCCCCTTAACATTGTGTTACTTTTCTATAATAACTTTCATTAATGCAATCAAGTTTTCTTTCTAACTCAATTCTCTTTTCTGTTCTCTCAATTACTCTCGACATTAGTTTTATCGTAAGATACTAACAATCTTATCTAGCGTATGGAAGGGACTCCCGTTGGCGGATAGTACCTTTCCCTTTCGAAGAATCTCGGGAAGGCGCCGCGTCACAATCTTTATGTCTGCATCCGGGATCTTGACGTGCGACTCTCTTTTTTGTTCCTTTTCAAAATTATTACCTTTATGTATTAAAAAAAACAATTAACTCTGAACTTAGCGTTTCACTCTTAGTTAAAGTTTCTATAGCAATACAATGGTATATTTTACGATAAATATTTTTAAATATATAGCCACACAAATATTATGACATGTATAATATTATAACTTAAAAAATCTTTTTTTTTAAAAAAATATTTCGTGCGAAATCAAATAATATCAAACAAATTAAAAGAATTTGTGTCATGTAAACTATAGCAAAACAAATTAAAATGAATGGAGTAGCTTTTAAAAGATCAAAATATATTGACATAATTTCGCTATATATCAAATAGGAAGTAGTAACCCGCACTTATTACTAATCTCTTGGTAATATTATGCGCTATTTGTACATCATGCTCCTTTACAGTTTTAAAATTAAGAAAATAATCTTTTTAGACCTCTTATATATAAAAGGAGGATCTCTTATGTGTAAAAATAAATCTCTCATGTGTAAAAAAAGAGCTAGGATCATAAAATTAATAAATCTATAAAGAGCCAAAACACCAATTGATCTTAATTTTGTCAAATGAAAGTAGGACATGTAAATTCCTAAATTAAGATGGGAAAGTAGCACATGTACATCTATATCTATATATTATTAAAAGGAGAGGACAAAGCCCTCTCCTTAAGCCAAGTGGCAGCCCAAGAAAAAATACTTGGCATAATTAGTTTTTTAGTTAATAGTTAGTTGTTTTTTGAATTTAAATATCTATAGTAAAATCTATATCTTTTATATATTATTAAAAGGAGAGGACAAAGCCCTTTCCTTAAGCCAAGTGGCAGCCTAAAAAAAACACTTGGCATAATTAGTTTTTTAGTTAATAGTTAGTTGTTTTTTGAATTTAAATATCTATAGAAAAATAAAAATAAGAAAAAAAGTTACCACTTCAAATTGGGGAGTAATTATTCCTAATATATATTTTAATTATTGTATATTATTATATTTATTTATTATTATATTATATTATGTTATTATAGAGAATAAGAATAGCAAAAAAGTCCAAGAATGCCAAGTTTCACCAAAATTCAACAAGTGTCAAATTTTAGGAACAAACCTCCAAAAAATTTGTATATTCAAAAATAATTTAAAATAAATAAAAAATTAAAAAATCTTTAATCTTCCAATTGAGTTTACTACAATATGGATAATTTTTTAAATGCTTTGTTAAACCTAAAAATTCGAAAAACATAACTACTCCAAGTCTAAATTATTAACTACCGACATAATCAGACAAAAAAGTGTCTATATTAGTCCCTTTAATTTAATACATATTTTAGTCATTAAAATGCAAATAATATTGCTGAGAACAAAAGAATAAAATTTAAATAAAAATATATTTCTATATTAATAAAATATATATCTTCTATTATATTACAAAAAGATAATAGCATATAAAAATATTAAACAACGTAATATGCTAATAAGAATATCTATTAACAAATAATACTAAATATTGGTAATATAATATTCTTACAATGTGAGGGTAAAAGCTGCGTACACGCTACCCTCTCCGAATTTCACGGTGTGGGATAATACTGGGTATATTATTATTGTTGTTGTATATAAGTACATTTAATTTAATAGAGATTTTATTATTGGGTATATCATACTGCCAAATATGATGACAATTAAAATTTATAAAATAATAAGATCTAATATGTTCAAATAACCCCGATCATAATTTAAACTAATTCATATTTTTTTAATATCGACCGCGCATCGCACGGGTATGACTACTAGTATAATTAAAAACCAAAGACAAAAGTCACTCATGAAGCCAAATGTCACAACAATAACATAACACATGGCATGTTAGGACATTGGTCCTAATTATTAGGAAGTTGAATTTGGAATTACAATTTTATTTATCTTAAAGAAAATGTAAATGACTGTTTTTTTTTTCAAAATTCAAAATTTCTGAATTTTTATATTTTAAAATTGATTGTACTTATCACAAATATAAGACACATTTTTTTCTCTATGTAAAAACAAAATAAATTTTAGATTAATTGGAGTTTTAAAATTATTTTACATATAAAAATGAAAATAATAAAATAAAATAAAAAACTACCATATCTATATAACAATTGGTTACTTTATTTGGATTTAATAAATATAGATATCTTATAATTAAATATAATAGAAAACACCGAAAAATAAATAGATAAATATATACATAAAATAACTACCCATTTAAATAGAGTGGGAGTAGTTTCAAGTTTGAATTTTTAACTTATTTTAAAATAAAAAGAAAAAAATTAACCTATAAAAAAATGAAAAAAGAGAAGATACAATGCCCATTCAAGTCGAGAATTGGTTTCAAGTTGGTGTTTCAAAATAACTTTAAATAAAAAAAATAAAAATAATAATGAATTACCAATTCATATTAGGGAGTAGTATTATATTGGAGTTTTAAAATTATTTTAAATTAAAAAAAAATGAAAAATCTATTTATATATACATATAAAAGATGAAAATAATAAAATAAATAAAATAAACACAGACACACACAAAAATTAAAAGCCAAAGAAAAAGGCCTCTCGTGAAGCCAAATGGCAGAACAAACTATTGACTCATATAATGTTAAGACATTGTTCCTAATTTGTAGGAACTATAATACAATGCATTCCTCTGTAAAACTTTCAACCTTCTGAGGTGTTATTTTATTTGCAAAATTTTCTCAATTATTAAATAAAGAAATTTCAAAAATACCATATCTGTGCAAAGAAACCACCACCTGCATCAAAAATAGGAGAACACTTTAAAACGTTTCAGTTGAAAACCTTTCAAATTCCTATTCTATTATCTCAAATATAAGTTCCATTTTGTTTACTCTACGTGGTGAGCATTTGACTATTTGAGTGAAGTTATTAAAGATGATTCCTATGTTTTGGATTGACCAAATAGGGAACTGCTAAATAAAATATAGTACATGCATAAGGACAACGAAGACTATGGGTCAGAACAAGCGCATGACACGAGCTTCTCTTTACACGTTTCATAACTTAACGTTCAACCAGACGATTCATTCAACTGCTTCACATACGAATTGCTATCAACTGCTTCACATACGAATTGCTATCAACTGCTCAAACCATCAACAATTTATATTTCTTTCTTAACTACATCTTCTTAAATTGTAAAGTTCCTTCTGCTATCAAGTTTTTAAGAAAACTTAGGGCTTATGCAAAAGATGGCTAATCACATTGTTTTCATCAACGATATAACAATTCCGAAGATGCAATGAAAATTGAAAGTTCGTGTTGTCCGTTTGTGGGAAGTGCCGGATCGTTTTAATCCAGGCAATATATTGTCGATTGAATTGTTTCTAATTTGCAATAAACATATTTTTATTATATATACACTCTTCTCTTCTAATTATTACTTACCGAGCATCGCGCAAGTACTATACTAGTATTATTAAAAGTAGAGGAAATAGTCATCTCCTTAAGCCAAGTGACAGTCTTAAAATTAGCCATATGTAATGTATTAGCTAATTAACTACTATTTACTAATACCTAATTTAGCCATATGTCTTAACCAGAAAAAGCCACATATAACTTATTTCTTAATTAATTAGTAATAAATAACTAAATCAAAATATTGAAAAATTTACTATATAATACTTAATATTATTAATAAATATAGATAATTTAATAATTTGTATTAATTTCAAATAATATAAATATTTATATCAAGATTAAGAAATACACATTGATCTATGTTAAGTTAAAGGATATAAATGGATAATGATATTAATTAAAGAGAAAAGTTAATGACGGCCACATGAAAACATGAAATATTATATAATAGGTAACGTAATAGTAATAATTGAAAATTAAAAAATATTTAAGATTAGAAACAGGAAGGAATGATGATTTGAACATTATATTAGATTAAAATTACGGTAAAAACGCTCAAACTGTGGATTATGACCACAAAATTATGCGTAGAAGTGTAGCGCGAGCACGGAAAATAACGTGTACCCAGTAAGTATTTAGTCTAACCTAAAAAAAGTAGTGATGATGGGTCGACTAGACACTTACTCGTGGTCAAACCGTAATACAAATACATAAAGTAGACATGGTGAATGTACAATAAGTAGCAACTGTGGGCACGTGATTTTTGCCCGATACGAAAATTACTCCCAAAAATTCAAAATAAAAAGAGTTTTTATGTTGTTTGTAATATTTATAGATTTTATGTTATTTTTCTCTTGTTGTTTGCGTTTGTGTGTCCATGTCTATTTTGTTTAAATTAATTAAAAATACAAATATATGTTGCATGCGCATTTTGGGGATTTAATTGCGCGCTTAGGAATTAACTGAACCATGTTTTGATTTTAAAAGAAAGAAAATACAAAAATACGTATTTGTTGTACTTGTGTCATTTAATGTACAATTGTATAATTTTTGTCTTGATATTTAGTCTAGAGTGCTAATTATTAATTAAGATTTAATTTATACTTTGTAGGTATATTTTGGTTTCACAATTTATTTTAAATTTTTGGTAATTAAGAATCAAAAGGAAAATAAAAGAAATAGAAGAAAACAAAGTGAAAGGAAAGAAAAATCGGACTGGGCCATTTTCTTTGAAATTAAAACCAGGCCCAATCACATACCCAAATCCAACCCAGTTACCAGGTCCAAGGATCTGCAGTCCAACTCAATCAAACGACGTTGAAACGACGTCGTTTCACAGGCAATCCATCCCAGCCGTTTAATCTATGATGATCCAACGGCCTAGATAAGTCCCATATACCCGACCCATTCAACCCCGGACCAACCCGTTCTCCCACTTAACCAAACGACATCGTTCTTCTCAAGAGAATTGATCCAGGTCATCGATCTCATCGGATCCAACGACCAGGATCAATTCTCTAGCTGATTATATAACCCTAATTCCTTACCCCGCCCCCTATCCAAACACCCCCTTCATCGTCGTCTCTTTCAGAGGCGGACCTAACCAGAAACCCTAGCCAGCCGCCACCCCACCCTTCTACCTGAAACCCGGCGGCAAGACGTCGCCGGCCACCAAAATTTACACCCTTGAACCCCCAAGCCTCCCTCAACCCTAATCCATGCCTGGTTTGCCTCGAATCACCCTCCAGCTTCTCGAATCTTCAATCAAAGATTCGAGCCAGAGCCTAAGGTACCCCAATCCCTTCCAAACTCACACCTCGTCGTCCCTGGACCTCCCTCATAGCCAAACGAACACTGGTTTCGTTCGAATCAAGCCCAAACCACTCAAGCCCCAAATTGAGCCCTCAAGAACCCTACAATTTAAATACTAGGGATTTCGTCCAAATTAAAAGGAATTGAAGTTAATAGACTTTAATTGGCATGTTTTCGTTTGAAAACATTTCAATTAAAGTCCGTTCGACTTCAAGAAATGCAATGTCAAATGGCCGCAATCTGTCCGATTCTGATTTTTTTATTTTTTTGAGGTATTTCTTTTCTTTCTTCTATCTTTCTCTATCCTATATTTGTTTGATAGTATTTTATCCAGTTTTGTTTCAATTTTCTTTATTCTCTTCTTCTTCTTCTTCTTCTTTTGTTTATGTTTCTATTAGAATTGTTTGTCGTGTTGAATTGAATTAATTAGGCATTCTTGGTGGTTTCAAAATCAGTTAAGAATATGTGTCGTCTCATTGGATTCAATTCATGTTATCTCAATGAATGATCAATTTTGATGTTTGATAGTTGTTGAAACAGATTAGTTGACAATATTTTGTGATTTGTCTGTTGAACTAATTAAACTAATGAAATCATTTAAATCAGTAATGGGGAGGGATGACTCTGTAAAACACTGATAGTGTTAGTCACATGGGCATCATGTTATAAAGTTAAGGGTGGAATGGAGTAGAATATAGAAGACCCATACCCAATTGAATTAACAAATAAGAAAAATAACGTTGTTGAATTGGGTACTCAGGTGTATGCCTAGGAAATCTGCAAGGAATAGAGAACTAATTGAAGGACTCTCAGACCCAGAGCAAACTTTTCGGGCACGTAACAGGGCAATCAAACAACTTCATCAATCTCAACAACCAATTAAACTAGATTTCGACATGGGAGACGTGAACGACCCAAACCAGCAAGCTGGGTTGAATGCGCATGAGGCGCATGAATGTGCACTATATGACTAGGCACAACCAACAATGGATAATTTGCAACTGCCATTATTGTGCCAGCGATTCAAGAAGAGTCTTTCCAGATTACTAACAACATGCTACACTTGTCGCAAAACAAGGGATTATTCTTTGGGACTCAGGTTGAAGATCCACAACAGCACCTGAAGAACTTTCTCTCTATATGCAAGATGTAGAGGCAACCAAATATGACACCGGAAGCCATCAGACTATTGTTGTTTCCGTTCTCAGTTACAGGGGCTGCGCAGGTATGGCTAAACTCACTCCTCATAAACTCTATTGCAACATGGGATGAGTTAGTCAAGCAATTCCACAACAAGTTTCACCCACCTAACAAGACAGCTCAGCAAATTGATGAGATTGTGAGCTTCAAGCAGAAACCAATGGAGACATTACATGAAACTTGGGGCAGATTCAAAGGTATGCTGGTTATGTGTTCTCACCATGGGGATCCTGAACAAATGTTGGGTCAAAGGTTCTATATGGGGCTTTCAGACAGTATGAAGAATATAGTAGATGCCTTAGTAGGTGGCGCTTTTCTGAGCAAGACCTGGAGAGAAGGCCAGAATTTATTTGACAAGATGGCTCAAAACTCCAGGTGGGTGACCAGGAATACTCCTATCACTCCAGTGGTACACTCTGTACCTCTGAATCCTTCCAACAATATGGAGGAGAACATGGCAACTTTATTAACACAAATGAGCATCCCGACGAAGAAGGTGGAAAAATTTGGGGTCAAGCAGCATGTTAACATTGTACACACTACCAATGGTGGTTTATGCACATCCTGCATGAGACAACACATAGGTAATCCATGGGCTGTAGACCAAGAACATCATCATCAGCATGAAGACATGAACTATGTGGCTAATTATTGAGGCAGCGACAGGGTAACCAGAGTTGTGGTCACCAGGCTCCACAGCAGTACAGGCCTCCTCAGCCACAGTATAATGCAGCAGGTATGAGGCCACCAAACAACATGGCTCCATATCCTAGACCTCATAATTTCAATAATCAGCAGCAGGGGTATTATCCACCTCCGCCACAGCATGGAGGTAGACATGGCGATGGGTTCGCAAGGTTGGAAGCTATGATGCAGCAAGTAATTGAGTCACATGCCAAAACCAATGAGAGGATAGATGCATATGATGCAGCTATCAAGAATATTGAAGTACAGATGGGCCATATTGCTATGTCACTTAATAATCGTCCTCAAGGGACGTTGCCTGCAGATACACAAACAAACCCAAATGATCAAATCCCAAAGCAGCTGATGGCAGTTAATCTGAGAAGTGGAAGAGATCTTAATGCTGAGCAGGAAAGAGAGAGAAGCAATTTCGAGGCCGAGACACTCACTCCATTACCCATTGAACTGGAGGAGTACACCGGGTTGACAGAAGTTATAGTTCAGCCAGTAGCTGAAAATAAAAATGTGCAGCAAAGAACGGAGAAAGTAGCTGAACATGTAGAGCAGCAGGTTGAGGATAAAGTGATAGAAAAATAAAAGTCCCAAGTGATTGGGAAGAAGAGGCCTCCAGCACCATTGCCCCAAAGGTTGGCCAAGCACCAGAAAGAAGAGCAATACAAAAGGTTCCTTTGATATGCTCAAGCAAATCCAGATTAACATTCCTTTAATTGAAGCTTTGAAAGAAATGCCTGGGTATGCTAAGGTGATGAAAGACTTGATGTCGCGGAAATTTGATTTCCAAGACTTGGCCACCGTGACTCTTACTCAGACTTGTAGTGCAGTGGTTTCTAGACCCATTGCTGAGAAGTTATCTGACCCGGGTAGCTTCACCATTCCATGCACTATAGGAAACTTTGCCTTTGCAAACGCATTGTGTGATTTAGGGGCAAGCATAAATCTTATGCCCTTGGTGATTTATAAGAGGCTAGGCATCAGGAGAGCCAGGCCTACTTCCATGTTATTGCAGCTTACTGACAGGACGGTTAAGCATCCAATTGGTATATTGGATGATTTGCTCATCCAGGTGGGGAAGTTTGTGTTTCTCGCCGATTTTGTTATTCTTGACTGCAAGGTGGACGAGGAAATTCCTATAATTTTAGGAAGGCCTTTCCTAGCCACAGGGAGAGCATTGATTGATTGTGAGACTGGGGAACTCAAGATGTGGTTGAATGATGAGGAGATCATATTCAATGTGCAAAAATCCATGAGGCACCCTAGTGAGTTTGCGAATTGCTCTCTCATTGATGCAGTTGATGTGATAGTGGAGATAGATGATGTAGAATTGACCACTGAAGATCCACTTCAGGCATGCCTAATGAACTTAGAAGAGGTAAATGGTGAAAGCCTGGTAGAGTGTGTGCTATCTTTGGAAAGTAAGGGGTTTTGGGA